>VXAY01002246.1:51415-161670 GCA_013399855.1 Oxyruncus cristatus
TTCCCTGTGTCCTGTCCCCCCATCCCTAGTCCCCAGTCCCTCTCCAGCTCTCCTGGAGCCCCTTTAGGCCCTGCAAGGGGCTCTCAGCTCTCCCTGGAGCCTTCTCTTCTCCAGGGGAACCCCCCCAGCTCTCCCAGCCTGGCTCCAGAGCAGAGGGGCTCCAGCCCTGGCAGCAGCTCCGGGGCCTCCTCTGGACTCTCTCCAGCAGCTCCACGTCCTCCTGCTGTTGTTCCCAGGGCTGGAGCAGCTCTGCAGGAGGGTCTCACCTGAGGGGGCAGAGGGAGACAATCCCCTCCCTGCCCTGCTGCCGACACTGGGGGATGGGTCATCACACAAGGACACAGGAATGCTGAGGAACTCTGAGCAGAACTGGTATGGGTTTTGGAAAGAGAAGTAGATGCAGTGTGTGTGTGTGTGTGTGTGTGTTGGGAAGCACAGTGTCCCTCAGGAGATAGGAAAAATAATGTATAAATGAATAACAGCGCAGCAAACATTCATCTTCAAAGCCGAAATTGGAGAGTAAAGCTGAGGGTATTATAAATCCTATTTTGCTGCTGCTTCGCTGTTATTTGGTTTTGCTGGCTCAGACCAGGAGAGATATTTCAGCACACTTTTCCCTCCCCGACGCTCCTCTCTGCACCAGTGGCTCCTGCTGCCAAGGGTGGGAGGCTGTGGGATGTGGTGGGAGCAGAGGGCAGGGCTCTTGTCAGCCTTAGGGTGTCTTCTCCTGGCCTGGAATGCTGGAGAACACCCATCTTCTGGGTGCAGGGAGGCAGGTTTGGGGTCTGGGGCTTCTCCCACCCTTCCCACAGAGTGATGAGGAGAGTCCAAGGAGCCCGACTGGGTTGGATGGGGCTTGGAGCACCTTGGGATAGTGGAAGGTGTCCCTGCCCATGGCAGGGGGTGGAATGGGATGGGCTTTAAGGCCCTTTCCAACCCAAACCATTCTGGGATTCTGTGACTGTGATGACTTACATCATGCCAAGCCCTCCCAGGGCTTGATACAAAGCTTGGAGACTCTGGACTCTGCCAACACGGACATTGGCATCCCTGAGCCACGCCAGCTCAGGAGGATCTGGGGGGATGCTGACATGTATCAGAGAAGGGGAATAAAAAGGGCTTGAAAACTGTACTTTCCCTCCCACCCTGTGATCCCATCTGGCCATCCCTGCATGCCCAGACCATCCTCTCTCTGTCCCTGGGCCAGCAGCCATGGCCAAGTGGCCAGTGCCAAAGCCAGTGAGGGAATGACATCATTCCCAACAGGATGGCAGCACTGGACAGGGACGAGGCAGGACCATCACCCAGTGAGAGGAGTTTGGGATGCTTGGGATGCCCTGGGATGCAGCTTGGGATGGAGAGTACTGGCCAGGCAGATCCCCCACTGGGCCCTGCCTGGCCATGCCCCATCTCCTCCTCCAGCAGGTGCCAACGTTCCGGAATGCCCAGGCAGAGCAGGCAGTGCCAGGCACGGCACCAATCCCTGCGGAAGAGCAGCCAGCACACCCTGCAGGACCCTCTGGGGAAGGGGCTGGCAGCCCCCTGCCATGTTTAGTCTGGGCTCAGGGCTCATTATCAGCTCAGCACCATCCCTGGTGCTCAGCGCCCACCCCCCAAGCACCTCCTCTAATCTCCCTGGATTTGGCATCCCCGGACTGGAGCAAGAGGCCATCCATCCAGGAGCAGTGTTTGGAGTGAGAGGGGAACTGTGGGGCCCCGGGTTTAATTAGGAGCCTGCAGCCAGGGCTGGCCACAGGCAGCTCCTGCTCTCCATGTGCAGGGCAGGGACAGTCTGGTGTTATCAGCTATTTAAAGCATTCCCTGTGCTGCAGGTTATTGCTGAAGCGAAGGAGTCAACCTAAAACAGCTCAGCTTCATTTCCAACCAGGACACCCAGCCCCCACTCCCCCAGCCCACCCTGCATCTCTCACGATCCCATTCCTGCAGGATCCGTCCCAGATCCGGCTGCTCCATGTGGGAGAGCCAAGGATGAGGCTTCAGATCTGAGACTCACATCCCCGTGTCCAAGGTGTGAAAGGTCCCACCTGCCTCCTGCTCCCCCCTGTGCACACCAAACTGGTCCCCAGTTCAGCCAGGCAGCCTGACCTGGAGCCCCTTGGCCATGGCAGGAGCCAAGCCAACCTTTAGCACTTTGGTTTTTTCCCCAAAAACTCTTCTTCCCTAATTTAAACCATCGCCTTTCATCTTGGAATTTTTTTTCAACAATGCCCGGATCCCAGGAGCAGAAAGGTCCCTTGATTGAAGAGTGATGCTTGGCCCCTCCAACTCTGCCAGATCCAGGGGGCCACGGGTCCTGCTTCAGGCGTAGTGCAGGGTGTGCATCATCCCTGCAGGGTTGCACCATGGGGAAAAGCATGGCATTACCGTTGGGAAATTATTTTTCATCCTCATTTGCAAACTGAAGCGTTAAAATGAATTCAAATTGAAATTATGTTGAAATTAGGGAGGAAAAATAGTTTTCTGTGCTGTCTTGGTTGCATTGGGCAGCACATCCCTGTGCTCTGCTGGTCCCCTGACAGCCTGGATGCTCCTGGGCCTGGGCTTTTCCACAGCAGCCTCTGTTCTGGGGTGAGGATTTTTCCCCAAATCACAGCCATGGCTGGTCACAGAGCCACAGTTTGGGATGGGGGCACCCCAAGCCTGGCTGAGGGTGCAGGAGCTCAGATGGGTGTAGGAGCCAAGTGTGGGTGCAGGTGGGTGCAGGGTCCAAGAGCTGGATACAGGTGGGTGCAGCAGCTGAAATGGGTGCGGGATCCAAGTTCTGGGTGCAGATGGATGCACCTGTCCCCTTGTGAATGCCTCCATGGCCCATCCCATCCTGCTCCACCCACATCTGGGGATGCCTGGGACCCTGGGATCTTTTCCTGCAGCACAGATAATGCCATGGGAGGTGTAAGTGCTCCCAGCCTGGAAGCTGGAGCAGGCAGGCCCAGCCTCCCTTGCCGTGTTTGCAGTCAGGTTTTACACATGGGTGTCCACAGCTCTTTTTTTCCCTTCCTCCTCCGATGACTTCCCAATCAAGTGATCCATGCCATATGTTCCCAGTGCTCCTATCAGACACCATCCTTTAGTGGAAGTGCAGAAGAGAGGGAGTCGCTGCTCACAGGGTGGGGAAAAAAACCCGGGAATAATCACGTGGGAACAACTCAGTGACAACCCCACAGAAATCCGTGTCCTGGAACTTACTTATTTCTTTCTATCTCCCGCAAGAAAGGATCAGATGGAACTTGGCAGGAGTCACCTTTGCCACGTGTTATCTCTCCAATATCTCGATCCGATAATCCCCACCGAGCTTTGTGCTTCACACCCGGCGGGACCCGCCTGCGGCACAGCCCCTCCATCCCCGTGGGATTTCTCCTCTCTCACGTCACCCCTGCAGCCCATAAATATTTGTGTTACAGCCTCTCCCCCGACCCCGCTGACGTTCCCGTTTCCCCAGTGTCGCAGGCGACTTTTTTCAAACTTTTTAATTCCGTTCATTAATCATTTGGAGAAATGTGCAATTACTCGAGTCCAATTACAGAAAATGTGCAACTACTTGAGTCCCATTATAAGCCCGTACCAAATGCCAAGAACTTGATTAGAGTAAAACCACCGCCAGTCCCACAGACTTTCAAAGAAAACACTGCCTGTTATCCTGGTGGGGGAGGAGAAATCCCAATTTATTTACGCACAAATGTGCCTAACCCTCGCTGACAATATGGGAAATCTTTCCTATCGGCTGGAACGTGAGTTCAGCGTTCCCCAAAGGAAGAGATGTCTCTCCCTTAATTAAAACAAGGCCTGAACTCGCTGTAACCTCCTGATTTCATCGCGGGGATCTGCTCTGGTTGTTCCAGAGGGTTTATAATTACCCCACAAGCCGACGTCTGGCCCGGCGCTGGGCTGCTCCCCTTCCAGCGGCATCTCGGCAGCGGGGACTGGGGCTCTGCCCTTCCCAGCCCTGAAGATGCAACCAGGAGCAAGGAAGGCCGTGCAGCTCCCCGGCGGCTCCTGCGGGACGTGGCCTCCCTAATCTTTGCAACCGATTGGCTTTATTCCGTAATCCGTAATTACACGAACTGTCTCCCATGCAAATCATAAACGTCTCCATCAATCAGCGGGAGCAGCCGGCGGTGGCACGCGGAGCTCGCCGGGGGATTGCTGCCACATGTGGCTTCTAAACTCCCCCTATTTAGGTCAGCATCTCCTGTGTGCTGTCTGGGGGAGCGATAGGTATTACCGCTTATTAGGGATTAAGCCGGGATTTAACGGCCTTTCTTAGCGTGGGGCTGTGGGGACGGGGATGCTCGTCCGAGCCCGGCTCCCAAAGTCTGAGATTTTAAGGGGAATCTCGAGCTAAGGGGCTTAGGGAGGGGAATTAATTTACTGGGACTCCGAAGCTCGTCCAGAATAAAAATCTCTTATAAAAGTATAATTTTCTTCTTGTTATTCGTGATTACAAAATAATAAGATTGTTTAAAAATCCAATAGACTGGATGTCAATATTGGCAGGAGATGTAATTGCAAAGCACGTGCCAGCCTTCCGTGGCTTTTCTTAATTTTAATTAGGATAAAATTTACTAATCTTGCAGGGTTTGCAGAAGTAGGTTTGCCAAGAGGCCATCAATTGATCTGGATGATATTGGCTTCCTTTTAAGAGCCCCTTGCTAACTGCTATGTAAAGCCTGGGCTTTTAGCTCTGTTCTCAGATCATCTCTGCAGTTTTTTTGGCATGTCAAAAGGCCAGATGTTTTTTATTTGAGAGCAAATTGACACGTTAAATTACATTGTGCAAACAGTAAAGCCAGCCATGAGTAAACAGGCGACGAGGATTCATTGAATTTTATGGGTCGCAATAATGTTTATGTAATTTAACAAATTTATGCTTCGTGTCAGCTCCACCACAAGAGTTATTCATTCCAAAAGGGAAAACAACCTACGCTGCAGCCCCCATCGTATCGTGCCTGGGAGCCAATCAAAAGCAAACCCGGCTTTACCGCGGCGATGGCACGGGCCACGCGTGATAGCACAGCCAGGGGCAGGAAATACTGCCGGCGCTGCTCCACTGGGGTCATTTTGGGGGGTTTCTAGCCCTGGTTTGATTGCTTTCCCCTCGTCCGGCCAGAATGCAAACACTGGGGGAGCCTCGTGCCGTTCCCAGAGCTGCTCCGGCGCTCGCGGTGCCGATCCAGGCTCCGCGCGCCGCTCGCAGAAGGTCACGCTGATTTTTACCATAATGTGTTTTCCAGGTCCCTGGGAACCCAGGGCAGATTTAGCAGGAATCCTCTCCGAGTCAGGCTGTCTTCACTCCCCACTGCAGCGGTTGTACCTTGCCGGAATTCCGCTGGCAATGAACCGTGGGTTAATATTCCAAACTCCTCTGGCTGTTCACACGCTGTTTAAACGCACGCTCCCCCCCCGGCCGCAGGGAGGGCTGGCTCCGCTGGCAGGATCTATCACATCAGTCTCATTAATGCACCTTAACACCTTGTGTGCTCTGGGACACGCTCTGGGACACGCAGGACAGCCCCGGGAAAGGTCACAGCCCCCGGGACCACGTGCCCGGCCCCGGCTGGCGCGGGGAACGCGGGGAAGGGCCGGGTTTGGAGCACTGAGCCGTGCTAGGCTAATCAGAGCTCTAAACTGGCATCAATAACAAATGGCTTCCCACCAGCACACAGCAATTATCAATCCCAGGCCTGCTGGAGGGGCTGGATGTGGCCAGGATCTTGCTCTGACAGGAGAGCACGAGGCCAGAGGGACTGGCAGCTCCGAGACAAACCCCAGAGAGGAAAGGAGAGGCAGCTTTGGCCTTTTACACGGGCCTGGAGTGACAGGAAAAGGGGGGAATGGCTTTACACTGACAGAGGTTTGATGGGAGCTTGGGAAGAAATTCCTCCCTGTGAGGGTGGGGAGCCCCTGGCACAGGTTGCCCAGAGAAGCTGTGGCTGCCCCTGGATCCCTGGAAGTGTCCAAGGCCAGGTTGGACGGGGCTTGGGGCAACCTGGGCTGGTGGGAGGTGTCCCTGCCCATGTGGGGCCAGGTGAGCTTGAAGGTCCCTTCCAACCCAAACCATTCCATTATTCCATGACCTCCGTCTGCTCCTCCAGGCTTTGCTTTCCCTCATAGCAAGGTGGTGCCTTCAGGCTGCCCAGAAACCCCCAGAGGGGATAGCAGGGAAGCTCAGGTTTTGTCAGGAGAAGGTGTTCTCATGGCAAATTTGGATTGTCCCCTCTCCATGTCCCACCAGGACTGCCCTTGCTGGCAGGGAACTGGGCTGCCACTAATTTCCATGTCTAAATGGCATTTAATGCAGTCTTGAAGGAGATCTGCACACAGGACACGAAGAGGGAACTGAGGGTTATTGCTGTCAATATAATTAATTTCAAGCTAATTTGAGCATCTGATTAAGTTTAGCATTACCATAAAAACTAAACTGCTATTTAAAACCGGAGAGGGGTTTATTAAATAAGTGTTGGAATGCAACAGAAAGCAAAATGAAGGTAATAAAGTCACTTGAAGTAATAAAATTAAGTGAGTGCTGGAGATAATCCTTTGATGGATCTTTCCTTTACCCTTCCCCAGGATGGAGATCTTTCTTTCTCAGCTGTGTTTCCTGTACAGACCTCTGAAACTCTTATGGGTCTGTCTAAACCTTCATGGAAACAAAATATGTATTAAAAAATGGTCAGTACAATAATTTCTCTTTGGAAAAGGAGGAGAAAACGTCAAGGAGGAGAGGGGGCTCTGAGTGAGCACATCACCTTGCTGGAGCTCACACAAGGTCACGGGCAGTTCTGCTGGCTGGGAACGCTGCTGGGGGGGAAGGACAAGCAGGATTTCCCCCCGTGGGGTGATGCTCTGGGGGCCTTCCTTCATCACTTTCCTGCCTCTAATAAACATTAGTCCACTTAGACAACCGGTGGTGAAAAGCCCACGGGGTTTCTCCCACTGTGCCAGAGCCAGCCAAGACAACTTACCCTTCTCCTCTGGGTTCACGTGTCAGCCAGAGAAAACACTTATTTACTCTGAAGGCCACAGAAGCCTTAAAATACAAAGCCTGAGATAACACTGATAGGATCACACAGACATCCAAATTCATTTATACTGCCGTCCTAAGCAGAAGTGACTCACTGATAGCACAGGAACACGGTCCCTCCGGTACTCGTGGGCCTCCGCAGGGATCCCGTGCCGACGGGTCACGGCAGAGGATGAGCTGGTGCTCGCTGTCCCCTCTCTGTCCCCTGCTCCCAGAGCCCCAGGCACTGTCTCGGGCCAGCAGTGGTGAAGGAAAGTGATGTAGGCACGTGCCGAGGTGCTGCCCTGCCTGTGCCGGGCTCAGGAGGCACCAAGGATGGAGGTAAGTGTGGTCACAGTCCTCGCTCCGAGCCCTCCGGCCACGTCCTCACTGCTTTGATGGTTCAGCCACTGTGTGGGCTCTGCTGTGCTGGGTCAAAACCAGCCCAGATGGGAACAAGGGACCTTAAAGCCCATCCGGTCGTGGGCAGGGACACGGGCAGGGACACCTCCCACGAGCCCAGGTTGCTCCAAGCCCCGTCCAACCTGGACTTGGACACTTCCAGGGATCCAGGGACAGCCACAGCTGCTCTGGGCAGCCTGTGCCAGGGTGCCCCCACCCTCCCAGGGAAGGATTCCTTCCCAACAGCCATCTAACCCTGGTGTCTGACAGTGGGAAGCCATTACCTCCTGTAGCAGACTTCATGCAAAGCCCACAGAGTCCATTAAGGCTTTTCCTGTTGCTCTCCAGGGCCTCGCTCGCCCTCGGGACGTTGCCCAGGTTGGTGACCAGACCCGGAGGAGCCACCCACTGACACTCACCACAATTTTAAGTAGTTTCAGCAAATATTGCTTCCATCCTGAGCCCAAACTTCCCCTCCTAAGTTTTCCATCCGGCACCAGGGTTTGCAGGTAACTTCTATTGCAAGGCTGAGCACAATTTAGATTATAAAATATAACCACAGGCTGTTTCCTTAATTGATTTCTTTTGTTTCATTCTATTCCTCAAAGATTTGTCAACATTAATTTTTATATGTTTAACACTTTGCAAATACTGGCCAACTTTTTAAAATTAATGAGTTGAGATGGAGATTGAATACCTTCCCTCCCCTACAACTGCAGCGGGGAACGAGCATGGGATGAGAGTGAGACGTGTTATCAGCATTTAATTTGTGAAATTGGAGTTATTAAAAAGTGACTCTGCCAGCAGCCACTGGCAGAGCATTATTCTTGCTATTATTCCTGCATTCCACAAACCGAAAAGCACCACATTTCCCACAATAATGTGATTTCAGCTGAAGTCAGAAGATTCGTGGGTTTTCGCAGGGTTCAAGTCAACAAATCAGCAACAAATCACATTGAGAGTGAATTCCTGGGAAGAAGTGGTGTTTTAAATACAGTGAGTTCCTGAGGGCTGTGCCCTCTAACGACACACAGCGTGTCAGCCCGTGATAAAGCATCAGCCGCTAAAACGAACAGCCCCGGTGCCAAATCCTCCCAGGAGCCTGCTCCCAAAGAATCCGGCCGTTGGATGCTGGGAGCGGATCGCGTGTTTATAAAACTCCCTCTGAAAACACATTTTTGAGATAGCTTATATTAAAGTGCAATTACAGGTTAAGTAACAAATTGGCTCGTTGCCTAATAGAGAGAAACACACTGTGGCAATCAGATAAGGCGGGAATTACACAAGATGGCAACAGCTACCGCGGGAAGGAGCCCGTGGCTGCGAGCGATGCCGTCACCCCCGGCTGGACGGGGCTGGGGGGGCTCTGCCGCCACCCGGCCCCTCAGACTGCAGACAATGAGGACCTTTGAAACCCTACACCGAGAAATACGGGGTAATAGCCAGCAAACAGGCTCGTCCCCGCCCGCCAAGCCCCAGCTCTTGCGCGGCGCAGAGATGCCGGCTGTCACCAAGGAAACCGGAGATTGCTGGAGCGATCTCCAGCCCAGCTGCCTGTTCTCTCCAGGGACGGGTGTTTTAGCAGTCGAGTGGCTCTCCACCGGCCTCCGCTGCAGCTCCTTGAGACAGGGACACCACTCCATCCCCGGCGCCCACGGGAGGACACTCGCGAGAGGCTCCGTGGCAGCAGTTTCCCACCTCCTCGCTCCGAGCCTGCTGCTACGGAGTCCCAACACTTCACCTCTGACTTTGCACACGCAGCCGTGGGTCTGAAGGAGCTCTCACCGCTCGAGGAGCTCCAAGGGCCATGGTGGGGACTTCTGTGCAGGGCCTGCTGCCCAGCGGCTCCCGCTGGAGAGGGGCGGGTGGCGGTGGCGGTGCCGCGGTGCGGACGTGGCGCTGTCCACTCCTGGAGCTCCGTGGCTGCTCCGCTCCCTCCCGCGCCAAAGGGGGCTGGAAAAGGCGGCAGCTGTGCGTGGCAGCTGCCCTGGCTTGCACTGGAAGCAATGGCGAACCCCAGGGGATGGTTGAGAGTCAACAGGACGGAGCAGGACTTCCCAGCCCAGAAGGGAGATGAGAGGAGGTTGTGAAGAGGTCTCCAAAGCTCTGGATGCATGGAGATGGCAGAGGCAATTAACCATGAAGGCAAACAGGGACATCTCTCCACATCATCCTGAAAGATTTAACTCAAGTTCTTCGCCCTGAAGGTGGAAACTCCCCGTGGCTGGTGCAGCACAGCCACTGTTCTCCTCCACAGAGCCTGGACTCCTCTTCATAGAACCACACAATGGTTTGGGGTGGAAGGGATCTCAAAAGTTATCTAGCCGGATCATTTTCATGGCCCCCTCTGGACTCGCTCCAGCAGATTCATGTCCTTCTGATGCTGGACCCCAGAGCTGGAGGCAGCTCTGCCGGGGGGTCTCACCTGGGCAGGGCAGAGGGACACAATCCCCCCCTCCCCTGATGGCCACTTCCTGGAGAAAGACCAGCGAGATCACCCACACACCAACACCAGCTCCTACAGGTCCTGCAGTGGCTTCAGCACCACGAGGATGAAGAGGACCCCCAGTCCAGCTCCTGCACTGCACGGGACGAGGACCTTTACCCAGGACCTCCCTGGTGGCACAAGACACCTCCCCTTCCTCCTCTGCAAAAGGTGGTTTGAAAAGCTGCCGTGGGGAAAGGCTTGCAGAGCCTCCACAGCCTTGGCCCAGGAGATTTTCATAGGATCATGGGAGCGTTTAGGTTGGAAAAGCCCTCTGAGACCACTGAGTCCAACTGTTCCACCACCGCTGCCAAGGCCACCACAGAACCACGTCCCCAGGCGCCGATGTCTGAGTCCCCATCCCATCAGACTGCCTGGGAAACTCCTCCCCAGGGTGAGCAGGGCCGGGGTGAGGAGCAGGGCCGGCTCTGCTCCCTCCTTGCACCTCCAGCCAACCCACCCAAACCACGCCAGCGCTGCATTTGTCCCTCCCCGCTTTGGAACCGACGGGAAGCGGCGAAGGCAGAACACTCGAGCACAGCGAGTTCCCCGCGATATAATTCTCTTTAATCTTTTAAGCATTTGACAGTATTTGCTTGAAAGAAGGAGCAACAAGTACATAATTATTGCACTAATTAAGCTGCCAAAACACAAGCATGCTGCAAGAGCACCTTTGAAACAGTGAGCTCTCGATTCATTAGCATCTGCTGTAAGCTTATTAATCACCTAACAGGCAATTAGCAAGCTGTTACTGTTTGAGACTAGTATGTAAATAAATTCTTGGGTTAATTTCTTCCTCTGATAATAAAGAAAACATTATGAAAATTAGCTAAGCGACAATGTAAATGATCTTGACTGTTAATTATGTGCTGGTGTTACATATGCGGCCGCCGTGCAGCAGATAAAGGATGCACCTCTCATTTGGCGGAGTTTTAAAAATAAAATTGTTGACAGAGGTAATGGGGAGGTTTTCTGCAGTAGAGCCACAGCTGTTTGCCTTCAGCTCCCCACGCCCAGCACGGGGGACTGGCGCTGCGGAGTTCCCGGCGGGGTTCAGGTGCAGCCAGCGCAGGGATGTGCCCACTCAGGGGGCTGTGCCCTCGTGGCACCGCTCTCACCCTGCCCTGGGGCCGGACCCCTGCTCCATCCAGCACTCCGTGAGGATGGACTAATGAAAAGTCACGTGGAAACACAAGGAGTGCCCTGCCTGCCTGTCACTGAGCATGGAAAGGAGGACAGAGACGCGTCTTCGCCCTCTTTCCCTGCAGAAGGACGTTGTTTTATGGCCCAAACGAGAGGATTTGACTGCAAAGCCATTGATAATCTCCACCATCCCCGGCTGGTGGTATTGACTGGTTGTTTGTTATTTACTCAGGGAACAAATTTTAAGTATTCCCCTCCCTGTGGCAGCACCCTTCACCTACCATCGGTCAGCCACCAAAAAGAATAATCCTGTGTCAAAATGGGGCAGATCCTGCTGTGCTGATGGACCATGGGAGCTGTGAGCAGAGGCCCTGAGCAGCCTGTCCAGGGGATCCTGCCCTGTGCAGAGCCCATGGGGACACAGGCAACAAAAAATGCCCTGTGTCAATGCTCCAGAGCCGTCCCCTCTCCCTGTGCCACCACACAGACCGAGCCCCCAACCCTGCTGTGCCGTGGGGCTGGGAAGGGCATTTCCCTGACTGTCACCTTCCATGGACAAACCTCTGCCCTGCTGCGAGCTCGGCTTTACAGCTTTCTCTCCCCCCAAAATCCCTCCCAGCTCCTTTAAACATGCTCCAGCGAAGCAGAAAACTAATTACAGCGAACTGCGCGCCTGCTCGGCTGAGGAATTACCAGCAGCAGAGGTTACTTAATAATCTTATTAATTTAAACTATTTTATCACCATCTTTTGCCCCATAATTATGCGTGCAAAACGCACACAGAATATTTCACAATTAAAATCTTGAAACAAAAGATGAAGATTAAGGGTGAGGTGAGGCACTTTCATGCAGCTCCAGCGGCCGTGGGCAGGGGAGGGACATGGCCATGGGCGTCCCTGGATTCCTGCCCAATCCCTGCCCGCTCCCTGCCCAGTCCTGGGTGCTGTCAGCTACCTGTGAGCAACACATTGACACCAAAGCACTCCCCACCTCTGCAGGTGGGCCTTGTCACCCTCACAGGGAGGAATTCCTTCCCAATATGCATCTAACCCTGTCACTCCAGGCCCTTGTCCAAAGGCCCTCTCCAGCTCTCTCACGAGAGTTTTCCAAAAGGAAAACAAACAAAAAAAAAAGTCTATAATTTTAATTTTAGAAGTACAAAGTCATCAGCACCTTTTCAGGGCCCAGTTTTGGGTGTGGAGTTTTGCTTTTGGTTATAAGGGCCACGACTCTTCGCTGGTGTCAACCGGAATCAAAACTTCGGCAGCCACAGCTGTAAAAACCAATTCCAGGTTCCTTTTTTTTTTTTATTTGAATGTGTAATTTCAGTTAAGGGGAACTCAAAGCAAACAGCGTTTGCTGCTCCTGCTGTATCTCTGTGATACAGGTGGTGTGGGGATGCTGCACCTCCCGCTCCCGGGGCCGTTATCTGTGTTTGAACAGCGGGAAAAATCAAGCAAAACCAACAAACCACCGGAGAGGAGCTGCCTGGGATCGAATCAATCCAAGGAAAGCTGGGATTTATGGAGGGAAACGGCACTTTTTTTGGTTTCTGTCGAGGCTGGAGTCACATCTGTCCCTGGGCCCTTCCACAAACATCTGGTGCCGAAGGCAGCAGCAGGATCCATCCAGCCAAACTGCTGGTGGGGGAGCAAGCCCGTGATGTGCTCCAGGCTGGAAAACCACTAATGGTTTGCACTTGTGGTGGGCCGGGATCGGCGGCTGCCAGCGGGGAGGGAGGGAGGAACCGCGGCCAGAGGCAGCCCCGGGCGGCTGCCTGCACCCCTGGGACGTGGGGAAGGGAGCCGGCCCCAGCCCAGGGCCTCCCCGAGCCCCGTGCCCGGCGCTGCAGCGCTGCCGCTGCCCTCACCCATCCCCTTGGTCGCAGCTGAGCCCTCCATCTGCAAGAGATTGTCTCTCGACATGAAAAATTTGCTTCTTAATGGGCCAAACTGCTGCAGCCTCTGAGCTGGATCCAAAATAACCTCTTAGCACATGGCTCCGAAGGGATTTCCAGCCATCACCCATAAAACTGAAACACAGTTTGCACTAAAAAGCTATTTACAAGCCGTTCCCTCCTTGTCTTCTTGGGTCCATGTGGTTGTTGTAAAGCTCCAGCGCTTGCTCCTGGAAATGGAAACTGATATTTTGGAACCACACTGCTCATGGCTTTTGTTTTCAAGTTAAAACAAGCTCAGAAATCAATACATTTTGATTTTTTTTCTTTTTTTTCTCCTCCAGGATCCAACAGCAGAAGCAGCACCGTCAGCCTGGCCAAGGGGAGGCTCAGGGCCAGGGGGAACAGATGCAGGAAAATGATCTGGGACATTTGCAAATGTCAGGGAAGGTGGGTCCTGCCCAAGGTGGGGGCAAGACCCACAGCCAGGACAGAGAGGATGCCTCTGGCTGGGTGAGGGTGAACCTCTGCAGAGACCCACGATCCCACCGTGCCAGTGGGACACAGGTCTGGTGCTGAGCGGGTTTTCGGTAGAGCTGCAGCTGTGGTTAGGGTTCCACTCCCTGCCATGGGCAGGGACACCTCCCACTAGACCAGGTTCTTTCCATTTTTTTCCCTCCTGCAGTTGGCTTCGATGTGGAAGTCTCCCTGAGAAAAGCAGATTTTATACACTCTGAAGTCTCTAATCGACCTGCTGTGACCAGTGCAGGAGGGTATCAGAATTACACAGTTCACCCCACATTCAATAGCCCATCTGGACGGCCCCGTTAGCAGCAGCCTCACTGACAGCCTTGTGGAGGGTTCAGCCACCGGGATATTGATCCACGAAATATTTCACGGATGAGTCACGGGAGGGCAGCCAAGCCAAACTGTTTGCCCAGTTTGAGGGAAGGATTACTTTGGAACAAACCAACAGGTGAGGAAAATTCCTTTGCTGGCAGCACCAAAACTTCCACCCCCTGAGCGTTTGGAGTCTGTGTGCCACTGACGTCACCCCTGGTGGTGACACGGCCCGACAGAGGGACCACGATGTGCCGGCGGGGCCAGGGGAGCCGGGCTGGGAGCGCGCCCGGATCGATCGGGAGGGCAGCGCTGTTGTTAAAGCCGACCTTGGCCCGAGCTCTTCCACGGATACAAAGGTCACAGCAAAGCAAACAGCTCCCTGGGGACTGGAGATCCTCCCAGCACAGCCAGGACGGGATGCAAATATCCCGACTGGACAAATAAACACCTGGTGACTCAGCTCCCTCCGGGACAGCAGGGAATCATGGAATCAACACCGGCAGGGCAGGGAGGGGATTCTGCCCCTCTCAGGTGAGACCCCCCTGCAGAGCTGCCTCCAGCTCTGGGGTCCAACATCCAAAGGACGTGGAGCTGTTGGAGAGAGTCCAGGGGAGGCCCTGGAGCTGCTGCCAGGGCTGGAGCCCCTCTGCTCTGGAGCCAGGCTGGGAGAGCTGGGGGGGTTCCCCTGGAGAAGAGAAGGCTCCAGGGAGAGCTGAGAGCCCCTTGCAGGGCCTAAAGGGGCTCCAGGAGAGCTGGAGAGGGACTGGGGACATGGCATGGAGGGACAGGACACAGGGAATGGCTTCCCACTGCCAGGGGGCAGGGAGAGATGGGATTTTGGGAAGAAATCCTTCCCTGTGAGGGTGGGGAGGCCCTGGCCCAGGTTGCTCAGAGAAGCTGTGGCTGCCCCTGGATCCCTGGAACGTTCCAGGCCAAGTTGGATGAACTTGGAGTAACCTGGGCTAGTGGAAGGTGTCCCTGCCCATGGCAGGGGATTTGGAACTAGATGGTCTTTAAGGTCCCTTCCCACACAAACCATCCTAGGTTTCTACGATTTAGGCTGGAAAAGACCTCCAGGATCCTGGAATCTGACCTCTCCAGCCGTTTCCCTGCCCTGCATTCTCACCCAGCCCCCGGAGGAGGAGCAGGGGTGGCCGGAGTTATTACCGGGATCAGGGGATGAAGGAGAAGGGTTGGAGCGGGGGATGCTGCCTGGGGACCGCCCTGTGGGGCCGAGGGGCTCGGGGAGGGGGGTCCCGGCTCGGTCACCCCGGTCCCTCCGCTGTCCCTCCGCCGAGGGACTCTCCTACCACCGTGTGGCTGTGCCCGGCCGTGCACCCTCCTGCCCCCGCGGGGACACGGGGGACACGCACCCCCCGCCCCGCTGCACTGGGGGGCCGAGCCACGGGGGACACGGGGCTGTTCTTCCCCAGGAGTCCTTGTCCATCCCACGGTGCAATGCCCCAGCCCGACTCCCAAGGGGCTGAGGTGGGTGGGAAGTGTTCCCGCTGGACACCCTGCAGGTTCCAGTCACAGCCTGAACCAGCAGCTCCTTCTCTCAGTGTCTCCACGGCCCCTGTGCCAAACCTGTCCGATCCATGGGACATGACCACTCACGGTGCTGGAAAAGCCCCTGAGACCATCGAGTCCAACTGTCCCCCAGCACTGCCAAGGCCACCTCTCACCCATGTCCCCAAGTGCCACATCCACACGGCTTTTAAATCCCTCCAGGGATGGGGACTCCACCCCTGCCCTGCGCAGCCTGTGCCAGGGCTGGACAGCCCTTTTTTTCCCCCAGTTTTCGCAAAAGAACTGCCCAAAATTGTACAGTGTGTCCGACCTGGCTCAGCAGAGCCTAGAACAGGCCTTTGGCTATTTATTTCCTGCAGGACTGGCTGGCTTTCTCCCAGCCCTGGGCAAATTCCCACAGTTTCGGGTTAGCTGGGTGTTCTGTGCCGTTGCACACACACGGGCTCACCTTGGCGGCTTTAGAAACCCATCAGGCTGCGGAGAGATAACGAGGACCAGGCTCTGCCATCTCTTCCAAGATCTGGTGATATTCCAAGCTGCTCTAAGCTCCGGTTTTGATTTTTCAGGCAGGCAGCTGACGACTTCAAAGGCACCGGTCCTCATCTGCTAGAAAAGCTCCCCGACTGCCTGGGAGCATCTGCCTTGTGAGGGGGTGGTACCCACTGCCCGAGCCCAGCAGAGCTCAGTATCATCTGGGCAGAGACAAGGGAGAGATGCAGGGGTTTCAAGAGGCTGCATTTGGGATGAGGGGGCAAGTCAGAGCTTTAACCAGCTTCCCAGGGCTGTTAAACTTCCAGGAGGCTTAAAAGAAGGGGAGGAGGGTTTGCTTTGATTTCCCCATCCCTGTGGATTTGAGCACAGCAGATACAGGAACAAATGACTCGGGGATGAAACTCCCTCTGACTGCTGCAGAAATTAATATTTTGCCCAAAAACTGCCAGAGGGTAGGGTTAGATGGGATATTGGGGAAGGAATCCTTCTCTGGGAGGGTGGGGAGGCCCTGGCACAGGTTGCCCACAGAAGCTGTGGCTGCCCCTGGATCCCTGGAAGTGTCCAAGGCCAGGTTGGATGCAGTTTGGAGCAACCTGGGATAGTGGGAAGTGTCCCTGCCCATGGCAGGGGGTGGCACTGGATGAGCTTTAAGGTCCCTTCCAACCTAAGCCATGCTGTCATTTGTAATTCTATGGCAACCAGAGGTATGCCCAAGCCTTCCCTGGGGTGGGAAGCAGAGCACGAGGTCCTGCATCTCTGGGGCTCCCTGGGCAGATCCAGCAGCAGGTGTCCCCTTTGCCACTCCTGATCCCTGTGCATTCCTTAGCACAACACACAGAAGGAAGAATTACTCCATCCCAGTGGCTCCTCGGGGACGTCACCTCAGACCCCCGAGCAGAGCGGGGTTGGCTGATTGGAGGCGGCAGGGAGGGAGTGCAGGAGCACAGATGATGCTTCGTAACTGGAGAGGGACCGAACGTTTTCAGCAAATTACCTCTGTTACGAGCCTGGCCATAAAAATCACCTCACAAGTGAATTTCGCTGCTCTCCTCTCCATGCCCAATCAATTAGCACTTGAGTAATAGCAGGCCCATTAGGGCCAACCGATGCCGGGGGAGTTATGTCACCTGCTGGAGGAATGATTGCTTAATCCTCTGCTTGGCTCAGAGGGCTCTTCCCCACCGCTCAGCCCCCAGAATCAATAGCAACAGGCAAATTGATGTTTCCAGCAAGAATCCAGCTGGGTGCTGAGGCAGCTCCGTGTCAGCGTTCGTGATCTCACACACTCCCTGGGCTATAAATAATCCGGAGGAACAACAATGGAGGACATTCCTAACCGGAAGAAAGGGTTGGTTCAGCTCCTTACAAGTGCCACGCTTTGATGTCCCATCCCTGGAATGTTCCAGGCCACGTTGGACGGGCCTCGGAGCAACCTGGTCTAGGGGAAGGTGTCCCTGCCCGTGGCATGGGGGGGAAGAGGGTGGTCTTTAAGGTCCCTTTGATCCCAAACCATCCTGTAATTCTATAAATAACAGCTACTAAAGCTGAACTCAAGCACCCTGACACCATTATTTTCGGTGCTTTATAGCCCAGCTCTAGCCAACACCCCACTATCAGTCCCCATTACCTCTTCCCATTCCCAGTATGGATTTTCACCCTCTCATTGGACACGGAAAAAGGGATGAAGACTCAGAGGAAAGGCTGGGAGCTGGCAGAGGGTGGACCTAATGCCCGTGCCCACCAGCTACATGCACAGGACACCCACCACCCACCATCCCAGGGCAGCAGGAGACATCAGCTGCACCAGAGAGACCTTCCAGGAGACAGCAACCGCACCAAAGGGACCTTTCACTGCACGGAGAGAAACACCTAAAAGTAGAAGAGGAAAAACCTCCTGTGCCTTGCCCTGGGGAGGGAGCTTCGTGTTGTAAGAGCAGGACAAAGCACTCCTGATATTGGGTCTGCCAGAGGATTTGAATGGGATTGGCCTGGGCTAACAAACTGTGATCAAAGCTAATCTCTGATTAGCTATACTGAGGAGATTTAATTTAGTTTAAAGCCTTACCTGAAATGCAGAACTGGGTATTATTGCATATCTGACCGGGACTGCTGTTGTAAAGCTGAAGTATTTATAGGAGAATTAAAACCTCCCTGGAAGCAATCACCCAAGGAAGCAGCAAAACTGATTGTGGTGTTACCGGCTCCAAACATTCAAAAATCACGAGTCACGCATGAAAATGTCACAAGGTTTTAAAATGTCATATATTTGGGGTTATTTTTATTTAGTTTGAGAGACTAGAGTTCACATTTTTAAGATGGGAGGGTTGAAATCTGACTCTCTCCTAAGGAAGTGTTGATTTTCCCCCAAAACGGCTCCAGGAGCTGAAAGTTCAACAAAATCCACTAAAGATTTGGCTGCTCCTGTGTGAGGGGCCGAGGTGTGGGAGCTGGAGGTAACCCCTGAACCCACAGGAAAGCCCCGTGGAGGCTGATGCCCTGCCACACTGCAGAGCCTTGTGTGTGGCTCCCAGCTGGATGCCCACATTGCTTTTCCAGGTGCTTCCAGGGGTGTTTACAGAGAACCACGACTTGGGAAGTCTGTCCCAGCTCCGGGGCTGGTGCAGGCTCAGGGCAGCCCCACGCTCTGGAGCAGGCATGGATTCTGCCCCAGTAGCATCTCATCCCAGGAAGCCCTTGCATGGGCTGTGGTCCAGCCCTGAACTCCCCTCTCCCTCCTCTCCTTCCCTGCCCAGGGCAGAGATGCTGGAGGGATGCACGTGGGAGCGTGTCAAGTGGATTCGGATCTGGCCACCTTCCTGGGTGCAGGCTGGGGTGTAACCAGAGCCAGGACCAGCTGTGGCCCCCACCCTGATTTTTCCTGGTTCTCCAGCTCCTGCAGACAATCAGTTCTCCTGCCTCTGCCTGGCTCCTCGGCTCCTGTCCACAAACCTCTCCCATTTCTCCCTGTCTCTTCTCAGCCGTGGCATGTCTGTCTGTAGGGCATAAAGGAATGGTGCTGACACAGTGGCAAAGAGCTCCCAGTGGGAGTGTGCCCATGGATCTGGCTGCTGGAGCCCTGGCCTTGACCTTGAGGGGGGTGCAGAATGCTGAGCCTTCCTGTGTCAGCACCACTCAGAGATGAGATGTGGATTCCCAGAGCTTACAAAGGTGGGTGACCTGGACAATCTCCACGTTATAGGTGTGGCAGCTGGGGACATGGTTGGCAGGATCACATGGAATCGTTGAGGTTGGAAAAGCCCTCCCAGCCCATGGATCTCCCCTGTGCCCCATCCCCACCTTGTCCCCCAGCCCAGAGCACTGAGTGCCACGGCCAGGCCTTCCTTGGGCACCTCCAGGGCTGGGCACTCCAAACCTCCCGTTCCTACATCTGATCACCCCTTCTCTGAAGAAATTTTTCCTGATGTCCAACCTGAACCTCCCCTGGTGCAGCTTAAATCTGTGTCCTCTTGTCCTGTCACTGGTTGCCTGGGGGAAGAGGCCGATCCCCAGCTGGCTCCACCCTCCTGTCAGGGAGTTGCAGGAGCAGTGCTGAGGGAATGGTTGGACTGGAGGATCTCCGAGGGCTTTTCCAACCTGAATGATTCTGTGATCGATTGTGATGCACTCCCAGGCTCTTTTTGTTGTGTACATCACCCATAGAGCCCAGCAGGGCCCCGAGAGGGCCCGAGGTGTGACACAGTGATGACCCCAGCCCAGCTGTGCTCACCTGTGCCGGCACAGAGCCCGGGCACAGCCGTGTCGGCAGCACCAGCAGCTGCAGGTCTGCCTTGGCTCCTAACTGTGCTCTCCTGACAGCCCTGCCGGGGCCATGGCTCCCCCGAGCTGCAGCTCCCGCCCCTCCAGCTGCCACTCGTGGGTCCCTGCTGGGCACAGGGGTATCCTAACCACTCGGGAGTCAGGCCAGCCTGGCACGGGCCCGGCTGCCGGCAGCGGTGTCAGCACAGCTTTGCCACAGCCGGCAGCCGTTCAGTCACTGTCCATACACTGCTCATCTGTGGGGTGACACAGAGGTCCCCAGGGCTTCCTGCAGGTCCCTGGTGCTGCCCAGGCCAGGATTCCGGGTTAGCCAAGGCACACATTTCCCCTGGAGCAGGCCAGCACCCCTTGGTGTGGCTCCTTGCTGCGGATTTCAGGCCCTAGAAGGTTTTCTGGGTCAGCCTGACTGGGCTGCAAAGGGGTCCTGGGAAGCAGGGAGGGGTTACTGCAGCCCTCTGCAAGCCTCATTTCCTTGGGAAATCAGAGCAAGGGGAAAAAATAACCGTAAGCTAACTAATTCCTATTAGAAACGAGCGCCTCTCTCTCTCTGCTCATCTCCTGCGAGCGTTCTTGATTAGCTAATAAATGATTAATGGTGCCAAGAAAAGCCGGCTCCTTCATCTCCTGCTTTCATCCACCAGCTGCCTCCGGGGGACTTCAAATGTCACGGGCAGATGAAACGGGCTCCCCAGGACCCCACGAGTCCCTCCCCGGCAGAATCACCCAGGAGGAGAGGCCAAAGCCCTGCCCATCGCTCCCCTCATCCTCTGCCTTAACCCGGGAGTGCATCCTCTGCCTCCTCTAAACGCTCCCTAATTTCCCTAAGACGGAACCACAGGCAGAGATGCCACAGAAAGCAGCAGGCACGTCTCCGGAATCCATCGCTCCTGACAAGTACTCTATTTTAATGCTCCTAACAGCAATTTTTATTCTAACACTATGTGAAGGCACTTAGATTTCTATGCAGTTTTTACTTTTTAATCTCATATACTTCTTGCTGGTGTCAAAGTGTCACCATTTAATAGTCTTACTGGAAAAAAGAGTGTTTCAGATCTTGTTCCATAGTCCACATTGTGAATACATTAGAGAACCGCTGAATGATTTAAGAGGGATTTTTATACCTCTGAACATGGAGGGAAGGCAAACGTGGGCGTGCAGGAGGGGCCCAGCCTCAGACTCGGTGCTAAAAAGATGGGCAGTGTTTTCTGCTCCAGGCTCCCCTGAGGCAGCGGGATTTTGGGTGGGAAAATCACCGCTGGCACCACCTCCTCCTCCCACAGAAATTCCCAGCGATGCTGCCTCGGTTGGGACACTCCATTTTAACTCTCCCAAGCAATTTTCCCCCATGAGTGTTTCATTTCACGGGCACTTAGCACCAGGAAAGCCGATACCCAGTGCCAGGGGTTATGGTGCCACAAGGAAATCACGCTCTGCCCGAGATGTTCCCGTTGGAGTTCCCCCAGGTAACAGGCAGAGCAATTCCCTGTGGATAACAAGATATCCCTGGCAGCAACAGGGATGCCCAGTCTCACTCTTTTCTGCCAGAGCAGGGTCCAAGGATGCTGCTTTTGGTCCCCACACCGATCCACCCCGCAGCAGGTCCTGGTGGGGGACATTCCAAGGGGCTTTAAAGATGCTCCCAAGGCCCCCGGGTAAGGAGAGCAGGAGCCAGCCCGGCGGTTCTGTGAGATCAAAGCGCTCCCTCCCCAGCTGTGCATGCCCTCAGCAGCAGCGTCCTGACAGCCCCATCAATATGCATTCCAGCTCCACCAATTCCACCCAATTAGTTCACTAATCTCTCCCCGCCCAGGCAGTGGCCTCGTGAAACACAGACCAGAGCAGAGACAGGGATGGGGCTGCAGGGAAGCCAGGCATCAGCAGCATTATTATCATCATTATTATTGTTGTTGCTGCTAGTATTATTATTTCTGTTGTTGTTATTGCCATTATCAATTATTGTTATTATCGTGATTATCATGGGCATCTGTAAAGATCATCTGCAGCCCGTTTATTCATCCCATCAGGATTCCATCTGAAACTTGCTGAGGCCTGCTGTGTCCGGTGGCACTCTGGGCATTTCTGGATGAATTCAGGCCTTACCCAGGGTCTTGCATTCTCTCTCTCACAATATATCCACAAGGTCTGATGGCGCACCAACAGCTCTACCCATCCAGGGCATCCCAGCGAACAATTCCAGTTTTTCCATGGACTCCACTCAGAATGTGGGGGCTGAATCTCCACGCAGGGCACAACCTGGGGAGGAGGAACCCCCCCAAGTCCCCTAATACCTGCCCAACAGGTGAGTGGGGCTGCCAGAGCATCACCCACACCATCCTGACACCAAAGGTTGTCCCTGGGGGAGAGAGCCCACAGCCCACATCCCCTCTCCGGCACCCAGGACCACCAGAGCCCCCCAACCACCCGCCCCTCCCACTCCCCACCAAGGCACTGGCACCTCCCCGTGCTTTTGCAGGGCCCAGAGCAGGGGTGTCACCCCGGGGTGCAGAGCACTAATTGTGGAAAGCAAAGGGAGGCAGAGCAAAGCCCGGGGCTTCACCCAGGGATTTCCATGGTGCGCTTTCCACAGGTTGGCTTTGGCCGCCGTGATGATCCAGCTCCTGAGATTACCTGTCAAGCCTCCGTGAATTTTAAATACAAGGTAAAAGGGTTTAACCGGAGCACGGGGCCTCTGAGCACAGAGGAATAACTCGGCGCCGCGTTCCCACAGCGGCAGGTACGCGCCAGACCCCGGCTCGACACCGAGCAAAGCTACAAATCAAGGGCCAGACATGATGGCAAACATATTCTCCGCTCTTCCCTTTCTTCTGCTACAAAGGAGATTGGAGGCACACATGGGCTTTGCTTACATCTCATTTCAGACAAAATACACAGGCACAAATAACGCCGGCTGACAGCTCTGCTGGCGGAGGGGCGGAGGAGCAGCACTGCTGCAGCCACAGCGCCAGGGGCTGCGCGGGGGTGACACAGCCCGGGCAGGGACGGGGGTCCCTGGGGCTGGGATCCATCCCCCCCTCCCCAGAGCCCTCCTGCCCACCCAGCAGGCACCAGGCTTGGCCCCCTGTGCCAAAGGAGGGTGAGCAGTGAGGAGTCCAGTTCTGGGGAGGGGGACTGCACATTTCAGTGCTTCATCCACCTCAAATGGGAGAGAAGAGAAGGCTTGGTTTGGGTTGGAAGGGATGGTAAACACCCCCCCACCACCACCATGTCCCACCCCCTGCCATGGGCAGGGACACCTCCCACTAGCCCAGGTTGCTCCAAGCCCCGTCCAACCTGGCCTTGGACACTTCCAGGGATCCAGGGGCAGCCACAGCTTCTCTGGGCAACCTGTGCCAGGGCCTCTCCACCCTCACAGGGAAGGATTTCTTCCCAAAATCCCATATAACCTGCTCTCTGGCAGTGGGAAGCCATTCCCCCTTGGCCTGTCCCTCCCTGCCTTGTCCCCAGTCCCTCTCCAGCTCTCCTGGAGCCCCTTTAGGCCCTGCAAGGGGCTCTCAGCTCTCCCTGGAGCCTTCCCTTCTCCAGGGGAACCCCCCCAGCTCTCCCAGCCTGGCTCCAGAGCAGAGGGGCTCCAGCCCTGGCAGCATCTCCATGGATTCCGTGATTCTAAATCAGCACCATCTGACTTTGATGCTGCCCTAGCAGGGTCCAGGGGTGGATAGCACTGCCAGCCCCCGCTTGGCTCAGGCTGACCAGGAGCCCTTGGGATCCCCAGCCTTGGGCTACCAGGTATCAGGAGGAGGTTGCCACACAAGGGATGGAGCAGTGATTTTGGCCTCCTCCCGTGAGCTGCAGCAAAGCAGGTTATGGAGCACAGTGCACACGGGGGAAGGAGCTGCCAGCCCCGTGTTCCTCTCCGGAGCAATGCTCACCCCAGGGTGGAGAAGCCCACTTGCATTTCCCGTATTAATTCAGGCATCCAAGCGGAAGATGTCGATGTCTTTTTAATGCACCTGCCTTTTAAGGCCGAGTACAGAACCTCCCCCTTGCACCCTGTGCACACGCAGCCACACGGAAACCGTGATTTATGCCGCCGGATCACAGATGCAGAGGTTTGGGATCCCGTTGCACAGTGGGCAAGGATTTTGGTTTTCCATAGCTATTTATTTGCATAGCAGCGAGTGCAGGTGATTAATAGGGAGAGCTGCGGTCAGGGCGAGCCCGCGCTGAAATACGGCCCCGCTGCCAAGAGCCACAGCATTAATTATTAACTCCGTACAGGAGATTTGCCACTCTCCCAGCACCAGACGCTGAAATAGTTTCCTACATAAAAGAGCATTAAGTGAAAGCCCGGATAAAGCCGATCGCTCGGCAAAGTGACGTCCCGCTTTCAAGACC
The DNA here is from genome assembly GCA_013399855.1 of Oxyruncus cristatus. NCBI lineage: Eukaryota > Metazoa > Chordata > Aves > Passeriformes > Cotingidae > Oxyruncus > Oxyruncus cristatus. The sequence goes on from VXAY01002246.1 coordinate 75,362, forward strand.
TATTGCTCGGCGGGCAAATTTACAATCCTTTAATTCCATTTACAAGGCGGCAACACAAAAGGGAGCTGGAGACGGAGGCTGGAAGCCGAGAGGCTGAAGGGGAGGAATAAAATAAACAGGAGTCCAAGGGAGCCAGGATCAGGCCCCCCCCTCTGAAACTCAGCCGCTCATTAAATTCCAGCCGGGATTAGAGGCAGGAAAGCGCCGGGTAAAGATTTCGCCGTTGTTCAATGGGAGGTATATTAAGTTATATAGGTTCCATCTTGTCCCTATTCATGCCTAGCTGGGTTGTCTATACCCGAGCAGCAAAGCGTAATTTGCTTATAAATAATTGACTTCTTGGCGATTAAAATCTCTTGAGGGGCTCTGGGTTTATTCACAACAAGCCGCCTCGGCCTGCCGTGCAAATTAGGCCTTTCAAACCTGTCTCATCTCCAACAGAAATGTTATGAAGAGTGATTTTTTTATCCCCTGTAATAACCTTCAACTAACCTTTAAACTGAAGTGAATAATTTAAATCTTATTTTCATATCAATGGGGGAGTCAAGCCAAGCAATTATCTTTTATCTGTATACTCTGTCGTCAGAGCGAGGCATAATAAAGTTTTCCCAAGTGGGCAGAGCGAGGCAGCGAGAGGAGGAGAGAGCGGGAGCGCGATGGGATCTGAAGACATTAATGCGGCGATGAATTATTCAGTAATGAGTACAAGATCTGCCATAAAAGATCCGCCAGCGCCCGCCCGGTGAACGCCACAAATTGCCGGATGGTCGGTGCAATTAGTGCCGGCGCGGGTGGGCGGCCGGCACCCCCTGCCCGGGGAGGCTGGACCGGCACCCCCCGGCGTGGTGGAGCAGGAAAAAAAGGGGGAAAAGGACAAAAAAAACCCCCCACCCCCCAGCCAAGCTGTCGGGGGAGAGTGGAGGTGAAATTCCCCACCGTGCTCATTAGCATTCTGCCAGGCTCCTTCCTCCCCCCATCCCGCCGGACCCTCCATGATCTTTTTTTTATTAATTCATAAAATCCCGTCCCTGCGATTGAGGCGCTGATTGCAGGGGCAGCCAAACGCGGGGCTGGTGGAATATTGCATGTTCCCTGCCCAGCCTCAGCGAGGGAAACACGGCCAGGGCATCAAATATTAATCCCTTCCCTTGGCCAGGGCCGGGGAGAAGCAGGACTGGGGTGGCTGAGCAGGGCTGGGAGCAGGGAGAAGCCAGGGAAAAAGGAAAATCCAGCATTAAACTGCTGCACTGAGCCGTGCTGAACGGCTGGAGTTGTATCCCTCTTTCCCATCTTAAATGTGGCTTTAACCTGCAGGTCCCACTGCAGCCACAACCACCAGGTGCTGCCCCCAAAGTTTAAGGTCCCCAAATTTCTCTGATTATCCGTAAAAAAAGTGCCGGCATCTCGCACCGCTGCCTTCCAGGGGATTGACTTCACGCCCAAAAGCCCCAGTGGGAGGAAGAGGGATGCTCCAGGCTGGGAACCCTCCTTCCCTGCTCCTGGGTGAGCTACATCCATCAAACCAGCCCTGGTACCCTGTAAATATTTGCAGCACAGCAAAGGCAGGCTGTGAGCGTTTTCCTCCTTGTTTTTTCCACCCATCACTGGTGGAGGGCTGGGAAATGATGGACAACTCAGAAGAATCCCAGGGGGTGGAAGCCTGGTTGGTTGCTGCACAAAACAAGGACCCAGGGCAATCCAAGCAGTGTAACAGCGCTGGATTAGATGTCAGAGCAGCTCTGGCACTGAGCATTAAATATCTTCATGTAATCTTTCCACTTAAACCAATGATTAAACAGATTTAGCAGATGATTAAACAAATAAAGATTAATGAAACAAGCAAAGCAATCAAATCTTTATGGGGGAATAAATGCGTGATCCAAAACAATATTAGGACAAATTGTCTAAAACTAATAGTGGATGTGTTGCTTTTGTCTAAACAGCGTTTGTTATGTTCGCACTTGGTTGCAATCAAAATATTTGCTCAAACCGGGATGGATCTGAAAATCCAAAACACTAGCGGGGATTAAAGAAGAAATAAGGAATGTTTCACAGGATTCCTTGTCGCCCTGGGCTGAGCAGGCAGCTCCTGCCCACCCTGGGTGCCTGAGGGGTCTGGGGGACCCCGTGAGAGTTGGGCTGAGGGCTGGAGCAGTTCGGGATGGTCCCTGAGGATGGTGAGGGATGGGACAGCTGGAGTACGGCCAAAGGGACCCTGGAGCATGTTCCAGCCCAACAGCCACTTGTGCTGGTCCCTCTTTAATTAATTTTGTGGGAAATAGATGTTCTTTAAGGTCCCTCCCCACCCCAGCCATCCTATGATTCCATGAAGCCAAGGCTTTGCATTCCTCTCTAAGCAGCAGCGGTGGGTTTAGAGCTGTAAGTCTTTTTCTTTCATCAATTTTGCATACAGAAAGATCGTGTTTGCTCTAAATACTTTTGTTTTTAAAGCCTCCTAAATTTTTGAAATGAAAATAACAAGGGGGAGAAAAAAAGAAAAGACTTTTCCAGACAAACTGTCAGGAGGCTGCAGCCGCCAACAAACACAAACAGAGCTCCGCTGCCGGAGCGGTTAATTAGGAGGGGAAGGAAATGAGGTGCCAAACACAGCGATAGCTGTGCGTTTTCCTCGGGCTGCAGCACACGTGTGCCTGCAGGTGTGAACACGGATGTCCTGTGCACACACGGCCACAGCACCCGTGGGGTCTCCCAGAGGTGGTCCCTGCTGGAACAGGGTGTCCCAGTGTGGCTGTCCAGACTGTCGGTGTATTCCTTGGCATCGGGGTGATGCTCTTGGGCAAAACAACCCCAGTCAGCACCCTGGGATAAAGCCAAGAGGTTTAACTGATGCTCCTAAACCTTGTAAATGTTGTGGGATGTGGAATGGTCACTTAACACTAGTGGGTCTTTTTTTCCAGAAATAGGGTAATGGGGAGGGATGCAGGGAATTCCTGGTGTCACCGGGCCAGATCAGCTCCCTCCCTCTGGGCCACACCTGCAGTTAAGGGCATAAACAGCTTCACCTCCCACCCCTTTGGCCTCATGGGATGGAGGTGAGCATCCCTTCTGCTGGGGTCAGGGAATCACGGGATTATGGAATTGTTTGGGTTGGAAAAGCCCTCTGAGATGGAGTCCAAGCTTCCCCAGCACTGCCAAGGCCATCACTAACCCACATCCCCAGGTGCCACATCCACACGGAAGTTAAATCCCTCCAGGCATGGGGACTCCACCCCTGCCCTGGGCAGCTGTGCCAGGGCTGGATAACCCTTTCTGTGAAGAAATACTCCCTGATATCCAACCTGCACCTCCCCTGGTGCAACCTGAGGCCACTCGTGCTTCTAGAGACAGAGCAAAATGTGCACTTGGACTCCAACCCACCGCAGGGTCCTGCTCCAGACAGTGCTGGCACAGGCGGCTGGACTGAGCTCCAGGGGCTGCCTGGCTGTGCCTGGGATGCTGACAGGAGCCTTGACCGGGAGCCCCAAGCCCCCAGTGCTCCCACCTGCTGCCCAAACCCCGCCTGGACCCTCCCGCTCAGCCTCTGCCTCGGCTCCGCTTCAGCAGAGAGTGCAGATTTACATTCAGCAGCTGCAGCAGGAGAATCCAGCAAGTCCATGACATGAATTCCAAGTCTCCCTTCCTCAAGAAAAGGCTGGAGCCAGCTCAGCATCCCTCCTCTCTCCCCCCTCCTTTTTTTTTTGGAGACTCATTACTATATTGTGGATATTCTCCACTAAAGGGCATCTCTTTGAATGCATTTGCTTTTTTATTAATGTGTGCTAAGACAAGTCAAGCCTGATTATCATGAAGACAATTGCTGAATTCCCTCCTGGAGAAATCTCATCTAGACTGTGTAGGCGTTTTAATTTCAGAGACCCATTAATTGGCACAATTGCTTAAGCAGCTGCTTTCCGTGTCATTTTAGGACCACTTTATGAAAAACAGAGCTTAAAAAAAAAAAAAAGAGAAAGAAAAAAGTATATGACAGGCCAGAGCTTTCTACATGGCAACATAATTAATGCAAGGAGCTTCCTTGGAGCAGCAAAGCGACGAAAAGCCACCAAAACACGGGTGCCCTTCGCCGGCTGCGTCGGGGGAGAGGAGCAGCCCCCGCCCAGCACCCACCACCCTCTGGGAATCAGCTGGGCCAGGGGCTTAGCACCCTGCACCGCCACAGACACCTCGTTATCCTGGGGCCCTCTGGAAAATCAAAGAACACATCAAAGGGGAAGGCCAAGGGATCCAGCAGAGCCAGCCCCACGCATCTCCCAGGACTGCGGGTGCCCGAGGTGGCGGAGGGGACCGGGGAGGTGTCTCTGTCTGCACCTCCGGGCTGACGAGGAGGGGCTGGTGGAGGGAGGTGGGAGGGGCAGGGGGTCCAGGGGGCTCTGCTGGCCCCGGGCTGGCTCCGTGGGCTGGGGGCCAGGGGCTGAGCACCCACGGGGACCTCAGGCTCCCTCGAGGCCCCTGGGGGCTGTCCTGCATGAGCTCTGCTGCTGTCACAGCCAGCACACTCAGGCCTTCCCCGGCACAGCCCAGCTCCCGGAATTAGGTTAATTATTGAATTAGTAAAGAGCGAATCCTTCACTCCAGGAGAAGTGGCCAGCCCGAGTTCTGTGCTAGTCTTTGCCACAGGCAAAAATACACATTCCCATTTATTAATAAATAAAGCCATATCAATGCCCTAAATTATCAGCGGAATATATTTGCTAACCCAAAGCAATAGTAGGAACAATTACTTATTAATAAAGCAATAGCTAAATCTAATTACATCCCCATCAGATCCTGCAAGTAATAAAACCACAGTTGCCTTCCAGAGCCGAGGGACCTCCTGACCTCAAATCAAAGTTTAAACCATCCATCAGCTCCCAATACATTCCCAGCACATCCAGCAATTACCATCACCTCCATGCGCTCCCCGGCAGGGGCAGGGGTCACCCCATGTGCTGCATGGCTGTAAGCTAGAACAGAGCCTTAGAAATCTCATTATCCTGTTAACCATACATTTATCTGACAAGATAAAAGAGACTAGGTGACCAAGCTATCATTAAAGATTAATAGAAAGTATAAAAAATTCAGCTGCAACCAGCATTACTGTTTAGTGCCTGTGATAGGCCTGACAGGATTATTAATCAGGCAGCCAAAAAGATTTAGGTCTTTGCTCTTGGTTTTTTCGTTTCCAGCCGTTCGTGTCGTCCCCCGTCCCCGCCAGGTCGGGGAGGACGGTGGTTAATTGGTTCTGGGGGGTTTGGACGGGAGGACTCCGATCAATTATGGAATGCCGGGTGTGGAGGTGAGGACAGCCCCGGCCGGGATGCTCCGGGAGGGCCGGGATGTTTATGGCAGCGGCTCCTCTCCCCGTGCCAGGCTATTAATAAATTGTACAGATCAATGCCAGGATTAATTTTAATAGAGGGCTACAAGGATCACGCAACTCCCAGGGTGATTTTCCCCTCATTCTTAATTCCATTTAAGTTTAACATGAAAGATTCCCAGGTAACACCTACACAGGAAGAAACGAGATTTCCCTGTTTTTAAGTCTTAAGTATTCTTTTTATTCTGCTTTGCTTTTTTCCCTTTTGATCATAAATCAATGTCCTTCGCTGCTTTCCCGGGAAGTCGGGCTGCAGGCGCTGCCCTCCATTTCTGCACCTGCTGGGGAGAAAAACCAATAAATTAGGGAAAGGGTTTTCTGAAATACTGCGCAGAGGGGGCAGCCCGATGGAAAGGGGTCCTCCACACCCCGTGGCCCCACTGCCAGCACACTGGGGCTCCCCTCATCCCTCTCCTCCAGGGGTCCCTGCCTTGATTTCCTCCCAAAAACCCACTGAAATATTACTGAAAGCTTTACCAGCCTTTGCTGCTCCAACCCCAGAAATCATTCAGATCCTTTTGAAAAAACCCTGCCCATTGTAGGGGATGGCATGAGATGGTCTTTAAGGTCCCCCCCACCCAACCCATTCTGTGATTCTATGAAAGCCAATTTTTATTTTCTCTCATGAATCTATCCCAGTGGCAGCTTTTTTTGGGGTAAGTCCACTTGGGATGGTTCAGACCAGCACAGCAGCATCCATCCTTTTCCATAAAAATTGAGCAAACCAGAGAAATACCTGTGAGCATCAACCTCCCGTGAGAGTAACTTGCCTTAACACCACCGAAAAAATATTTTTTTTCCCTGGGAAAAAATATAAATCAACCTGCAAAGGCCATGGTGCCTCAGGAAAGGATCCAAGCAAGAGCCAAATGGAGCAGGTAAGCATGGAAGTGTCTGAATCACAGCCCAGAGCCTGGCTGGGAACACAATCTGCATACCCAGGGTGATTTCCATCCCAGTAGCACATGTAATCCTTTACAGGGAGCTTTATCTGCTGCAAAAATCACATTTAAAAGCATTTCCCCCGTGAATTACCGTGTTTTCAATCAATTCAGTCCATTGTGTGAGATCCTGCAGTTGGGCAATTAATCATCAAACATAATTGGAATTATGCAAAGAACAAACTGGTCCTGTAGTGATGCTGAGGGAGGTTTGGTGACAAGGAATGGGGGTGACAGGGGCTGGGATGCACTGGAGAGACCTTCCACCTGGGACAGGGCATGTGCTGGCTCCTTTCTATAAGGACCCCTCTGAACCACCTGCAGCAGCATTGGAGCAAGATCCTGCTTTTCCAGTGATGCAGAAACTCCTTCACAGACTCCCAGAATCCCAGAATGATTTGAGTTGGAAGGGACCTCAAAGCTCATCCAGTCCAACCCCCTGCCACGGGCAGGGACCCCTTCCCCCGGCCCAGTCTGCTCCAAGCCCCGTCCAACCTGGCCTTGGCCACTTCCAGGGATCCAGGGGCAGCCACAGCTTCTCTGGGCAACCTGTGCCAGGGGCTCCCCCACCCTCCCAGCCAGGAATTCCTTCCCATAATCCCATCTAACCTGCCCTCTGGCAGTGGGAAGCCATTCCCTGTGTCCTGTCCCTCCAGGCCCTTGTCCAAGGTCTCTCTCCAGCTCTCCCGGATCCCCTTCAGGCCCTGGGTTCAAAATGGCCCCTGGAGCCCAGACCAACCCGGGGCAGCCAGGCCGTGCATCCCGCGGCTCTGGAGCCCCGACAGCCCCCGCGTGCCCTGGGCTGCTGAGAACTCCCTGCCTGCAGAACAGGCCGCGCAGGCAAACAGGGAAGAGGGCTTGGATTTGCATAACCTTCTGCATTCCAAAGCCAAAGATGGTGGCATCGGCCTTTGAGCCAGGACGCTAAAAAGCCTCGGAGACTCCTGGTTTTGCACCCGTGCAGGAACTGCTGTGCAGTCGCTGCTGAACCCCAAATAAATCAATTCCAGTTTGGCAGGACGAGCGCGGGAAGCAGGGGCTGGTTAATCCCCATCTGCAGGAAGGTAGAACTTGGCTTCACGGCCTCTTTGAAGCTCACAGGAGTGAGATAAAAGAGAAATGTTAAAGCTTCTCCAAAGCCAGCGGGAGGGGGGTGGTGGGAAGCGGCCGAGCCGGCGCTTTGCCAGTGTCGTGGTACGGCAGAGCTCGGATCTTTATGACTCTGACAAGCCTGGGATGAAAGGGAAACCTCCAGCACATCCCCCGTGCTTCAGCGAGCAAAATCCAAGAGTTCCTCCTGGCTCTGAGGCCGGGAGTCGATGCCATGGCGTTTGCTCGGCAGTTTGGGGCACAAAGGGGTTGTTTCCGATCTGGAGCATCGGGTGCAGCCGGGACAGGCTCGGCTGGGCCGGGCTCGGAAGAGGGGCTTCGTCTCCCAGGGAAGGAAAGCAAACCCAGATTGATCCACAGTTCAGTTCATCTCCGAGGGGTCCAAACCACAAGGAAAGGGATCGAAATTTCCAGCATTCCCAGGGTTTTGTGGTATCCTGACCCCAAGGGCTGGGTGCACCCGTGAGGCAGATGGAAACCAGGTGCCAAAAGCTGTCCTGAGGGTGACTTGGGCTGGGGGGGTCCAGATGGAGGGGGCTGGGATTGGGAACATCTAATTCTAAGTAAATACATGTGATTCTTGCTAAAACTGTCCCACCACATCCCTATTTATCCTGGTCTGGAGTGGAGTGTTGTGGCTGCCATGAACACATCAATGTTCACCACATGATCCTCTGGCCTCTCCCGGGTGATCCATGGATGCTACTGCTCTCCTTGGAGGCTCCTGGCAGAAGCTCTTGCTATGTCGCGTGCTGGAAACATTTGGAAGGAATATCCATCCCTTTTCTGGGGAGGAAATGTCCAAAGCAGATAGAAGATAAAGTCAAATTAATTATTTACTTACATTAGCTCATGGAAATCTTCCCTGGGAACCAGCAGGCTCCAATCTTTTATCTGTTTAGCAGGATAAGATGGAGGAGAGGATGAGGGGGGGTTGAAAAAGAGCTTAATGACGGTGTCTGTTGATCATCAACGCGAGAAAACTGAATTGCTTCCCTGAACCTGAAAAATATCAAACTGCATAAATAAAGCCCTTTAAATTATTAATAACGGAATTTACATTTGGAGCCTGAGCATGAGAATTAATTTCATTTCTTATGCTAAACTGGCCAGTGCAGCTGATGAGTTGAGAATTAAAAGATGCAGAAATGAAGGAAAAATAAAGGTAGGGAGGGCTTGGAAGGCAAAAGATGCGAAGTGGAAATTCTCGGTCCTAAATAAAATGATATTCCAGCAGATGTAAAGCAAAAGAAACGGGAATTAGAAGAAAAGGGTCTTTGGGTCTGAAGGTGCTTCAGGAATGATGGAAGCTCTCCCTTACCATCACTGATGGCCAACAAGTGCCATGGTGGCAACTCCACGGAGGACACAAGGCCAGGACGTTGGAGCTGCAGTGGCACTGGAGTGGTGCCCACGCCCCAACCCTTCTTCCACTCACCATCCCCCGTGTCCACGGGGCACACGGGCAGAATGACCCTGCTCCCTTCCCAAACCCCACAGAGAACAGCCCTTTTTGTGTTGTTTATCCCGTTCTCCTGGGAATGGGCTTAAACAGCAGGTAGATCACACACAAAAACCTTCTCCTAAAGCGACCCTTCCCTCGGCTGCCCTTTCTCTGGAGCCTGTCTGCAGCTCCTCGGGACACATTGTTGTTTCACGTGAGGAGACATTCCAGGAAAAAGGAAATAAAACAAAAATAGACATTTGGAGGGGCTTTTGTTTTGCATTTTCACAGCTCCCCCCCGCCCGGGTTTGACTCCTGTGAACACACTTGTCGAGTTGATTTGCTCACGCTGCCTCCGAAGCATGTCCTTGCACCGGAGACGCTGCTCTTTTCATTCGGCTTCTCAGAGTCAGGAGAAAAACTTGGCAAAGCAACAATAGGGACGGGGAAAAAAAATATGAATAATCTCGGAACAGAAGTTGCATTATGTGATGTGGTTGCCATGTGGTTAAGGCTGAGAGAGGATCATGCAAGCGCATTGTGGGAAAAATGATAACAGGAGAAACAGCCCCAGGAACGCCGAGGGTTTGGAGCCAGAGGTTGGAACACAAACCCAGCGGTGCCGTGGCCCGGTGCCAAGGGATCCATGAGAATCCATCAGATCCGGGTGGGTGAGCCGGGATGGGGAAAAAGGGGGTCATGGATGTTCCCTGTGCTCAGTGTGGGCACCTTTGGCCATGTGGATTCCCCCTGTGGGGATTTAGGCTGGGGATGCAGCACTGCTGGCAGGGCATTCCCATGGGTACCAATCCCAAAACTTATGGGGGGGAAATCCTTACACAGAGATGGGACCCACAGTGCTGCAACCAGATCTGGGAGCCCAAATATCAGGAGGATGTAGAGTTGCTGCAGCAGGTCCAGAGTAGGCCCTGAAGATGCTCCAAGGCTGGAGTCCCTCTGCTCTGGAGCCAGGCTGGGAGAGCTGGGGGGGTTCCCCTGGAGAAGAGAAGGCTCCAGGGAGACCTGAGAGCCCCTTGCAGGGCCTGAAGGTGCTCCAGGAGAGCTGGAGAGGGACTGGGGACAAGGGATGGAGGGACAGGACACAGGGAATGGCATGGACTGGATGAGCTTTAAGGTCCCTTCCAACCCAAAGCATCCTGGGATTCAGAAAAGCCTTTGGCCATCATGGGTACAGGGCTGAGCTGCAGATGTTGCCCCCAAAGCTTCACTTCTGGGGGACTGGCTGCAGAGAAACCCCAGATTTCAGATAAACTGAGATTCAGACGGTTTGGGGGAAGCAGTTGCCAGTTACAAACACCCCATATTTTGTTCCCCAGCTGTATCAGGGTAACTGTTATCGGGGCAAAACCGACCCGTCTGACTCGTGTTGTCTTGGTATAAAGGTGTGAGTGGGAGGAGAGCGAGCGCAGTCAGCTGAGCTCTGGGAAATGCAGAACGCGTGGGGAAATACAGGCGTTAAAAATAAGGGTGGATTCTGTGCAGTTTTATCAGCAGTGGGCATTCTGCTCTTTTTTTGCAGCAGCCCCACGTGGCTCACTCTTAGCCTGGACAGTGTGACGCTGGTTGGTGCAGCACAGACAGAATGTTCCCAGCTGCCTTCACCCCAAAGTTTGGGGTTCCCGCTCCCAGATGACACAGGCAGCTCCCTCCCCCCCGAGCCTCTGGGGTGCTGTGGGCAGGAAGGTGCTGCCATTCCCCTCCCTGCGCCTGCCAGGGCTGAGCAGCTCCCTCCTAAGTCTGGAAGGCTTGGAAAGACTCAGCGGTAAATTAAACATGCCGTGAAGGATTGGCAAAGCAGCCCCTGCGCTGGCGCCTCGCTTTGTCTCGGAGTAATTTAGCAGGATTTAATGAGAATTCATTCACATTATATGGTGAATAGCTGCTTTTATGGGAGACAAGAGGTGATGAACCAGTTGGAGCGGAGATGACTGGCAGAGATGCCACCATGCCTCACCGCCCCCTCTGCCCCGTGCCAGGGCTGGGGGTGAGCAGAGATGGAGTGAGGGGAAGGGAAAGAGCAGGATCAGCTTCTGCAGGGACAGACCCAACCCCTCGACCCCCGCAGCGTGGGAGGAAAGGTAACAGGGGTGTTCCGATGGAGCTACAGGGCCAGGGGGTTCTCTGGGGGTGTTGTGACCGGGCAGGATCCCCACAGAGCAGCCCCAGGAGCCCCCAGCACAGCGGTGTCCTTGCAGCAGCAAGAGGGCTCCAAACATCTCTGTCACCAGAGCCACAGGGTCCCGGGGCGGGGGACACTGGTGGCACCGTTCCCACTGCTCCCTGCCCAGGGAGGACAGAGCCCCGGGACAGCTTTGCTTCAAGAGTGGCTGAGTTCGTACAATCAGAGGCTGATGCGAGGCAGCGGGATTCAAAACCCTAATTTGGCCTGATGAAAGCTTAATGATTCCAGCTTAATGATTAAAGAAATGCCCCAATTTCCTCGTTCCAAACAGCCCTGCCTGCCAAAACTCAGGTGGAGCGGACACGCATGGGGCTCAGCTTGGGAGACGACACGGAACAAAACGGGGCTTTCAGTGGCTCGGGCACAGACAGGAGGATTCATGGCCGCAGCTGAGCCGGTTAGCGAACGAAAGGGAGACATTAAAGGGGTTTAATGAGGATTTCAGGATGAATAACAACCTGGCGGGCTCTCAAGCAGCAGAGAATTGCTGTGTGCAGTGATTTGGAGGCAGCAGAGCCCAGGCTGGGGCGGGTGGGCTGCAGCCCCCGCCCTCCGTGTCACCGCCAGCCCCGGGCTGGGGCACCCGCTGAGCCCCGCAGGGCTCAGGCAGAAGGGCCAGGGCCACACGGCGCAGGAAAACGCTCCCAAAAGCTCTTCAGGCAGCATCCCCGGAGAAGCCCAGGCAGAAAATCAAGGTCCCCATTTGCACACGAGCTCTGGACCCCATTAAAGCGGGATCGGGGGGAGAGGGGCGGCCGCAATCCACACAAGGTGCTCCCTTCATGAAAGCATCTTTTGATTATGTTATTGCAGCTATCAAAATATTGCCGAGTTCAGAGCATTCCTCAGGGATCCCCGAGCTCTTCAAAGACCAGAGGACTACGGCTGGGGAAAAAGAAGCCTTTAATTATGTCGGCTTCCACGCTCGGATCTGCGGTGGAGTTCCTCACAGAAAAAAAGGGGTTTAATGAGAAGAAACACATATGGCTGCATTGTTCAAACATGGAAAAATAAAGCTGATTTTTGTGCTTTTTTTAATAGATGTGCAAGTTTCCTTTCAGCCCTCTGGTGTCACGCAGTACCACATTCCAAGGGGCTCTGGAGTAGCACGGACTTTGCTGTGTAAATCACAGCCTGGCTGCAGAGCTGCCTCCCAGCCCAAGCCCCATCCCAGTCCCAGCCCCATCCCAGTCCCAGTCCCAGTCCCAGCCCACGCTCCCGCCACTCCCCAACACTTTCACACACTCCAGCAGCGTTTTCCTCCTTCCCAGCTACTTCCAACCATGTGAAACCCCACGCACGGCAGGATGAACAGATTTCAGTGGGGTGCTCTGCCACAAACCCCCTCATTCCGCTCAGATTTCATTTGAATTTCAATGTAAACCCTCATTTTTACCCCCAAATGTAAACAGCGAAGCAGAGCCACGTGTTACAGTCCAGAAACCACAGGCCAACCCCACATTTTAAAGAACTGATTATGTTTTTCTAATAAATTATCCTATCTAGGGAACGTAATTAAGGGCTAGCGTGTGGTGCAGTATCCCATCAGTTCTGCAAAGCCTTTGAATGCTTTGAGTCCTAACAAAGAGTGTTTTGTTCGAGAACTCAGAGGGAACAGCTACAGATAATTGCCAAGAAGGGTGTGTGCCTCAGTTAAGTGACTAAACATTAAAAATTATGAAGCAGAGTTAAAAAAATGCAACAAAACCCATAATTTTTACCCAGGGTGAGAGCAAGTAGCTGTGACACGGTGACTCCTGCACTTCCCCACCTCCCTCCCCGCTCCCAGGCTGGACCGAGGGGTTGCTGAGGAGCGAGGAAGTTTCTGCTGACATGATGTTTCAAATCCACACAGTATCATGGAATCATGGAATCATGGAAGGGGTTGGGCTGGGAGGAGACCTCAAAGCTCACCTCGTTCCACCCCCTGCCATGAGCTGGGACACAGCTTCCTCTGGAGCAGGGTGCTCCAAGCCCTGTCCAGTCTCCAAGGAAGAAGCAATCCCACAAGGCCAAACAAAGCAAGAAAACTCCAAGAAAAGCCACTCACTGTAAATAAAAGCTTTTCTGGGAATGTTTCCCCATCCTTCCTCCCTTGAAGCTGTGCAGTACAGTGGGATTTTTTCACCCTTTTGCTGAGGCTCAGGATCTCTGGGCAGAGCTGCAGCTTTGCAGGGAAGCACGTTTACCACCAAAATGCTTCACTTGTGTAAACATTTATACTTGAATAAAAAAGTCGTTTCCAAAAAAGGACTAAAATCCACCTGACTCCCAGGCTCAGACTTTCCCTATTTCACATGATCAAAAAAACTCCAAGCCCCAACCCTCTGCTTCCCAGACTGGATTACAAAGAACAACTTCTTGAAGGGTTATTGCTGCTGCATTGGCATTTTAGTTATTTTAGCTGCCAATTTCTTTACTTTACATGTTTTACATGACAATTGGGGGAAAATCTTCCCCAGACAGCAATTCCTCTCCCGGTCAGCGGGACACTGGCACTACAATACCCAAATTAAAGTGCTGGCAGTGAGGAGCAGGAGATCGGAGGCAGAGACACCGATGCCAAAAAAGGCACATTTAAAACCACCATAAAGCCATAATTTTGCTGTGTTTCACATGCAAATGATAAGGCAGGAGAGCAGCATCTCTGGCATGGGGAGCAGAGCGGGCTCAAAGCCCAGTGAAGGGTTGATAAAGTTTAGGGGAAAGCTTGGACAGCACGGACAGCATCGAGCTCCCGTGGATCCAACCCCGGATCCATGTCCACCTCCAGGGCAGGGAGCACCTCAGCTCCCTGCTCCCCAATCCCCTGAGCACCCAGGGTTGGGAACTGGGGGCCGTCCCATCCTCCAGGCCTCTTGCTGAATCCCAGAGCTGGACATCTCGTGGGTCAGGAGATGTTTCCAGCTGGACATTCAGGAGGCATCCCGCCTCTGGAGCCTGTTTGCCCCCGGAGCAGCCAAAACTGGCCAGTGCAGGGATCCAGAGGCTGGTGAATCAAGAACAAAAGGCCTGTTGTAAATGCAGCTCAGGCACCCGCCAAGGGCAGGGCAGCCCACGGGGCACAGGGAGATCGGACACGGACAGAGCGGCCACAGCCCCAACTCCAGGGGAAGGGAGCACGGAGTTCACAGACCACACAGCTGGGCCAGACGTGCTTCCATGGCAGCCTGCAGGGCGTGGGAGCAGCACACATGGATGTGGGAGCAGCTGACGCAGACACAAGAGCAGCCCACATGGATCCACGTGGATGCAGGAGCAGCCCGTATGGATATGGGACCAGCCCATGTGGACGCTGGAGCAGTCTGCATGGATGTGGGAGCAGTCTGTATGGATGTGGGAGCAGTCTGTATGGATGTGGGAGCAGTCTGTATGGATGTGGGAGCAGTCTGTATGGATGTGGGAGCAGTCTGTATGGATGTGGGAGCAGTCTGTATGGATGTGGGAGCAGTCTGTATGGATGTGGGAGCAGTCTGTATGGATGTGGGAGCAGTCTGTATGGATGTGGGAGCAGTCTGTATGGATGTGGGAGCAGTCTGTATGGATGTGGGAGCAGTCTGTATGGATGTGGGAGCAGTCTGTATGGATGTGGGAGCAGTCTGTATGGATGTGGGAGCAGTCTGTATGGATGTGGGAGCAGTCTGTATGGATGTGGGAGCAGTCTGTATGGATGTGGGAGCAGTCTGTATGGATGTGGGAGCAGTCTGTATGGATGTGGGAGCAGTCTGTATGGATGTGGGAGCAGTCTGTATGGATGTGGGAGCAGTCTGTATGGATGTGGGAGCAGTCTGTATGGATGTGGGAGCAGTCTGTATGGATGTGGGAGCAGTCTGTATGGATGTGGGAGCAGTCTGTATGGATGTGGGAGCAGTCTGTATGGATGTGGGAGCAGTCTGTATGGATGTGGGAGCAGTCTGTATGGATGTGGGAGCAGTCTGTATGGATGTGGGAGCAGTCTGTATGGATGTGGGAGCAGTCTGTATGGATGTGGGAGCAGTCTGTATGGATGTGGGAGCAGTCTGTATGGATGTGGGAGCAGTCTGTATGGATGTGGGAGCAGTCTGTATGGATGTGGGAGCAGTCTGTATGGATGTGGGAGCAGTCTGTATGGATGTGGGAGCAGTCTGTATGGATGTGGGAGCAGTCTGTATGGATGTGGGAGCAGTCTGTATGGATGCTGGAGCAGTCTGCACAGATGCAGGATCAGCCCACACGTGCTCACCACAGGCCCCTGTTTTTTTAGGAAGGAACTACTTCCAACCTGGCCAAGTTCTGGGTCATATCCTGCAAAATGCTCCACAACTGCAGCCTCAGAAAAGGTTGGAATCAATGTTGTGGTAGGAGCTGATGGGACATCAGGGCTCCCCGTGCAGAGGATGCTCCCCGCGGGTTGTGGAGCCACACAGGGATGTGGGAATGGGTCGGATGTGGCAGGAGGAGGATTTCCAGGAGTGTGCTCTCCTACCCTGGGACCAAAAACCCACCCCAGCAAGGGGCACTGAGGCCACATTCTGTCACCGCCTCTCCAACACACAGTCAGTGCTTCAGCTACAAACATCTCCCTTGAATTCATCGGGCAGGAATGCTGCGAACTCGGGCTCAGGAACAATTTATTCCTCACAATTTCTTCTCCTGCAGCTCAGTTTTCCAAGACTCGCTTTTTTCCAAGCTAACCCGAGGAGTTAACCATTGAAGTGAAGCCGTTTGGTTCCCTGTTGCGGCGTTCCAGAACTCAGATTAAAAATGGAAAGGGGCACCTTTAAAACTTTAATACCATTTAAATGTTCCAGTCTCCCTCCTGCACCAGATCGTTCAGTAAAGTAGCTAATTAAAAAATGGCTGCTGTGATGACAGACTAGATTAATAGTTTTTGAAGAGCAGCCAGTGCACCAACTGCTCCTGTAGCCATGATGAAAGCTAATAATGTAGAAAATTCTGCCAATTCTTCTAATTCATGAATATTTAAGCCTGTGAAAAATCTGTCAGATTATAGCACTTTTCTGGTGATTTTCTGCTTAAGTACACGGATGGGCCTGTGCCAGGGGCTCCCAAACTTCAGGGGAAGTTTGATTGTCTGCATCACCAGAGCCCTGCTCCCTTTGCCTCGGCTCCTTAACCCCTGCCGGGGCTGCAGGAGCCCGGGAAAAGGTTGGTCTGAACACAGGGGCACCCAGATGGACTCAGGGACACCCAGGTGGACACAGGGCACACAGCCAGGGCACTCAGATGGACAGAGGGACACCCAGTCAGACAGAGGGACACTCACATGGACCAGAGGGCATCCAGTCACCTCGTCACCCCCCCAGTGATGCTGTGCCCCAGTCATGCCCCTTGCCTCTGTTCCCTGCAGGAAATGCACACTCCCAGGAGCAAGGGAATGGGATGAAGCTTTGGGATACACACCAGAGGCAAAGACCCCACCAATGGTTCTCATTCAGGGGTGCCACTGCTGGAAGAAGAAAATAACTTGTATTTCTTGTTGTGAGAGCACGAGTTCCTTGGTGTTCCCACCCGTGCTCTCCCCAGCGTGGGGCCGGGGTAGCCAGGGGCTTTTGTGTTCTCCATCAGCCCCGTGGAATTAGAGGATAGTGGGGCTGGCAGCGTGTCCTGATGGAGGGGTCAGTGCTGGCACCAGAGGAGGGGTCAGAGCTGGCACGAGCAGCAGACTCCCTTCCCAGCTGGCTCCAGAGGGCCCCAAAACAAGAGCTGTCTGAAGCACGAGTGCTTTGCTGGCAGCGGCTCCCTGGCAGCTCCCTGCTCTCCTCGAGGTGGGCTCTGCTGCCCTGCCAGGTGACTCATTTTACAGCTATTTCGAAAATCAAAATAAATACGCCTGGTGGAAACGTCAGCAGCTCCTCTGCTCCACAGGGTACTGGAGGCCAACACTTCCTGGGAGCATGGGGTTATCCTGGAGACTGCCACAGAGGGGATGCTCTTCTCCATCCTTTCCAGCATTTTTCCCACCAAACCTGCTCAATTCTCAGTGCTGAACCTTGTTCTGCCAGCTGGACCTGGAGCAGAGTAAAGCCAAGCAGCCAGAAACAGCAATGGGCCCTTCTCCTCTTCTCCTTTCTCATCAGGAAAGTTCACCTGGGATGTGAGCGGAGCCATGAGCATCAGAGCATGGGGTGGGATGTGGCCAGGGTTTGGTCCTGCGCTCCCAGCCGGGATGTTCCTGCGGGAGGGGTGTGGAGAGCAGGGCACAGCAGCTCTCCCTACCCATGGGCAGCACAAAGGAGGGCAAGGTGGGGAGGGGGGAAGCAAAAAGGGGTGAGAAATAAATCAGTAAGGGATGCTCGGATGTATTTAAGTGCCGGGTGGACTCGTTTCAGAGTATTTCAGGATGTGAAACACAGAGTGACTCCAAAACAAACATGAGGAGACAAAAACAAACCTTCAGGATATGTCACCTAAAGATGTAAACGTAGTTTATCCCCCCAGCCAGGTTGGGGAAGGGATGACCACTGTGGTGTGGCCCCAGGAATGCTCACACTTCCCATCCCTGACTCCACATCTCTGCTGCCAAGTTACCTGAGCCCTTTCCAGTGTTCCACAAACACGGCTCTGCAATTAAGTGCTTACAGGATTTGCAGGCTCTTGGTTTCGTGGTGGGAAACAGCTCCATTAGAGCTCTCAAGGTCTAGCAGGTCAGCCAGAGGAATCCTCACCCCCAGGAATACCTGGCCATGCTCCAGGGATACCAGGCCAATGTGGGCCGGCTCGGGCACCTCTCACACCAGTGTGAGGTGAAGCTGCTCCTTGCTCCCCATCCTGCAGCACCCACCGGTGCTCTGTCCCGGTGCCACA
Organism: Oxyruncus cristatus; assembly: GCA_013399855.1. Lineage (NCBI taxonomy): Eukaryota > Metazoa > Chordata > Aves > Passeriformes > Cotingidae > Oxyruncus > Oxyruncus cristatus. The sequence continues at coordinate 93,241 of VXAY01002246.1, forward strand.
CTGGAAATGAGCTTTCCAGGTTCAGGGGGCCTTTGGACCCTCCCCGAGGCCCGGGGTCCCTGCTGGGCTGCCGTGGGATCCACTGATCCACAGTGAACATGCAGAGCAGCCGAGCCCCCCCTTCCTCCCTCGTCACAGACCTTCAGCCACTTACAATGTCACTTCAGCTGAGTAATAAGCAATTATGATTTAATTACTCCAATGCTCTTCAGCAGGAAATTTCTGAATAATAATAGTGACTTTTATGGCACCTCATTTATCCTCTCTCCTCTTCATCTGGACTTACCCCGCACTGCCGCGAGCCTCAGCACCACCAGACCCACCGGAGCCGCTCCCCAGCTCCGCTCCCACCGCTCCATCCCCTGGCTGCTCCCACCACACACCACTGTTTGCCACGGCACGGCGGGATCGCAGCCGGGATCGCAGCCGGGATCGCAGCCGCACACCCGCCCATCCTGGAAACTCTCGGCTCACACAGAACCCGACAAGTGCCGCTAATTCATAAATATTTAACACCCAAATCTGCTGCCTCCTGATAGCTTTTTCCAGAGTTTCTATTCTAATCCATATTCCACCCCCTTCCCCTCCCCACCGGCCCTCCTCGGTTTTTTTCCCTTCTCTTTGCCGGGCACTAATCCAAGTGCTGAGATGACTGTTTCACTTCCCTGCTGTCATCAGTTGTTTTTATCTTATCTGGACCGTGGATGCCAGTCAGCAACCCGCTGCGGTCTTTCCAGTTGAGTCCTGACCTCCGCAATCAGCCTCAAGATGTCCTGTAACAAGCAGATACGGTTACTCAACTTGTCCATCAGCACTTCTGGGGAGGGGGGAAGAAGGGGGAAAAGAAGAGAAAACCCCGGCCGAAGAAGGAGCTGACAGCTGGGGGTGAGGAGCTGCCGGGAGCACGGCTGGGGGGGAATTCTGTGCCGAACGGGAGAGGGGGAGGCCGGTGCTGAGCGAGCCCGGGGGAGCGTGGGGGTCCTTCTCCCACATGTTGGTCCTTCTCCTGTCACCCAAGGCCCTTGTCCAAAGTCCCTCTCCAGCTCTCTTGGAGCCACTCTAGGTTCTGGAAGGGGCTCTGAGGTCTCCCCGGGGCCTTTTCTCTTCTCCAGGCTGAACATCCAGACCGTTGTCATCCTCAGCTGCCTCGTCCCCTTCCCGACTCACCTCCAGCATCTCGCAGCACCGATTTCCACAGTTAATTTATCAGTTTAATAATGGCATCATGGAGAAGGGCGAAGCGAGGCCAGCACCGAGCCAGCTCAACTTTATATACATCTCACCCAGAGTAAAAATGTCATGTAAGATTTACTCAACATGCATTTTATCAAAGTGCTCAAGCGCTGAAGTAAAAGGGCTTTTAGTTCCAGCAGATTGAAGGGGGTGGCATGTGGGGAAGGAGGAGAGAACGGATGGATTTGAGCTCTGCCAGAAGCTCTTGTTGCTTTTGCATCAACATCTTTATTTTCTAAGAGAGGATTTAAGACCTTGTTGTGGATAAACAACCGAGACTGGAGGAACTCAAACAGTGAGGAACTGTAAAAGGTTATACTGAAAAATGCTCTTAGTCTGCATGAAATAAGATTCTTCCTGGAAACATGACACTGAACATTGAAGGGAGGGGGAGGAATAGCTGTAGAATGGCTATAGAATAGGGGTTACAAATTAAACATAATAAAAAGAATCCTTTTGAATGAGATCTTAATTTAACCTCAGCATCATGACCATATATTTCAGGAAATTAATCCCTTGGCCTCCAATAAATCCAAAGTATAACACAACCACTTATGGTTCAGCAATGAGCCATTAGTATGGGCTACAGATCCTGCAAAACCACCAGACCCATTATTTAGGAATGTGCTGAATCCCCTGGGGCTGGAGCAGCTCAGCAGCGATCAGGGCTGGGCTGGTACTGAGCAGTACCTGCACCCTGGTCCCGGGGCTGCCAGATTCTTCATCCACCCCATCCCACCCCTCCCAGGATTTCCTGAGCCAACACCTGCTCCTTGTCTGCAGGGATAACCGGGAGAAGTCTCGGGGTGGGATCAGCCTGCACAGGGAAGCCCCGTGGGGAGCTGGATGCCAGTGCTCGCTCAGGGCTGGTTTGTGCTGCTTCCAAAACACAATAATTGAGGACAGAAGTGCAAGAGCAAACTTCCTCCGGAGCCTCTCCGAGCCCTCCCTGCCAGCTTGGCACCGGGATCTTCTGCATATGCCCCAAAATGAGGAAAGGAACTTCTAATGAGTCGAGAGTGTAACCTTGCTCTGAGAGCGAACATATGCCACCGCAGCTCCCTTGGCAGAGGCTCCTGGAGCCGGCTCCTGGCAGGGAATGCTCTTCCCATCCAGGCTGCAGACACTTCGGGGCTCTTGAGAAGGAGCACGTAGGCCAGGTGAAGAGCACTGAAGCTTTGCAGGCATCAAAGGACCTGCTGGCAGAGCTGCTGCAGTCCTGCTCCGTGTCAGAGGCAGCCGCCCGTGCGAGCAGCCGGATTCCTCCTGGAGACACACCCCTGCAAAGAGACAGGGATATCGTGGAGCAAGTGGGGATTTGGGTGTTAAAAGGCATCCTTACAGACAGCAGCCACCCCGCTGTGATATAATCCCCACAGACACGGACACAAAGCCCCCAGCACAGGCTGGATTCCGGAGAGCCAGCACCCTCTCCCCAGATTTCCTTTCCAGGCAGCAGGAAGCAGCAGAAGCGGGAGCGTGTCCATCCCGATGGACAGACCTGCACAGAGCTGGCCTGGAGAGGTTCAAGCTGGAAAATGACATTTTGACAGGGAGAAAAAAACAGTTCCCTATCTGAAAGCTTCTTCTGTCAACAGTGTAAGTGCAGGGCAACGCTAAGTCCCAGAGCATCCCAGGAAGCAGTCACAGGAAAAAAGGCAAAACTGCAGTTTCTGATGGGGAACCACAAAGAGATGGGCAGGACCCGAGGGAATGGCTGGAGCTGTGTCAGGGGAGGCTAGGGATATTAGGATATTGGATCTTCTGGCAGAGGGTGGATGGGCACTGAACAGGCTCCACAGGGCAGTGGGCATGGCCCCAAGGCTGCCAGAGCTCAGGGAGCATTTGGAAAACTGTTTGGAGGGACAGGGTGGGCTTGTTGGGATATCCTGTGCAGGGCCAGGAGTCGGACTGGATGATCCTTGGGAGTCCCTTCCAGCTCAGCATATTCTATTATTCTATAGGAGCATCCACCAGCACCTCTCTGCAGCCCAGCAAACCCTTTCACGTGGTGTGACACACCTCTGGGCTGGCTCCCCCCGACAGGAGCCCAGTGACCACCACACCGGCCCCTCCGCACAGAAAACTTCCCAAATTTACCGTGGGATCTCCCACCTGTGGCCACACAGGGTTTTTCCCACCTGCAAGAGCTGCCTGTGGCGGGAGAAGGCGCGAGGTGGGAACGAGGGGAGCTCTGCTTTCTCACCAACCACCGCAGTCCTCACTCGGTGCCCAGCCCGGTTCCCAAATCGCCGGAGCGGCTCTGGCCGGGCGGATGCTGCGGGTTTCTGTCTGAAACACGGTGCACAGGGAACCCAGGGCTGAGAGCAGCCACTGAAGCAAAGCAGCTGTAACAGTGCTGGTCCTGTACGTCCCGCTGGGAGACTTTCAATTGATGGGCTTACAAGAGATGAAATATTCAGTAGGATTAAGAATTTGGAGGAGGTGGAAATCAAAGTGAAAAAGAAAACAAGCAAAAACAGCTTAATCTAGCCTTCCAGCGCTAATTGTCATTGGGATTCGGGCTAAAACAAACACAACAAAACGAGCTGCCAATTTGAAAGGGGAAGGAAGAGGGCGAAGACGATTCCCATCGCAGCGAAAGCGGCAGCGCCTCATCTCCTCCCGCAGCCGCAGCCGGCAGGGCCGGGAGGCAGCGGCGGGGGGAACACCCCGTCCCCCTGGCCTTGCCGCAGTCTGTGTGGGCAGGACCCGTCCTCCCACAGGGGCAGGGGTGTCTTCAGCGAAGGTGCCACCAGAAATGCCCTCCAAGCCCTGGCCCTTGGGGGAGGAAACACCCCATCCCCCTGCCCTCACCACGATCCACAGGGGCAGGACCATGGCAGGGGCTGCCCAGGGAGGTTTGGAGTCCCCCTGGAGGTGCCCAAGGAAGGCCTGGCCGTGGCACTCAGTGCTCTGGGCTGGGGACAAGGTGGGGATGGGCACAGGGTGGGCTCCACGGGCTGGGAGGGCTTTTCCAACCTCAGTGATCGTGGGATTCTGTGACCATCTTCTGGTACGGGCAGGGATGTCTTTAGCAAAGATACCACCACAAACGCCCCCCAAACCCCCAGAACAGCCCCCCCGGGCTCTGCAGCCCCCTCTCCTCTCTCACAGAGCCCAGCCCGGCCCTCGCGCTGCGGGGCTGAGGCTCAGACAGGCAGATTATCTCACAGCCCAAGCTCAGTTATCCAACACTGCAATTTAAGTTGACAATTACATGGTAACCGACTTGCACACAAAAAGAGGCTCTGGAAGTATTCCCAGAATACAGAAGTCTGACAGTATCCACCCAATTTGTTGCAACAACAAAGAATACTGGAATATGTCCTTTCATTTGGCAGAGGACTCTCTTATTTTTTAAGGCTAGGTGGAGAAATTTAGCCTGCTATTTAGGGAGCGTGTTGTGCCTTGAGAGTGACAAGCCAAGAGTTTCACTAGAAAGCCAAACTCCAACACAAATTGCATCCTGCCACCCAAGGAATGAAATTGCACCGAGGAAAGAAATTAGCAGGGACAAATCTGTTGTGGGGGCTGTGGTTTGGGAAGGTGTAAGTGGGGGCTTCATGGAGTTCCTTTATACATCCCCCTTCTCTGCTGTACCTCCAGGAAAAACAACATCCCAGCGAGTACGTGCCTTGTTTTAGAAGCTCTGTGCATGGTAAAGCTGAATCATGAGCACAGGTTGCCCAGAGAAGCTGTGGCTGCCCCTGGATCCCTGGAAGTGTCCAAGGCCAGGTTGGACGGGGCTGGGAGCAACCTGGGCTGGTGGAAGGTGTCCCTGCCCATGGCAGGGGGTGGAATTAGATGGTCTGTAAGGACCCATCAACTCAAACCATTCTGGGATTCTGTGATTCCATGTGGGACTGTGTGCCTGGGCTGCTAACAGAGCAGGGGTGGGATCTGTGGTTATTCCAGTGCTGTACTGGGGCTGATCTGACCAAACTCCCAGTGAGATGAGTCTTGTGGGTCTGGGTTTGGGCTGGGGCTTCTTCTTGTCTGCCCACAGTGCCCGGTGGAGTCAGAACCTCTCTGTGCTGTCTCCTCTCTCACACCTTGCCCCGTGCTCCCCATCTGAGCCCCCGTCCTGCCAACCCCCTTGGCTGGGCTGCTGCTGGAGCAGAGCCCAGGTTGGGGATGCGCAGCTCCTCTTCCCAGCCCTGCTCCTGCCCTTCAGTTGCTCGCTGGGACTGGCTGCCAGGAACCTGGAAGGAAGTGGTTTGTGGAACGGTGGCAGCAAGGAGCCAGCTCAGAAATGTGGCTTGAGGTTTGTGCTCTGGAGAGCTGAGTAACTTCCACCAGAAGCAAGACCACAAGAATAAAATCCATCCCAAGAAAAGCCTGCATCATTAACCTTTTGAGGAAGAGGTTGAGGGGTTCAGTGATGTGGAGGTGCCCAGAGCTGAGCCCCGGGGCCAAGTGCCCCTGCTTTGCTCTGCACATCCAGCAACAGCATTGGGTACCAGCACCAGTACTCTCACAGGGAAGAGCTCCTTCCCAATATCCCATCCAACCCTGCCTTCTGGCAGTGGGAAACCATTCCCCCTTGTCCTGTCCCTCCAGGCCCTTGTCCCCCTCCTGCTCTCTTGGAGCCCCTTTAGGCCCTGCGAGGGGCTCTCAGGTCTCCCTGGAGCCTTCTCTTCTCCAGGCTGAATACCCCCAGCTCTCCCAGCCACAGTTGTTTTTTGGGGAAATAGGGTTTTATGGCCCTGCAGATCCAGCTGGGATGATTGGAGGAGCTCAGGAACAGCTGAGCCACTGCAGGTGTCTGATTTTAGGTGCAGGTCTGTGGGTGAGCCCAAGGCATGGCACCAGTAGAGGAGCTGCAAGTCACGGCTGCCCTGACACTGCACTTGTTCTCAAAGTGGTGTTTCACCAGAACCCTGTGGGTGGGAGGGCAGCACCTCGCTGTGCCTGTCAGCTCTGGTTCAGTGAACGGGCCCCTCTAGTGCTGCTCCCTTCTTCCTCTTCCTCCCTGCCCCGTTCCAGCCCCACTGCCTGCCCACAAAACCTTCCCACCCAGCAGAGACAGAGCCCAGACCCAGCTGTGATGACCATCGAGCCCAGCCATTCCCCCAGCACTGCCGAGGCCGTGGCCCCAAGGTCCCCGTCAGAGCCAGGAGGCCGGGCGGAGGAGCCAGGACGGGCTGGGACACGGAGCTGCATCAGCACCACACGGCTCCCTCGAACTGCTCAACACAGACCCCGGCGGGCCCCGGAGCAGCCACAGCCCGGGTCGCCTCCCCCGCTGCGCTGCGGGCAGCGGAGCGCCCTGTCCCCGTTCCCATGGCCCCCTTCCCCCAGCCCAGCACTGGGGTGGCAGCAGAGAGGAGAAGTGGGACCTGCTGCTCCAGAGACACGGGGCACTCACATCCCAGCTGCAGCCCGAGCGTCACTGACAGCTGCCCAGCCACAGAGGTTTGTGTTCTTTAGGGAGGGCCTCAGCTCGAAGGGGAAAGAATCCCCCCCAAAACGAAAGTTAAAAAAAAAAAAGAAAGAAAAAGAAACCACGGCCACATCCTGCCTGAACTGTGCTGTGAGGTGCTACTTGTGACAAGGGCACTGGGGGAGCAGCACTGGGGGCGGGAGCTCTGCTGCACTTGCCAAGTGACACTTCAGCTCTGAGTCAATCCACTGAAGCCACAAATCCATTTGCTTGTGAGCATGAAACCACAGCAGCCCATGGTGCTCCTCAGGACCACGTGTGCCACCACCTGCCTGCTGCTGTGCCCCACCAAGGGGGTGCCCCGTGTCCTGTGGGACACCCTGCAGGGACCCCTGTGAGCTGATCCCCGTGCAGGGATCCCCTGCAGGGACCCCTGTGAGCTGATCCCCGTGCTCCCCTGGGCTGGACTCACGTGTGAGGGGGCTGAGCCCTCCTGGCACGGGCTGCAGGGACGGGGCATTGCTGTGAGCAAGATGGGAGGGGAAAGAGGGTCTGGAAAATCATACAACCAGAGAATGGTTTGGGTTGGAAGCGACTTTGAAGGCCATCTAGATCCAGGACCCTTCCAGGTGATCTACCCCACGGCACCTCCACGTGCAGGGGGCTCCCCATTCCATCCCCACGCAGCACCACGGGGCCTGCGGCTCCTCGGCCACGCCGGCAGTGGCACAGGGGTCTCACCTGCCCCAGGTGCCAGCCCGCACCCCCAAACCCCCTCACGGGCAGGGTTGGACCCTGGACCCCTCAGTGTGGGGCTGGGTGGGGGGAGGCTCCTGGAATGCAGCTTTGAAATCCAGGTGCTTCTCCCCCGTGGGTTCATAAACACTCGACGTGGGTGGCTCGTGACTCACGGGCTCCTCTGCAGAGCTCTCACTACAGGTGCTGCGGCGTGGGGGGCCAGGAACCGGGCACTGGAGAAGGGGAAGAGAAGCCTGAGCAATCAGAGGCTGCACCCGTGGCTGGCTGGGACCCCGGGGGGGGGCTGAGTGTCCTGGGAAGAGCACTGGGGTCCCGCTGGGGTCCCCTGTACAACGCTGGTGTGACACCACACACTCACAGCAAACAGCCCCGGCATCACACGCCCACCCTGGGCCACCCCTGATGCCACAGGGGGCCAGCAGGGCAGGGGCTCCCAGGGCACTGTAGAATGACTCCCTGGGGCTGATCGTGGGAGAGCACAACCACTTCACTGCCACGACAAACCACATCACCTCGGGAGGGTTTGGGGCTTTGCCCCCAGGAGACCTCCCTGCAGTGAGACGGAGCAGGGCGGCACTGGAGAGGGTTTGGGTGGCTCTGGGCACTACAGACACCCCGGGTTCAGGCACTGGCACAACAAACCATCCCCTAATAACACATGGTAGTTGTGGGAAAGGCTCAGAGACCACACAGGCACCACACACCCTCCTCCAGGCTGTGCAAGGACGAAAAACAACCCTCGGGTGCTGCTCAGTGACAGGAGCCAAGTGCCCCCGCACACCCCCGGGCACACACCCACTTGCTGTGTCAGCCAGGATGGCACAACCTCCCCAGACCCAGGCACCGGGTTCACACACACAGCACCTCCTCCCCCTGAGCTGGGGTTACACTCGGCAGCACAATTAGGAGGAGAAAAGTAATTACACGGTAGAAAAACATGAGAGAGAAACAGCAAAGCATGTTTTGGGGGGAGATGTTATCTGTGGTGGAGCAAAATCACGCTCTCAGGAGCTTTGACAGGTTTGGAATGTTTTACTGTGGCACTACAGCAGCAGGAGAACACCCGGACTGACAGGCAGAGCCACATCCCTGCCACCAGAGAGACTGGGTCTGCTCCATTCCCAGCTGGACACACAGAGCCAGGCTGGACACACAGACAGAGCCAGGCTGGACTCACAAAGCTGGGCTGGACTCACAGACAGAGCCAGGCTGGATACAAAAAGCTGGGCTGGACGCACAGAGCTGGGCTGGACACACACAGCCTGGGTGGGTGTTCACAGCCCAGCTGGACACTCACAGCCCATCCAGACACTCACATCCAGCCTTTTTCCACCCAAAACCTCCACACAGCAGCAGGAGCAACAGCCGAGCTCCCTCTGTGTAGACCAAGAACAAACCAACCCATTTCCAACAGGCCACCAACTGCTCCGGGGCAGGAATACTCACCACCCATTCATTCCTTTTTTATTAAAGCAGCACTGCACGGAGTTTCTGGAACAGCCACGTGCACGTTCTCCCCGCCGAGGATTTTGCTCTTGGCTGCAGGTGATATAACCTGTGCCCCGAGTTGGCTCAGCAGGAGCAGCACCCACTTCAAACCCAGGCTGTGCTGGCATTCGCCGCCAGCAGCACTGCCCCAGGAGGAACAAGGAGCTTCTCCCCTCCCTCCTACCTCCCTTTCCCTTTCTTAACCTTTTTGGCTCTTTTATTAAAGCAACTGAACAGTTTAGAGGTTTTTTTTCCTCCCCCCTTCTGTGTGGCTCTCGGTGTAATCTGCCTTGAATATTTGATGTGGAGTCTCTCGTGAGAGTGAGGAGTGTTTTTATGGGCGCTGGAGGAAAACTCTTGCAAGGCAGAAGTGGTAATGAGCACCCCTGAGTACCCTCTCGGTTTCACAACCGCCTGTGTTTAAAAATGAGCAGGAATTGGGCAAGTGGTTCTCATCTGGGAGCAGCACAGCCTCCCGCTCCCAGCACTGCTCTGCCTTCCAGGAGCTCGAACAGTAGAGCAACACTTGTTTATTCCAATTGAAGCTGACACCAGCAGCAGTCCAGACCAACCAGACGAGCTCGTGTGTGTCCTGTTTTATTTCCAACTCAGATTAACAGTATCTCTTTAATTCCTAATGGCCCATTCTGGGATTTGCAGACAGTGTTCAAACAGCAGCCCGGGCTGTGTCACTCCATGTCCCTCCACTCGGGTGTCCCCTCTGTGCCCAACATCGTGATTCCACACAAGGCGAGAGCTCCCAGCCCAATTAGGTGGGATGAACTCCTGGGAAGCTTTTCATCACACCCGCACACGTGGGGTTTTTTCCACATCCAGGTCTCTGAATTTAACACAGCAGACACGATTCCTCTCCCTTTCAAAGGCAAAATATTCCCTTTCATTTTCAGACCTCTGTACATCATAACCCAGAGCAAACTCCGCGTGGAGCTGCTCGGCAAAGCTGTGGCTCCAGGTTGGAATAAACAGCTTGCAGAGTCCTGAGGGTATCACTGCTCATCCTGAAAGGAGTTTGCCCCCAAAGCACACACCTGCAGGGCACCTGGCCAGGCTGGCAGCAGGATGGGAGCTGCTCCGTGCTCAGCGAGCCCCGACCGGGCTCTGGCAGGGGGATGGGGCAAAGGCTCAGGTGAAATTCTGTGGGTGCTGGTGCTCCCCGTGCCTGCAGCATCCCACAGTATCCCAAGTAGACCACCTTCACCCCAGTAGGACCACCTGCACCCCACCAGGGTTGGTTGCCCCACAGATCTAACAGAAAACAGGATCCCCTGATCGAGAGCAGCGGGATCCCACTTCTCCAGGAAGCCCCAGGAAAACGGCTGAGCAGCAGATGCTCTTCAAGGGCCATGGCTCATTCACAGGGACAATGGCAAAGCAGCCACAAAGAGGGAGGAGAGGCAAATCCATGGCTGGGGCCTTGCCAAAGCCTTCTCCCTCCCCGTGCTGCCTGCAGGAACTGCTGGAGCCAGGGCTCGGTGCCCGCAGGGACCAGCCAAGCCCAGCACCGAGTTCTGCAAGGGTCCCTTTCGGAGATCCAGGGTTTGGTTACTTTAACGAGGATTAACAAGTTGATTAGTGCAGCTCGGGCAGGGCTGGGGGCTCGGAGGCTGCGGGGGCTTTGTGTGGGAACAGCCCAGGCTCCTCCTCCTTCCTGTGCCCCGGGGGGGCCATACACAGCCCCTCGCCCATGCGAGACCCCACGCCGGGATTATCCGCCCGTTCCCGGACAAACCCCGGCTGTGGCTGTGCCAAGGCTGTCTGCAGGCCGGGGCTGGGGCAGGAAGCCCCCGCAGAGCCCCGGGGTCACACGCGGCGCCCGCAGCCCCCCACCCCTCGGCGGGAGAGAAAGGGGCACGTTCACAGCCCCCGCTCCTCGGGGGGACTTCAGCCCCGATATGTGTTGGAGGGACAACCCGGCAGGGCATGAGCGACCCAGGAGGTCCCTGGAATGCGTTGAGGATAACTTCCTTCTCCAAGTGACGAGGTTGGATGCCACTTGGATCAACCTGGTCTGGTGGAAGGCATCCCTGACCGTCAGTAGGGGTGGAATGAGATGAGCTTTAAGGTCCCTCCTAACCCAAGCTATTCCAGGATTCTCTGTGTCCAGCACCTCTCTGCCAGAGACCCCCGTGCTTGTTTCATGATCCAGACCCACCTGGGCAGCTGGAAGGATCAGCCCCGAGGATCAGCCGCGCTCTCAGATGAACCAGCACGTTGCAGCAACATGGGAAGGAGATTTGTTTCCCCCCTGAGGTTGCTCCATCCCCACCCCGCTGTGCTGCAGTAGGATCAGAGAACATTATTAAAATAGTGTCATGTTCTCTATCAATAATAAGTAACCATAATAAATTCCCTGCTCTCTGCTTAATAACGCTGCCAGATTTCCATTTAAATATGTGCACAGAAATGGGTCCTCATTCCGTGAGCCCTTCGGGTGGGCACCAGTGCCACAGCTCAGAGGCAGCCCAGGAGAACCCAGCCCAGCTGTAATGGGAAAGGGCTTTTCTCCTCCTGCAGAGGGAGGAGGAGGATTTGGGGACTGATAAAATAAAGTCAGTGTAGATGCAGTCCAAGCATCCACCCTCTACTCCCTATCAGGTATTTACAGCCGGGAACTGCTACCTCTGCAGATCCCTGGATTCCTTGGCCAGCAGCACCATCAGGGTTTCCTTCCCAGGGACAGGATCTGGGTTGTGGGCAACAGAGGTAGAAGAGAACAGCAAAGCTGGCCCTGAGATGCTCCCAGCTCCAAGAGGCTGTGGCAGAGTCCCCAAACGCCCTAGGAGCAGCAATTCTGGGAGAGTGTGGTCCACCCTGCTGCACATCAGCCTTGCTGATCCCAAAGCCACTGTCCTTGAGGATGCTCTGCTCTCTCCCCGGCATGTTTTAGCTCAGTTGGCTCTGGAGTTGAAGCTGCTACAGGCCCAAAGCAGCTGTTTTGCAGGGGGAGGCTCCAATGGAGCACGGTGTCCTGGATGGGAGTTACTCATCCTGGCAGCCCCAGCTGCAGGAGCTGGCTTACAGCCTAAGAAATCCCACTTTTCCACCACTGCAAAGTGGGACAGAACAGGGGGGGCAGCACAAACAACCCTATGGCAAGGAACAGCGGGTCTCTGCCCTCCTGTGGCACAGCCCATCCTACCCCTGCTGTCCCCTGCACAGGGGGGCAGGGCATGGCCAGCACCTCTGGGTGTCCCTGTGGACATGGGCATGTGACAGGGAGATGGATCCCTGTGATGCACAGAAAAACCCTGGCAGCAGACCCACAGCCCTGGGAGGGGAGCAGCACTGAGCAGGCGCAGGCAGGAGCATCCCATGGGATGTGTGTTGGAGACACAACCCTGGAGACCTCACAAGGGGCTTCATGTTGGTCCTTTTTGCACGTGCCCAGCTCAGCACAGGTTCCTTGCAGCACTCACACACAGGGGGGTGGACAGGGAGCATGAGAGCCTGAGGGGCTGTGGGGCTACAAGGGGCTTTGAACCTGAGCCTCACCCACAGCGAACCCAGACACACCCTGACCCAGCTCAGAGGTGCCAGGGGTGCTCAGGGGAGGGTGCCAGGAGGCTCAGCCCCCCTGCCAGATGCTGGGGGGAACTGGGAGAGGAGCTGCCCCAAACCCTGCAGGAAATGGGGCACATCGGGCCCAGATTACCCCAAACAACGAAAGGACTGCAGATCTGCAGGACTTGCTGCTGTCTCATGGTAACACAGATTTGGGAGCACCTTTCCCTCCTGGCTGCGTGCCTGAGCAATACAAGAATATCGTACTTTCCTCTAGGAGCCTCGTGGGTAGGGCGGAGGAGGAGCCGGATACCCCGAGTGCTGCTCCTGGAGCATCCAGACCTGATGATCCGGTGTCCTGCCCTCCTGCAGCCTTCTGCCTTCCACTTGTCTTCTCTTGCCCCCTTCAGGAAGCCTCCCACGAGCACTGTGGGGGGGATGCCGCGGCTGCCCCTCCCGCCCCAGCAGCAGGGAATGCCCGGCTCAGCCCCTGCCCTGCACTGGGACACGTCCAGTCCCCGGGAGCAGCAAACAAGGGGGCAGAGCCCCACGGGTCGGAGCGCTGGGCTCCCCCCTCGCCCAGTTCCCAGCTCGGAGCTGGGCTCCTGCCGCGCCACCCCGTCCGTGCAGCCCAGCATGTCAGCGGGGCTCCTGCGTGCGTCCTAGTTGGCTTTTGGAACATGTCAAAGCAGACTGCTTCCCTCCCAGCGCTCTCTGATGTGGTCGGATTGTTTTCGCCAAAACTTCCCAAAGACAAAGTTTCAACCTAAAGCAGACGTTGCCCACAGAAAGCTTTTTCCCCCGAGCGAACTGCAAAGTTATAAGCAAATAAAACTGGATTTAATAATGGGAAATATTCATCATTCTTGTGCATACGCCTCTGAAGTCAAACCACCCTGGTAGAAGACATCCTTCTCCAGCAAAGCGCACTCTGTGCTGGATGCTCACTGCTCTTTGGACCAAAGCACATGGAAAACTGGGTTTATTTCCCTTCATGTGGGCACAACCTCCTGGCACTATTTAAATCTCCCTATAGTCTCAAAAATTACTGAGGAGCTGCGTTGTTGCAGCCTTTTTCCGAGAGATCCCCAAGCCTCTCTCCCCCAAAACCCTCCCAGCACAGCGCGGTCCTTGGGCCCACCAACATCCCCAATCCCACTGGGCAGCTCGTGGGCACAGAAGGATCCTGCTCCAGTTTTCAGTCAAAAACCAGAGATGAGGGGTGTAAGGGCACCTTGCAGCAGCTGCAGCGGGGCAGGCAAGGAGCATCCCTGGCACATCCCGTTCCCCACCTCCCACCGTCGCTGCCACAGCGAGCGAGGCTTTAATTTGCTGCGGTCCTCAGCACCACAGAGCTCTTTGTTCTCCCAATCTATAAACTAATTAAACCCGACTGAGGCTGGTTTTCACATTCTCTGTCTTTTTTTTTCTGTACTGGAAATCATGAGGGAAATACCACCGAGCGTAGAAGCCCAACACAGAGTCTCAGCAGCGGCGCAAACATCGCACGGGAAGCTTCTCACGACATGGAGTCGTCAGACCTTTCCCTAACGCTCCTAATGAAATGGCCTGGAATCACAGGGCCTCGTTAATGCCGAGCTCCCACGAGAGCCGGGCACAGCGCCGGCCCCGGCGGGCAGGATCAGGCAGCAACATGTGTTTGGAACGGGAGACTCCCGGGCTGGGCTTGGACCTGCTGCAATTTGTTACGGGACGTTGCGCAAGTGACATCGGGCGTGTGGTTTTCTCCAGAGGGGCCATAACTCATCCCCCGCCGTGGGGCTGTGGGAAGGGCAGCCCGAGGTGCCCACAACACCCACGGAGGGGCTGCCAGGCTGCATCGACCCCCACCCACCCCGTGCCCCTCCGTGCCACCCAGGATCAGGGGCGGGGGTTTCTTGGGGGTTTCACGGCTGGAGGTTTTCAGCAGCACATGAGGTTTACCGAGGGGGTTGGAGACAGGAAAAATAAGCAGGGAGATAAAAGTCCACTTCAATCAAGCGCAGTCTACAGACAAATCTCTCCCAGGACGTAAAAAGGGAGGAAAACCAACAATGCTTCAGGCTGTTTTTCTCTCCCAGGGATCTGGAGCAGTGGAGAGGACCAGAGCCAGACGAAACAGTGCTGCACACATCAGGTGCAAGGCAAATTGGGATGGAAACAGCAGTTTGCCTTGTCCACGTACAACCTCCACCTCCTCACCCTGCACCCTGGAGCCAGTGAGACCGGGGTGAGCCTGATCTGCTGGGTGCAGGTCCTCAGCCCCCCAGACCTGGTTGGGGAGGGGGCACTGGCAGGGTCCAGGGTTCAGCTGTGACAGCACATCCCTGCTGACTGTCCCAAATAGAGCCCTTTGAAGACGCCTGGGTAAGAACATCCCCAGGCTCCTTTCAGCCCAAAAATAGTGCAAGAGGTGAGAAGACCTCATCTGACACGGGGACAATCTCACACTGTTTCATCCAAGAGGCCATATGTGCCCAGGAGAACACCCCAGCTATGCTGAAGAAGACGAGGAGAGGGAGGAGGAAGGGGAGGAAGGGGAAGAGGAGGAGGAGGGGGAGGAGGAGCAGGTGTCTGGCTGAGGAAGGACAGAGAACACTGTGAGTTCCAGCTCTCTGACACAGTTTGTCTCATTCTTTCCCAATCGCATCCCCCACGTGCTCCTACTCTGCCATCTCAGGGACAGGTGCCTGGGGGAAGGTCGTGCTCCGTAACCCGACATCAAGGTACCTCCCCAGCCAGGGAACTTATTATTCTCCCTGATAAGCTCTGATCCCTTAAAGACACTTCCCTGTATCCTTCCATCTTACACAGCTCTTCCCTGCCAGCCTGGGAGGTGCTTTGAGCTGCTGCCTCTGGTTTAAATGGAGGATCACACGGCGCGGGTGGAAATGCCGCTACTGGGAAGTGACAAATCTCCCGTTTCCCCAGGAGCATCCGCAAAGCACGAGCCTCCAAGCAAAGCTCCTCTTCCCTGGAAAGGAAGAGAAGGAAAAGAGCAACGCTTCAAAAATCAGAGCTTCCTTTACAGGGATTTAAAAGGGAAAAGATGCAAAACACTCCATGAATTCCCACCTCTGCGAGGCAGAGCTGTGGAGGTGAGAACGTGCAGTCTTCTGACAAGGGCAGCACGGCCCAGCACAGCCCTCTGCCTCCAGAACACCTTCTCCCTGGAGATCTGAGATCAATTCCCCTCCATACTGGAGACAGTGATTCTCTGTGAGCTTTCGGAGGGACAACATCAGCTTCAGCCAAAAAGGAAGGATCCCTTTGGAGCTGCCGAAAGCTCCCACGTCCTCACCGCAGCCCTGCCTGCGCCGAGCGGGAGGTGTGCGGCACAGGGGGGGTCCAGAGGGACTGGCTGGGAGGAAGGGCTGGGAGGCTGGAGGCAGGAGGATGAGCCAGTGGGATGGGCTGGAGCACATCCAGCATGCAGCCGAGCTCGAGGTCACATCAGCCCTGTGGCTGCGTGTGAGGGACAACACGCACCACACTCGGGTCCTTGGGTGCTCTGGCCTCTCGCTGTGTCAGGGGCAGTCACAGCGGTGGGTAACACAGGGACAAGTCAGCTGGACACTGGCACAAGCCATCTCTGTGTTCCTGGTGCTGAGAGTTGGAAGAGGGGGGATCACAGGGTCCTCTCTGCCCCTCAGTTTTGCTGCTGAGCCACCCGGTGCAAAGCAAGACCCAGCCATGGACCCAGCCCAGGGTAACGGGCTCCCCTCTGAACAGCTGGGCAGATGCACAGGGAGAAGGAAAGGATTTGTAGAAATGAAGAATTCAACCCTGAGAATAATGTACCAATCAACAATATCTACTTTTGGATCCACCAAGCACCATTTAAGTGCTCCAAAAACGGTGACTCATCTCTGATGTTATTGTTAAAATCCACGCCAAGGTGTTTTCAGCAAATATCAAGTGAAGAGCATCAGGAACAAAGCCTCTAAAAAAATTCGTATTTCTTTCTAAAGAGAACTGATTCATTACATTTTAATCCTAAAATAATGTAATTAGAGAGTCCAGATGAGGCCACGGAGATGCTCCAAGGACTGGAGCCCCTCTGCTCTGGAGCCAGGCTGGGAGAGCTGGGGGGGTTCCCCTGGAGAAGAGAAGGCTCCAGGGAGACCTGAGAGCCCCTTGCAGGGCCTAAAGGGGCTCCAGGAGAGCTGGAGAGGGACTGGGGTTTCCCAGAGAAGCTGTGGCTGCCCCATCCCAGGAATTGTCCAGGCCCAACTTGGACAGGGCTTGGAGCAACCTGGGATGTTCCTGCCTCTGGGAATGGATGGGACTGGATGACCATTAAAGGTCCCTTCCAATCCAAACTACTCCAGGATTCCAGGATTCACGGATCTCTGACAAGCTCAGCAGCTGCTCATGAGTGCTGCTGCCTGACTGATGTGGAGGGATGGAGGATCTTCCTGCCCTCGTGGAACATCCTCCGTGGTGCTGAGCACTGACACGGCTCAGCACAGCATGGCACGACCAAGAACACCCAAAATCTGGGAGCCAGGCCCAGAAACAAGGCGCTGCAGAAGCCCTTTATTAACCTTGTCTGTGATCCTCGAGGCATCTGCCAGCAGAGCAGCTCAGAGCTGCAGAGGAGGGGAGGGGAGGGCAGCAATCTTGGGGGCTGCAGGAATCCTCCCCCAGCCCCCTCCCTGCACAGGCAGCCCCAAATGCTAATGCAGATGCCAAACCCCTGTAAAACGCCTGCTGAATTCTGGGGAATTAGGAAATTTCCATTTCAATTCAAATACAAATTAAACTCCAAGTTGTCATCAAAGAAAAGAAGAAGATGAGGATCAAAGTGATGCAACACTCTGGGAAAGGAAAAGATTAAAGAAAGTAAATTGAACAAGATTTTAAAGAGATATTAAAAGGTGTTAATGCAAGCTAATGCGGCTAATGAAGAGAAAGGGAGGCTATTCAATTAACATTTGCAGCAAGGAGAGGAGAGCTTTCTACACCTCCGCTATAACATCAAAGGGTGGATGCTACCTCTTATTAAAAGGGAACATAGAATATTTAAAAGGCAGAATAGATTAAAATAGATTTCAGATAATTACGTCTACCTCCATAATGGCAACAGTTTATCATTATATTCCAAAAACAAATCTA
The DNA here is from genome assembly GCA_013399855.1 of Oxyruncus cristatus. Taxonomy (NCBI): domain Eukaryota; kingdom Metazoa; phylum Chordata; class Aves; order Passeriformes; family Cotingidae; genus Oxyruncus; species Oxyruncus cristatus. The sequence continues at coordinate 110,747 of VXAY01002246.1, forward strand.
ATAATATGTGCCACATACTGCGGTTAGAAACATTCTTTGAAGTGCTTCAGAAAAGCAGCAATTAAACCCAAGCACAGACGGGTCTGTGGTTTCCCTGGGTAATGGGAACCTTGAGATGTCCAGCTGGAGCTGGGAACGGCGCCCCTGGCCCCAAGGCCGGGTGAGGGGCAGGATGTTGCAGGGGAGCTGGGCCGTGGGGCTGCTCCCTGCAGAGGAGCCCGGGCTGGCCCTGCCGGGGCGTTAACACGAGCTGACGGTCCGTGCTGGCAGCACAGCCAGCCAGGGCTGCCAGGGACCTTCAGCTGAAATTAAGGGTTGTCTGCTATGGCCAAAGGACCCGCTGCCCCGCTCCCGCCTCTGCTCTGCACATCCCGCTGTCCTCCCGCTCCGAGAGGAGACAGGGAAGGCAGGGAAAACCCCGGAGAACACACACGGGCAGACCACAGCCCGGCTCCCCACAAAGTGACAAGCCAAAGCCTCCCCCTGATCTCCCCTGCGGGGCTCTGGTCCTGCTGGCAGCGGGGAAGCTCCCACAGGCTCCCGGCGCACACTGGAACGCCGCTGGGACGCAGCGGTGTCTGACACGGGAGATGTTGTTTGGTCGGTTTTCAGCAACAATTAAAGATAATTTGACTATTTGCAAACACCTCGAAAGCAAACACTGAGGCCCGAGCACAGCCCCGTCTCCCTGGCGGGCGGATGCTCCGCGGGCTGGTGTGTTTTACCAGCAGGGATTGCTTGCAGAGCTCTGCGTCGCTGCAGGGCTTTTATTGTCACAAAACAAAAGCAGGAGAAGAAATGGAAAACCTGTGTCTTGGGAAGAGCCCAGAGCCACAACGCTCCCACTATGCTGGGAAGCAACGCAGCGCCCGAACCCGGCTTGAGTGCAGCCGGGGCAAGGCTGGAGAGCACACGGGGGGCTGTGCTGGAAGCACCTGTTTGCTCCAAACTGGACTCTCATTTAGAGGCCACATGTGGGTCTGTGAGGAAGGTGGGCCCTGAACAGCCCGAGGCGATGCCCAAGCCCAGGCCCCTCGTCCCCACACTGTGTGTCTGCGCTCCCCGTGCCAGGCTGAGGCCAGAGGGAGATGCCGAGCTCCTGCCTGAGCCCGTCCCATCCCTCCAGCACGATCCCACGGCACAGAGGCTGCCAAGACACAGCAACCACCAAAGCTTTCTGAAAGTTATTTTCTTTCTGGTTAAGGGGGAAGAAAACAGACATTGTGTTAACCCCCAGGCAGGCTGTCTGAGGAGGAGAATCCATGTGGTTTTAATCTCCTCCCCGAGAGGTTCTGCACCATCCCTGGTTCCTGGGAGCCAGCAGCCGCCTCCTCACGTGTCCCTGAGTGTGGAGAAGCCAAAACTACCCAAATCAGGTGGTTTGGGGAGACTCAGACAAACCTGTCACCTGGTTCTGCTCCCGCTGGAGCCATCCCTCGGTGTCTTCAGAGACTCATGGCATCTTCCCTAATTTAGCCAGAGAGAAAGCAGGGAAAGGGCCTCTTTTGCTCTGTTCTGGGGTGGGATTCTGGCTTATTTGGCTCCCTGCTATCACTGGGGGGCAGTTTGTGGGCTCACCTCGGGGCAGCAGCCCCCTGGCAGCACTGCAGGACCCCATCACCTGCACAGAGGTGTCCAGCACAAGGGAGCAGGAGTTGGGAGCACAGTGAGGGTCCAGCTCAAGATGCTGGATATTGGCACTGCTACTATCTCATCCTTCCCTGCTCCAAGTCAGAGCCAGAGCATCCCAGGCCCCCAGAGGCACACACGGCTCTGGACCCCAGGAGACGCCCTTTCCCAGGAGTATTCCTCCCCTCTCCTGCCCTTGAACACTTCCAGATCATTGATCTTAACACAGACATTCTCTACTTTGGCAAAACCTCTTTTAGCCTTCCTGGGTAACGCTCCTGCCCTGCCAGTTCTGTCCAGCTTTGAGCTGCCTCCACCCAGGATGGGGGAAGAAGAGGTGGAGCTGTGGTCAGGACTCAGTGGGAGCCCTCCCAGCAGGGACACCACGGACTGGGCACAGACCACCACTCTCTCCCCACACCAGGCAGCGTTCAAGGATGCTCTGCTTCCGCTGCTCCTCTGCCCAGGGAGGTGGCGAAGGGAAGGAGCTTCCCCTCCCATCCTCAGGGGACCCCCAGCAGTAAGGAATCACTGCTGCCCCACGCTGGGCTCCGGCAGCCGTGCCAGCGCCGCTCCGCTGGCGGGAGGTGTCAGTCCCCATCTCATCCCGCTCCCTCGCCCTTCCCGGGGCAGTCAGGACCTGCTCCCGCACGTCGCAGCCGCTCAGTGCTCGGCCGTGGACGAGTCCCCGGAGCAGGAGCAGAGTGTGCCCCGGGAGCGCTGGCACTGGGGACCCTCCCCGCTGACACGGGCGAGCATTCTTCTTCACCACCTTGGAGTTTCTGCTCCCTGCTGCCTGCAGTCGCCACAGCGCCCGGCTGGAGCCCTTTGGCAGGGGGGCTTCTGCAGGTGGGGGTCTCCAGCAAAGCTCCCCTCAGCTCCACAAAGGAACGTTTCCTTGGATGGAATTAGGGAAGTCCCCAGGTTTCTCAGCCTGACGAGCGGAGGAGAGGCAGGATCTCCCCACCTCAGCGTATAAAACACACAGAATTAGCAGAGCTCATTATTTCAAGTGCCAGAGGATTTGGTGGAGATGAAGCAGCTTAATAGCCCAGCATTAGCCTGGTGACCGGCTCAGCTCCACCGACAGAGCCCTCGGCCCATCCCTCGCTGCCATGAGGAGCAGGCAGAGAGTTCCGGGCACTGACACCCCCAAGGACACCCTGCCTGCCCCTCTGAACCCCCCCATCCCCTGCAGAGCCTGTGCAAACACCCACCCCGGAACCCTTCTCACCCCTGTTTGGAGAAAAACCCCATTTTTGGGGATTCTTTCACAGGCAAATGTCAGCTCTGCTGAAACATTTAAATTTTCCCATGGGAGACGTCTAAACAAAACATTAACATTTTGACTCAAAATGTCATTTCAGTCTGGTTCTTCAATTAAAAACAAAATGACATTTCAAGTCAAAACGTCGATTTGAAACTGATTTTTTTTGTTGTTTAACTTCAGAAACCAAAATTCTATTCCAAGTAAGAGAGACGAGAAAGGCTTGTTGAGGAGCACTGGTTTCTCCTTGATTTGCTGAGCAAACACCCCAGGAAACCCAAATTCTGTGAACAACCGGTTTTAAGGGGTTTTTTTCTTTTAAAAAAAATTCCGCCAGGAAGATGCTGGTTCCAGAGCTAATTCACCCCATGAAGGAAAGCTCAGTGGGCCATAAAAGGGGGCTGGGATTGTCCCCATGTCCCCAAGGGCTCTGCAGGGATCAAGGTGTCACCTGTGCCCTACAGTCCCCTGCCCAGAGACACCCTCACCTGCTTGTGTCACTTGTCACCCTCGAGCCTCTGGGGACCACGGGCAGCCTTGGTTCTTCTTGGCTTGAGACATTTGCTCCGTGTTCAACATCATCACCACAGCAAGGTTTTCCCTCCGGTAGAATCAGAGTCAAGTGAAAATTCCCCGAGCAATTTAGTGGAGGATTTTAACATCCTTTCCCTGCCTGTTTTCTTTTCCCTCTATATAAAATATTCTTTTATGTGCTACAAAAATACTCTGAAACCGACCTGTCCTTAAGTGTTACGAGGCCTTTTTCTTCCAGCTGTGAAAACATCCCGGAGCAGGTTGGGTTGTCCCGCGGGAGGGCCGTGGCCTCGCTCCGTGGCACCTCGTGGCACATCTACAAAGGGATGGGAAGGCTGTGGAGTGCGTGACAGCGTCCCAGGGAGTATCCTGTGCTGTAATTTAAGCACCCAATAAGCAGTTACGTTACCAGAAGAGTAACTCTGTGTTAGAACCTGCTGAAATGGACACAATAAACTCAAAACTGTACAAAATTCTCTCGGTTTTGGCTCGGCCCGGACTCCCAGCTCAGGTTAAATCTGCACTGGGGCCGAGTGGAGGGCAGGCTCGGCCAGCTGGTTTTACTGTCGGGTGAAGATCGTGAGAAATTCCACTTGGCAGGGCTGTCCCACGAAATGCAGCCACTGTAACCACGTCTGGTTGGGGCTTTGGGTGCATGGAAAGAGGCAGACCCACAGTTGAGAGCCCGATGCCACCACCCCTCCTTGGCTCAGCGAGACCTGGCACCAACACAGAGCTCAGGATGACTCTAGGAAATGAGAGGGACGGAAGGATGGACTTTGGGAACACCTCTGGCTCTTGCTGGGCCTTGATTTTGGCTTGTCTAGAGCTCCAGGATGAAAGAACGTGGGGTTGTACCACACGCCTTGGCAGTCAGCGACCTTTCTAAGCAGGAGACTGAAGGCACCTCAGGTTGAACCTGATGATCCTTGATGGCCCATTCCAGCTCAGGATATTCCATGATTCTGTGGTACATCCAGTCTCCAGCTGCTCCACGTGCATGTTGCAACCTGCACTGGGTAAGAAGGTACCTTCCACCTTCTGCTCTTCCAAAGCTGCCCCAGAGGCTGCTCTGGCTCTCGTGGATCTTACTGGAGATGACAACTGAGGAACACCCAGTCTGTGAATCCCAAGACAGCAGCTATTCAATCACACATGAATGAGGACTTAGATTTCCAAACTGGATGCTCACAGGAATAGTAAGGCCGTATTTAGATGCCCAAGTCATTTTGGGATGGAGTCGACGTGGCTCCAGACACGACCAGAGTCTGCTGTGGGTACACACAGACATGGTTCTGCTCCAAGGAGGTCACTTATAAGGCAAGGCTGGCAAGGAGTAGAAAAAGCAGCCCAGGGCTGTGAAGAAATTTGCTTGAGGCCACACCAAGCCAGTGCCAGAGTGAGGAGCAGCATCCAGGCCTCCAGCTCACACCCCAGGCCCTCGGCAAGGAAACCACATCCAAGGGCTTCCCGAGAAGGCAGCCAAACCAAACCACAGACCCGGGCACTGCTTGTGGCTCCCTTTGTCTGAAGCAAAGAGATGGTAAAAGCAAAACCCATCCTTTCCCTCTGGTCCTTCCCAAACCTTTCTCCCGAGGAGAAACACCAGCAGAGCCCAGCCCTGAGGAAGGGAGGATGAGGTTGTGGACTCACCATCCCTGGAAGTGTCCAAGGCCAGGTTGGACGGGGCTTGGAGTAGCCTGGGCCAGTGGAAGGTGTCCCTGCCCATGGCAGGGAATGGGATGAGATGGGCTTTAAGGTCCCTCCCCACCCAAAGCATTCCCTGGCTCTGTGGGCTCAGCCTTTGGAGGCTGATGGCACCCAACCAACCTCCTGCTTTCCTAGGAGACTTTCTGCACTGATCCACCACCCACAGCCCCCGTTCCCACGTCCCCAGGACTGTGCTGGCAGCTCCTGCAGCCTGGAGCCTCCAGACGAGGCTGATGAGCAGCCGAAGGACAGCACGGGCTGATGCCTCACCAGCAACTCCTCACCACTTGTCCCCACCACCACGGGCCCTGGCAGCCTAGAGCTCTGCAGATTTCCTGCCGTTACACCGCGTTCCTTCTCCGTGCAGGGAAGAAACTGCCACTTCGCTCTTATTAGCCAATTAGGTCCCTAATTAGCTGATGTAATTACTCCAAGGAAGTGATTTCATTTAAGAAAAACCTTATTCCCGAAAGCAGACGGAGCCAGCCCCGTCACCAGCAGGAAGGGACGGTGGCTGCTGGGATGGGGATGGCGTGGGGACGGTGTGGGGACAGTGTGGGGACAGTGTGGGGACGTGGCCAGGCTGCTCTGGCTGCCTGCGGGGCTGGAGGAAGCAGCTCCGTGTGCAGGGAACGAACACGGCGTCATCCCCGCACCGGGGCAGAGTGAGAACCCACAACGAGCTTCCCATCAACAATTTGTTCTTTCACGAGAGATCAGATAAGTTAATCAGCGTGGCTCCATCTGTCGAAAGGACGAGGGGGAAAAAATAATACTGCTTATTTACATTTTTTCCTTTTCTTGATGTAACTTCTAGATCTAATCAGCACCAAGCTGTGCTTTAATTGGAATTATATTGCAGACGTGCATTTCTCTACAGCTCGTTTGTTTCTTCAGCACAAAAACTCCTCAGCCAAGTGGACGAGGCGGCTCTCAGCATCGTCCTGCCTGGCCTGGGATGTGTCCTCCTGCTCCTGCTTGGAGCTGGGGCACCCCAGGGACAGCTGAATGCCCCCACTCCATCCTGCGCCGCACAGGAGCTGGAAGGTGGATGTGAGATGCTGGAAGGGACTCGGGCACTTGGACAAGCAGGGCTGGCACTGAGGTGCCGAGCAGGAGCTCCGGAGGAGATTGTGCTCCCGTGGCTGTGAAGCCTCAACGAGCCCCACGTTTCTTCTTTCTCCGCAGCCCGAGAGCCAAACGTCCTTCCCAGAACAGGAACAGCTATTTCGGTGTGACGCCGGGAATAGCTGCTCTCCCCGAATGTGACTCGACAAGCACAAGATCTTCCCCAGCCCTCCAGCAGCCTGAGCTGTAAAAGTCGATGCAGATATTGTGACCTTTTAAGAAGGCAGAGATCTGTGAGGTTTAAATAGCACACCACGACGACTCCCAGGCACAGCCGCTGCCAAACAACCCGTACACGACGATTTCCAGGTCAGCAGAGATGAAGCAGCACAGTGACCCCCCAAGTGCGAGCAGGGCGAGGGCGGCCGAGCCAGAGCCCCGCGGCCTCGGGCACGTGGAGCTGGAGGCGCTGCCGCTGGAACAGCCCCAGCCCGGGTTGTGTCACACAAATGGGCACCGTCGGATTCGCTACCGACGGGTTTGAGCTGCAAATTAGCAGCCAAAAGCTGTTAAGTGCTTGAATTCAAGCACGGTGATCAGAAGGGGATGGGGACGGGGACGAGACACCCAGTCTGCTCCCCAAAGCGCCCCATTAAGGCAGAATTAATGCATGTATGCGAGTCGGGTCATTAGAGGACAGGGATGTTTGCACTCCTCCTTTCCCACAGCCCGGCTGGTGGCTAAGCTGGAAAAATCCCCAAGATGGGCAAATGCCAACACACTAAACTGCGGTTTATGTCACCTAGAGCATTCTGCAAAGTCTCAGTGATCTGCAAATAATTAAAGGAGAAAGCAATCAATCTTGTTGTTCAAAACAGCGATTAGCCTGGGAGAACCCGGCATTGTAATTCCACCGGCACCCAGGGGGGAAGATGCCGCATGCATAATGATAGCTGCGAGTCCTCACAAGTTCAAGGACCACGGGGTGTTCTCCGGTTGTGATGGGAATTTCCTATGCGTCTCCGAGGCTGTGTCATCCTGTGTTTCACAAGCCCTTTGCCAAAGGAACAGAGGAACAGCTTTGCCGCTCGTCAGGCACGGCCCGGCTCAGCCGCCCCGAGGACAAGGGCACTTGTTCCTGGGTTCTCCCAGGAGCAAGACCCAGGAGTGATGCAGAGGATGAGGTGCAGGAGGTACAAGAGCCAGGGCATCCCCCGGCCTGCAGACAGGTGAAGTGTCCACGTGTGTGGAGGGAGAGAGCGCTGGGGAGAGGCCAGAAGGCTGCACCTGGACAGGTGTGGCTGGCAGTGGAAGCCCTGCCCCATTCCAGGGAATCATTTCGGTTGAAAAAGCTCTCTAAAGTCATCAAGTCCAGCCATTCTCCCAGCATTGCCAAGGCCACCACTAGCCATGTCCCCAAGGGCCACATCCACATGGCTTTTAAAACCCTGAAGGGATGGGGACTCCACCACTGCCCTGGACAGCTTGTTCCAACGTTCCTTCTATTCCAGGAAGAAATTTTCCCAATGTCCAACCTGACCCTCCCCTGACACAGCGAGGCCGTTCCCTCTCCTCCTGTCCCTGTTCCCTGGGAGCAGAGCCTGACCCCCCTGGCTCCCCCCTCCTGTCAGGGAGTTGCAGAGCCAGAAGGTCCCCCCTGAGCCTCCTTTGCTCCAGGCTGAGCCCCCCCAGCTCCCTCAGCCCCTCCTGCTGCTCCAGCCCCTTCCCAGCTCCGCTCCCTTCCCTGCACACGCTCCAGCCCCTTGGTGTCCTCCTTGTGAGGAGCAAACAGAGATGGAGCGTCTCACTCACACAAGGGCTGAGACCAGCACCAGCCCATGGATCCAACCTGCCAGGCCACCCTCCCTCCCCATGGATCCAACCTGCCAGCCCACCCGCAGGGCTTGCAGGGTATTCAGTGACCGCAGCCGTGTCCTGCCTTTGTCCCCACGTGTGACCAAAGCAAAGGTTGTGGAGTAGCACAAGCACAGCTTGTACCACCCAGCACTAACTCCATCTCCTCAAGGGCCTGGCTAACCACCCTCCACCCAGCCTCATCCATCCTTCAGCACAGCCAAAAGCCCAGCAGATCCATGCAGGAATACACGGATTACGGCTCTGCTTCTTCGTGATTGGGAGAAGAAGAGAAAGAAACCCTCTCCACGAGCAGCACACACACATATGTAGGGCTGTGTAGCACTTCCTACCCACCTTCTGTTGTGTGTTTGGATGTCAGACTCTGCATCTGTGGCTAAAGCAGCCCACAGAGAGCTCGGAGTGATTGCACAGCGCTCGCTGGGGCGAGCTGGGGGTGTCTGTTTTGTGTATCCTCACGGCAAACACCAGCGGTTTCACAGCTCGGATCTGCCTCACCACAAGGCCAAGAGGAAATTGCAATTACTTGTTGATGGTTTTTTAAAGCCCTCATCCAAGCACGACGCACAGGCAGCTCCCCTGAACCCATCGCCTCCCAGGAGCTGCCACAGGAGCTCGTTGTTTCTGCTCCACCACGTACCTGCTCCTCTCCAGCACGAGGAAACCCCCCTGCCAAGCCAATTCCCAGGGCAGCTGTGGGAAGACTTGGCTTGGAAAAAAGTAATATTTCAAAACCAAAAATAAGGGAAAAAGTCAGAAAACTTTTCCCTCAGCCCCCCCCCCTTCCACATTCCAGGGCCGCTGTGGCCATGAGGAGACACCAGCCTGGACAAGAGGGGATTTCCCAGCAGAGACAAAGTTTTCTGTGCCCAGAACTGCACTCCATGGAAGTCAGAAGGAATTTTCATCAGCTTTTCCAGGGTAGAGACCAGAGTTCATCTGCCCCCAGCACATCAGTGTGCTGTCCCCGGAACAGGGCATTAGATGCCAGAGGAATATGTGGATAATTGAACTTGGAACCAAGTCTTACACATTCATGTCCCTCTGGGGACTTTCCTTGTGTTCTGCAGCATTTGCTGCTGCCAGAGTGTCCCTGTTAGGGCAGGAAATAGAGTCACAGAATGGCTAAGGTTGGGAAATACCTCTAAGGTCATCAAGTCCAACCGTAAACGTGGACCAGGCCAGCAGCACAGCATGGGCAGGGCTGCCTTTGGCAGGACAGAGTCTCCTCAAGATGGGTTCCCTCCTTCTGCTCCACGAAGGACAAAAAGCCAAAAGACATCTGTACCCGGAAGAAATTTTACCTCCCGGGTATCAAGACCTGGATTTGTTTCGTTGGGCTGATGCTCAGCCCCACCTGTCCTCCAGAAGGACCTGCTGGTTGTTTCCAGCCAGCCAACACGAACAAAAGATGGACAAAGCTCACCATTTAGCAAACAAAGACAGAACTTGTGAGCTTTGACTGGAGCTCAGAGCTCGTGGTGGAAACCCCACAGCCCATCACGTGCACGGGGCTGTTGACACAGACCCAGAGCCAGCAAGTGATGCAGGAAATGGCTCTGAGGCAGCAGAGCTCCCACTCAGTGGAGATCTGAGTCAGCTCGAGCTCCACCGCAGAGCTGTGGGCCAACCTGAGCTGCCCAGAACTCCTCACCCCAACAGACCTTCTCGCTCTCCACAGCCCCCTGACAGGAGGGGGGAGCCGGGGAGGGGCGGGATCTGCTCCAGGGAACAAGGGTCAGGAGGAGAGGGAATGGCCTCCAGCTGTGCCAAAGGAGGTCCAGGTTGGACATCAGGAAGAATTTCTCCCTGGAAAGGGTGGTCAGGCCTTGGCAGGGGCTGCCCAGGGAGGTTTGGAGTGCCCAACCCTGGAGGTGCCCAAGGAAGGCCTGGCCGTGGCACTCAGTGCTCTGGGCTGGGGGACAAGGTGGGGATGGGGCACAGGGTGGGGATGGGCACTGGGGGGATCCATGGGCCGGGAGGGCTTTTCCAACCCAAAGGATTCCATGATCCTGTGACAGTCCCAAAGTCTGGCTGCAGAGGTGGGTGCAGGGTCCGGGTATCCCACAGCTGGCTCTGGGGAACATCACTCACCCCTGCCCAGCTGCAGCCCCCGCTGCCGGGCAGGGCGGGCAGCGCTGCCCCGAGGAGACAGGGAGGGATTTGCATCTGCGGCTGAAACTGGTGGGAGTGGCGCTGGTATTTCGCAGGAGGCGATGAGCGGGGCCGTCCCAGCGAGAGAGGCTCGGCTGCAATTAGGCAGACAATCTTCTGTAATGTTTTCATTGGGAGGGCTTTACATGCCGATGGTCTCCGGAGGCACAGCTCAGGCCTGTGAGGTTTTGCTTCTCAGCCCATCCCTTTGTGTGATACTTAGCCTAAGCTGTATCTGAAAGAATCAGCCTCACTTATTATCAAAGCCACAAACCATCTGGTTCCACTTTCCTGGGGAAAGGGAATGAGTGGAAATCTGGTTTCACTTGGGTTTTCCTTCCCTGGGTTATGGTTTGCTCCATGTTTAATGTTGTTACTGCAATACGATAGTTGGGCAGTGGGTGGCCTGGTTCCCCCATTTGAAACTAATTTACAGCTTTGTCTGGCAAAATTGTTGCTTCCAATCAATTAGCACTGACACAGAAATTAAACCATCCTGGGGTCTCGACACATAAAGAAGCAGGTCCTCAGTTGTTGGAAGAAATTTGCTATTCAGAGGGGAATCTGGTGGCTCACCCTTCCCCTGTGCCAGGCTGCACTTTTATTTTTAAAGATCCAGACTGCATTTTTCTTAAGGAGGTTTCACAGGGAAGGTTGAGATCCCTCGTGGATGCTATTTTTGTTTTACAGCCATGACCTTGTTAAGGAGATGGACAAACCAGCCAGAAATGGAGCATTAATAACTAAAGCCTGAATCCATCAAAACATCCACCACTGCCTCATTCCTGCTCCGAAAACACTCCGGAGTGTTCCCCAGCACCTTCCTCTCCACCATTCCCTGCAGCCAGCTCGGACCAGCTCCTTCCCATCACACACATTTCAGCTTCTTTCCAGTGGCTCCAGTTCCACGTGACCCACGGGTGGTACGACGGGAATCACTGTCCAGAGCTCCCCGGGTTCATCTGCCTCCCCTTCCTCGAACTTCTTTTAGACACAACCCCCAGAAACACAGGTGTTTTGAGGGGTGGGGAGCAATTCACATCAGCACTGCTGAGCCCAGCCCAAGCTTGTCCCAGACCCACCTGGGGAAGGCTCAGCTCCCTTCAAAGGCAGCAATCACAGCAAAGCCAGGGCTGAGCACCTGCAAAAATTCATCCCTTTGCTCCTCACTCCCTGGGCAGCGGGAGCAGCCCGAGCTCCGGGGTCACACCTGCAGCAGGACAAGGCCTGGCAGGGGACAGGTGACCCTGGGCAGAGTCACTCTCTCACATCACTTCTACAAGTCCTGTGACCCTCCCTGCTCTGCCTCCCCCCCTGCACAGGATCAGATGTCCCCTTGAACAATCCCTTCCCGATTCCAGGCAGAGTATCCACCTGGTAATTACAGAGAGCTGATATTTGGAGCCAGGTCAGGACTCACAACCTCATCAGGCCCATCTCTGGCCAAAGCTGAAGTCCCCCAGGTGAGCTCAGAGCCCCACGTTCCGGGACAAGGAGAGCAGGACAGGAGGCTCCATGCAGCACAGGAATTCAGGGATCTCTGGGACACCAGCATCACCCTGCCTTCCCCATGGACCGTGAGGCCAGGGCTGTTTACAGTGCACTGTCGGGCTTTGGGGTGAAGGAAAACTTCCCTCAAGTGCTTTGCTGGACACCAGCCTCACCCTGAGCCCTCGGCCCTCCCGATCCGTCATCCACCCCCACGAGCAGCCTGGCACAGGAGCCCCGTCCTGCTGCTCTGGGACACTGCCACATGGCACAGCCAATCCTGCAAGAGCTCAGACCCAGCAGGGTTCAAAAACCAGAGTTTCTAAACCTTCCCCGAGCATGTGGACCCTCAGCAGTGCTGCAGGAGCGTGGGTTGTTTAGAACAAGCAAACACAACAAAAAAATGGAACCTCTCTCCCAACAGGAAGACAAATATTTTTTAAAGCCTTGAAGTTTTTACAGCTGGTGAGAGGCAGCACGGGGAAGGCTGGAGGGCAGCCCTGGCCAGCAAATTCCAGCCAAAGTAGGAGCATGGGAGAATACCAAACCAGACAGGAAGAAAAGAGATGAAGAAAAAGAAAGGAGATGAAGAAGCTGAGATAAAAACGAGATAGCTGACGGGCTGGTGCCCACGGAGCAGGGCACCAGAGCCTCGTGTCTGGAGATGCACCAGCTAGAGCTGGGAAAATTCCCTGGCTTTGAAGACCAGGTCTTCCTGGAGACAAACAGCTCTAATCCACACTCCTGAGTAATTCTCTCTTTGGCAACACATCATACCAGCATCGATTTAAACCTCAGGGCAGCTGCACTGGCTTTAATCTAGGTTTTATTTTTGTAAACTCCAGTTTCAAGGAGAAGGCTCGCAAAGCGGAGCCGGGGCTGGTGGCAGGGAGCAGAGCCAGAATCACTAATGTCTGCACTGGAAACACTTGAGCTTCTTCAAGTACAGGGACCAAATGTGAAAAGCTTTGATCCTAAAAAGCTAACAGCCCTGTCAGGGAGGAAAGGGGTCAACCTCCTCCACTTCTGCTGGGGCAGCTCCCTCTGCTGCCTTTGCTCACCAGCTGTTCCCAGAGAGGCAGGGCAGGCCCAGATGGGCTCCCAGCAGTGCCCCAGCAACATGTGGTCATTAGTCTCCTCTGTAAAGTTATCACCTCTGAAGAAACAGAACCCAAACTTGAGAGGGGAAGCGCCATCCCTGCGAGCTGCCCCGTTGGGGAGCCAGCTGGATGGGCCACGGGAAATGAATTCCATCCAGTGGCTGCTGCAAAGGCAGAGAAGAGTCAGTCCCTGTCTCTACCACCCCTCTCACACGTGGCAGGACCCGCCACCAGCATGGTGCACACATGTTATGGGGCAGGAGGGTGTTTTCTCTGAGGAATGCACGTCCACAAAGGCTGGTTGGGTTCTACCAGTTCACCAGTGCCACGAGAGCAGCCACTTGGTCCCAGCTGCCTCCAAAGATGCTGCTCCTGCTCATCAGCAGGAAGAGGTCCTGGTCTTGGGGGACACAGCAGGAGGCTTCGCTTCTTTCAGAAGAGAAAAATATATCCCCACAATTACAACTAAAAATTCCAATTAACACTTCCCTAACTGTGCTCAGCTGAGCACGTCCACTGTTTCCAGTATGAACAGAGCCCTCACTCCAGGCTTGTGCTGGAAGCAGCAGGAGGGACGAGGGATTTCTTTTATCAGAATCTGTAGTTGACCCCCGATTCTCACCAGCTACAACTGCTTGTAACAGGAAAACAAACAGTCAGTGTGACATCTCTGAAATGAAGAGATCAAGTGTTCCAGCCCTGTGATAGCTGTGAACCATGGCAGATCCACTGCTGCTCTCCAGACAGCCTTGTTTTCTCCATGAAAGAATAATTCAACAGCCTGCCTGACTGTCCTTACGGATTTTTAAACTGTGTGGAACACTGAGATGGAGAGATTAATAGCAGTGTCTCCAAGGATATTCAGAACCAGCGGAGATGCTCGTGGAGCAGCCAAAACACAGAAACACAGAATGATTAAGGGTGGAAGGGACCACCAGAGGGGTCAGCTGGTCCAACCTAAACAGAGAAAAGATGGATAAAGGATCTGACATGAAACCTCTGGCACCTGAGACCGATGGTGGAGGTGCAGCTCCTTGAGATATTCTCCTTCACAGGGCACTGCAGAGCAAACCTTACTGCTTCCATTGGATCCATCATCCCCCTCCCCACGGACAAGGTCCAGGATCAGACCTCCGTGGTGCTGGAACAGGCACAATGCACAACGATGAAGATAGAAAGAATTTTTCATATAAAGTGGGGGACCTTTTCCACATCCTAGTGCTGTTTTCAGTGCTTCTCCTGCTCCAGGAATATCCTCAGCCACGCGAAGCAGTTTTGTAACAGCTTTCCCCGAACTTTGGAACACTCCCAGTGCAGATTTCTTCTCAATTTCCGCTCATTTCCCAGCGTTACCTCCGGATTCTCCCCGCGCTCCCCCAAAGCAGGGCTGGGGCAGCAGCTCCGCAGCACATCCCGCGCTCTTGTCCCTGTCTCTGGCACCATCTGGAGGTGGCAGCGCCATCGGCAGCACAATTCCCTCCCGAAGGAACAGCCGAAGGACACGTGGGAAGCAGAAGGACCTTCAGACCGTGTGTTTAACCCCAGCGGAGCAGCGGGGCTGAACCCCCGGCCCAGCAATCCCCGAGGAATGGTCTGTCCTGTTCCCGTGCGAACCCCCCCGGGCTCGTCCTGCGAGCCAAAGGGAACCAGAAAGAGCATCTCTGGAGAGGGCAGCTTGGGGCTGTCAGCAGAGAGCTCTCCCTCGGCCTCGGCCAGCCCCAATTCCATCACATCCAGCGCTCCACACATCTCCAGCGTGTTTATCCTCCAGCCCCCGAGAGCCGCAGCAGCGCTTTTATCATCAGCGCCCAGGCAGAGACAGCCAGGAGACAACTGGGGACAAACCAAAACCTGCCTCAGCCAGTCCAAAAACCTCTCTCCCAGCTTCCCCCACACAGTCCTCTGTGACAGAGAACCAGGACAGCCCCTGCAGATCTCTCAGCATGGGGTAAATAAACGCTTTTAAGGCTTAAGGTGACTTGTGGGGCTCCTACACACACTCCTGGGCTCTTCCTGCTCTCACCAGGGTTCAGCAGGAGCATTCACAGGCCAAAACCTGCCCACAACAGGGTTTGTAAGTCAGGGCTGAAAGATGTCCCAGGAGGTTCAGTCAGTGCCGGGAGAGAGGAATGTACCCGCTGACAGAGCCTCAATTCCCAAATCAAGCCCAGTAGGGGATTTTCCCCTCCCAACACCACTCTGTATTCTCACGTCCAAGCTGCAAGTGAAAGGCCAAGTAGAAGAAAGGAAGGAACAATTCATTTTGGGGAGAACAAGCCCATATAACCCTCCCTGGGACCTTCCCTCCAGCTGCACATCCCAAGGGCAAGCCCCCGGGCAATACCCGCATCCGAGGACATCCAGGGGTCCCCAGTCCCACTCCATGTTCCCCCAGCCTGGCACGCTCACCCGCTCCGTGGCAGATGCAGGCTCAGCTCTTCCATGGAGAAGGAATGGGCTTTCCAGCGCCAGCTGGAGCACATGGGAGCACGTGGGAAGCACCTTCCCTTCACTCACACCCTCGGCTGTCGCAGCCCCTGCTGACAAGCCACTTACTGCAGAGATCAGGTTTTGGCCCGAGCTCGGAGAGTTTATTTCTCGTTCTTTGGAGAAGGAAACAGCTGTGAGAGTTCTGGGGAAGGAATTGTGGTGAAAGCCAACTGCCGGCGCAGGGCTGGAGAGCTCAGGAGGTGGGAAGTGCTGCAAGGCCTGGTGTGCTCAGGCCGTGGGTCTGGTGGGACGCAGGGCTCGGGGCTGCCTGCCCTCCTGGCACACGCAGGGAGCGGCCGCAGGACTGGGCAGCCCAGCTCTCCAAACCCACCGCGGGGCACATCAGATCCTTCACAGGCGCTTGAGCGGCCGCCAGGTCTGGCTCCCATTCCACGCTCCGGGTGGGAGCGGGGAATTCTTCCCTGCCTGCTTGGCACGGCGGGGGCTGGCTTATCTGAGAGCCCGGTGTGAGCCAGCCAGCACCTCCCACCGGGAAAAACAAACACAGGCAGGCGCTGCAGAGCTCTTGGCTCCGCTTTTATCGTGGAATGTGCTGGAGGTTTAACGTTTCTAGTCCTGCTCTTCCGAACACCTGGAAGTGGTTCCTCAGGTATCTGCTCAGCGTAGCTTAGCACTGAGGAAATTCCATACCCGAGATCCACATCGAGCCATCCCGCTCATCCAGGGTCTCCAGCAGACATTAATTAATCCATTAATTAGCTGTAGCAGCACTGATGCTGGATACCAGCCTTAGAAGAGAAAGAACCCAAGCATGGGAATGGAAAAGCCTTTCATTCCACAGACTTCACCACCGAAGAGATTCCAAACGCAGCATTCCCAGCACGATGAGAGATGCCGCAGGATTGGCACATTTCCTTCCTGAAGAGTTTGCAAAATATCCCTTTTTTTTTTTTCTGCAGCAAAATCAAAGCCAGACTCAGCATCAAATGATTAAAGGTTAACTAAGACTTCAAACAAGCATCACGCGATGGGTCGTTCTCCCAAGAATTATGGGACATAAACTGGGCTTGGGGTTTGGGATCTGCATTTAATTACGGCCGTGTCGGAGGGCGATGAGCAGGAAAAGATGAGCTTTGGTGCAGATGCGAGATTTGCTCTGGAAATTCTTCAGAAAGAAAGATATTGCTGCACCTGTTAGAGGCAAAATCCTGATCTGGGGAAGCGTCCCGAGTTTGGGGTGGAATGGAATTTGAGTTATTTTAAAATAAGATTCCACTGAAATACACCGGCTGTTTTGTTTTGTTTTGTGGAAAACAAGGTCTGCTGGCTCAGGATGTGAGGATGCAAACACAGAGCAGGCAGGAGGAGGTTCAGGCAGCTCTGGCTGCACTGCCAGAGGGGGGTTGGCACTGCCCAGGCTCCCCAGGGCAGTGGGCACGGCCCCGAGGCTGCCAGAGCTCCAGGAGGGTTTGTTCAATGCCCTCAGGGACAGGGGGGGGATTGTTGGGGTGTCTCTGCAGGGCCAGGGGTTGGACTGGATGGTCCTTGTGGATCCCTCCCAGCTCAGGAGATTCTCTGATTCTACCAGGTCGGACTCTCCTCGAGGAACTTGGCCTCTGGAAAACAAGAGCAGCAAACCCAGGGAAGAGGAACCCAACTCCCCACACTGGGAACCAGCAGCTGCTTCCAGGCACATCCTCTTCACAGTCCTCCCCATCCCTCACTGCAGCCTAATCACAGCAGCCTTTTAATTAAAAGAGGTGGCTCCGTGCACCTTTTTCCTATTGATCTGCAGTCAACAAGAACCCATAAAGCAAGAAATTAAAGCCATAATTTACAGCCCTTGGCCGGGCTGCCGGCGAGCTCTGGTTGCCATATTGTACACGATGGTTTCCTGCCTCTGCCAGGACATAAAAACTTGATACAACAGCTCCAAAAGGAAAAAAACCCTACCCCCAACCCCCCCCACGCACAACCCTACAAGGCTTCCTCCAGGAACCAGCTCCGAGGATGGTTTTCACTCCCCCCGTGTCTGATCTGGGGCCAAGCCGTGGTTCCAATCACAACAGAGAGCAGGGGAGATGAAAGGCCAGGCCCTGGTTCTCCCCAGCCCGAGCCAGGTGTGCAGCTGGCACCGGGAGCCTCCCGGGGAACGTGTTCCAGGGGAGACATGTTAAAGCAATAAAACCAAAATGAGGAACATGTGGCTGAAAACGCCGATTCATTTCACTTATTTCTATAAATGAGTTTTCCCAGGGCAGAGTTTTGGGGTTTCTTCAGCAGCGCTCGGTTCCAGGAGCGTGACAGGGATTCCAACGCGGTGTGAGCCCTCGGAGAGGTTTGAAATGCCAGCCAGCAGCTCTCTCCGAAGCTAACAGCCTCTTATTTACAGTTGTGAGGGCTCAAATAGCTCACTGAAACCTCCGAATGACACAAATTCCTCGGAGGCAAGATGCCAGAGTTGAGCAAACAATTTGTACGGTATGTTAAGTGCAGGGGAAGCCACGGAGCTTGTAATGAAGCCGTGGCTGGTGTTTCCAATCAGGACTGAACATGGCACGGGAAGCTACTGAGGGAACCAACAAACCACGGGGGTGGGAGGGGGACGGGGGGAGCCAGGCTGGGTTAAAATATTATTTTCTGTGGCTTGTTGAACAACGTGACGTAGTTACTGCTGGGGGTGGAGAGGGTGGTGCTGGCAGAGAGCAGGGAACGAGCTGCTGCTCCTCAGATCCCGAGGCAGGTTCCAGGATCCAGGTGTTCTGGTGATTAAAAAAAGGATTTTTACATAAAATCACTTTTATGCCTTTTGTGCCACCTTTATGCACACCATGTCCACAAGTGCCTGGAATGACAGAAGGTGGAATAGCCTTAAGGTGAAGAAGAGGAGGTTTAGTTTGGATATCAGGAAGATGGAGATAGGTAATTAGATAGATCCACCAGGTTGCTCTAAGCCCCGTCCAGCCTGGCCTTGGACACTTCCAAGGATCCAGGAGCAGCCACAGCTTCTCTGGGCAACCTGTGCCAGGGCCTCCCCACCCTCACAGGGAACAATTCCCTCCCCATATCCCATCTAACCCTGCCCTTTCAGTGGGAAGCCGTTCCCCATGGAGCACTAAGTGCCCTGAGGAGGCACCCGGCTGACACAGGTCATGTCACACCTTCTTGTAGCCCAAGGAAAATCCACCTGCAGCGTTTTAACCTCTCCTGGGCACCCCTGTTCCAGCAGAACCTCGGGTGTCACGCCCGAGCTGGGAACACACAGCTAAGCACATTCCTGGGAGTGTTCTGCAGGAGGCAGAGCCAGGGCCGGTTCCCTCCCCTGCTCTGGTTCTGCAGCTCAGGACTGGCTGAATCAGAAGGAGCAATCGGGGAAGGCAGGGGAAGCTGGAGCCACAGGGCAGAGCAGCAGCTCTGCAGAGCCCACAGGCAGGAGCTGGGTGAGCACTCAGCAATTAAAGGTGTTTGAAACCAACAGGGGAGATCTGCCTCTTCCAGGGACAGATCTGACGGGACCTCGGCTGTGACAAGGCAGGTGCCTTCTCCACACAACAGCCCAGCAGGCACTTGCTGAAGGAGCAGCTTTGCTAGCCCAGGTCTAGCCCTTTCTAGTTCTTTATCTTGCCTAGAAATCCATACGACCTTCCTCCCCCCTCTCCCCAGCCCCTCCAGGCCCCAGAAAGGACATGGGGACAACTATCACCGAATAACCGTGTGGCCAAACCCAAACCTGCACAGGAGAAACCTGTCACCTCCAAGTCTCCGAGAACAGAAACAACCCAGCTCTGCAACACAACAGCCAGAGGTGGACGACACTGGAGAGCCTCTCTGAAGCATTTAACTCACCTTCCAGCCCTGAGGTGTCTGACCCGGCGTGGAAACGCGCTCCCAGCGTAGCCCAGAAGTGCTGATCCAGAATAAACTCCCTGAGCCAGTTCAAACACATTCCACAAGTGCTGGCACATCAACTTTGCCCCGGCAGGCTCCGTGCCAGGGCAGGTAACCTCTGTCCTCACCTTTCTCCAGCCGAGGCGGTGCCAGGGCAGGCCCCAGCTCTGCTCCCAGGGCTGGCACAGAGAGCTGGAGCTGGGAACGGCCTGTTCCTGCTGCTCCGGCAGGGCAGATCGCGCTGCAGGCAGAGCTGTGCTGCTGGGTGATCCCGTGGCACGGGCACACTGCTATGGGCCCTGTCCCAGAGCAGGAACAGCTGGAACACGGCCCCGGGAACAGCTGGAACACGGCCCTGCTGTGAGCTCTGCTCAGCCCAGCAGCAGGGACAAGGGACACCGGGACAAACAGGTACAGCCACCCAGCCTGGAGGAGAGAAGGCTCCAGGGAGACCTGAGAGCCCCTTCCAGAGCCTGAAGGGGCTCCAGGAGAGCTGGAGAGGGACTGGGGACAAGGGATGGAAGGACAGGACACGGGGAATGGCTTCCCTCTGCCAGAGGGCAGGGACAGATGGGAAATTGGGAAGGAATTCCCGGCTGTGAGGGTGGGGAGGCCCTGGCACAGGTTGCCCAGAGAAGTTGTGGCTGCCCCATCCCCGGAATTTCTCAGGGCCAGGCTGGATGAGCCTTGAAGCAAGGGGACAACTGCCCCAAGTGGCTCTTAGGAGACTTTTCCTTGCTTGCCATTGCAGCCATGAGGGATCAAGAACAGACTCTCCCATCAGACCCCACAGCACTGGAGTGGGTTTTGTTCAGCTGACCTTAAAAAAAAAAAAGGTAACAACTCAATTAGAATGAATAAAACCCACCCTTAAACACCTCAGCAGATAGTCAGTGTCAGTGTTTTCAAAGGCACAGGAGCACTTTAGAAACAGATTGGTTTATTTGTTCCACGTAATTTACTTCCGAATGTGTCCCTGGATCCCCCATCCATTGCATCTGAGATACTGCAAAGGTGACCCGGGAAGTTTTTAAATCACAAGCTCCATCAGAGGCCACAAAGCATCAGCCAGGCTGGGGGGGGACGAGGGGCAGGAGCTGGGCTGGTGGGTTTAAATAATCCCACTTTAACCTTGGAAAGCCCCAGTTCCAGCTGGGAGCACAGTGGATGCTGCAGCCAGCCCTGGCTGGGAGGCTGAGGGAGCACCTGGAAAGTGGAATGAGACAGACCAGGGTGATCTGGAGTTGGTGAAGCTCTACATGGAACCCTGGAATGGTTTGGGTTGGAAAGGACCTCAAAGCCCATCCAGTCCCACCCCCTGCCCTGGGCAGGGACACCTTCCACTAGCCCAGGTTGCTCCAAGCCCCGTCCAACCTGGCCTGGGACACTTCCAGGGGTGGGGCAGCCACAGCTGCTCTGGGCAACCTTTGGACACCCCAGAGTGTAGCAAATTATCCCCCCTTTTATAAGGACCAGCAGCCCTTTCCCTGTGGATACACCCCAGGGAATCTCCCGAGCCCTCTCCACGCGCAGGGGAGCTGCACCACCCTCCCCAGATCTTCTGGTATCCTCATTCAGGAGAGGAGAAAAATAGCAGACTGGCAGAAGTCATCAAAGCTGCCCAAATTAATGTAATTTTGCATCGCTCTCCCTCTCCCCAAGAAACACTGAAAAGCCAGGAGAATCCTGTCACCCTTTTTGAGGCCCTGCTCTCCCTCTCCTTAACCTCCTGCAAGGTTTTGCTTTCTGCCAAAGAACTCCCTCTTATCCCAGTGTGGCACTACTTAAATGCCCACTGATTTCTTTTTGGTTTTTCACCTTTTAGAAAGAGTAGGATGTGGGAGACTTCACTGCCTGGGGCTGCAGGAGACACCAGGAACAGGGTTATCCTATTTCTGCCCGACTTCTTGTCAAAAACACGCAGGAACACCAAAGGTCCCGTGTTTTCTGAGTGCCTCACACCCACTCTGTGTCTGTGCGGAAGATTTCAGCACAGCACCTCCAAAAAAAAACCCTCCAACAGCTTGAGAGTGTCAGCCTGGAGAGCTGAGCACACACAGGGCTGTCTTTTATCTGCATTTATGGGGATTTGACAGCTCTGTGGAGCTCCAGCTCAGAACAAGCTGCCAACAGCCCCGGGCTCCCCAGAGGAGACAAGGTCATCCTTTCCAGGCAAATACAATGTGCATGTCACCACTGGGAAATCCAGGCACTGCTGCAGGCCAAGCTGGAATTCCTGGCTCCTGGAAAACCAGCATTTAAAGGTCTTGCAGTTATCACCTACACTTTATAAATTCTTACTTTTTCTTAGTGAATTTCTCATTGACAAAAAAATCATCCACCTCACCTCTCCCATCCTTGCTTCCTTCAGAGGTTCCTTCTTGGCTTCTTTCAGTGGAATTTGCAGGTTGGACTTGCAAATTTCCCCCTTTTTCAGAGGTGGGATGTTTATAGGCAATTTTTTAAAACCCAAGGCACAAACATTCCTATTTCTCAACTCCCAGAGCTGCCTGAAGACAAGTCCCTTGTCCAAGTCTGTCATGATCAGACCCCACTACAACTTTACTCCCTTTCTAGGCACCATTTGTAAGTTTGGCCATTGCTACAGAAGTCAAAACCTCACAAGACCTAAACTCCAGCAAGTTGTGTGAGGAGACAAGACCAAATAGAAGTGTCTCTGTTCCCCAAATAATTCTTATCCCACTCCTGATCCTCCTTAGAGAGATCCCACCTTACTCTGTAATTCCCCCTCAGATTATAAAACTCCAACTTAATGCCCTGCTGAGAATTTTTGAAGTCTTTTCCACTGTATTCTAAAAGTATATAAGCAAAATCCCCAACATTTAATGAAGTGGAAAACTAATTATTATGAAATAAAACTAGCTGTTCACCAAGTGGAAAACCAGCACATTTTCCTCTCCTGTTTTCCTTTACAATGTATTCCCTCCCCCTACTCTGCAAATGTAAAAATAAATATTCCTCTCAGCGTCGTGCTGCTTTGAAGGCTGTGAGCCCACCAATAAAAACCTGCACAGTTTAATGGCCCTTAAATGCTCAACATCTTTTTCACTTCATGTAAAACCCATCTGATCTAATGGCTGGGACAATTACGTGTGTGGTTTTTCTATTCCAAGGTAATTTTCTGCGTTGGCAGAGCAACACAAGCACGAGATGACAAAAGCAGTAAACTCCAAACTTTCCACACTCAGAGACGCTTCCAAGTCAGCTACCCAAAACAAAAAAAGGAGTCAAAATTCCCTTTAAAAGGTGCTGTTACATAACAGAACACTGTGCCAGCAATCAGTTCGAGGCCCCATTACCTCGGTAATGTTGCTCTGCTGTTCCACGGGACGGATCCCAAACACCCTGGGAGGCCTCTCAGGTGCATTTCATTTAGATTTGACATTTTGGTGCCCTTCCCTTTCTTCCTTTCATTCCTCAGCACTGCTGTCCATGGAAATGGAAAGCTTCCCTCCCCAGGGAGGGGACACCTCCTGGGTGACTCTTCCAGACACACGGATCATCCCTGCCATGGGATCATCCCTGCCCTGGGAACGTCGCTGACACGGCCACGGCCCAGGTTTTACCTTCACCCCAACCCTCCCAGGTTTTTATTCAGCATTGCCAAGGGACTTGTTCCTCTCTGAGCTGGAGACATCCCCACTCGTACAGGGTTTAGGCAACCCACACCTACTAAAGTCCAAAAGCTTGTTCTCTCCATGCTGATTTTCCAGTATCCCCCACACCAAGGGATCAAAAGACTCTGGGCTACCAGGTATCACCTGAACTAGTGAACTGCAGCATTCCCAAGGAAATTCACCTTTAGGTTCTCATTTCTGTGACACTTTAGCATGCATTTATTTCTAAAGTAGGACTTTCTTCCCGGCTGGGAAGAGATAATGGATGAGATAATCCAAATATCCCAAAACTGCAGTCAGCTGACGGTGAGGTTGCAGCCCTTCTCTTTCAGCTCACACCAAGTGAACGGGCTCTGCAGGTGCCAAGAAATTATTTGCAGAGATGGCTCAGCATGGAACCAGCAGCAGGGTAAGTTAAGTCAATATTCTTCCATTAAAAGCAGTAACAGAACTTCTCTGGCTCACCCCCAACTCTAACAACTGACAGACAACTTGCCCTGTTTGGTGTAGAAGTGACCAGAGTAGATTTACCCTGAAGAATTAACTTGTAGAAGTTCTGGCTCTTGACCAGTGTCACCAAAATTTTACCGAACTCACTCTGAAAACAGACAGAAAAGCACAATAACCCCAAAAGAATTTAAACCCCAAAGGCGTTACCTGGCATTGGAGATCATCCAGGCCAGTTCAACACCCTTCATACCCACACTACTTTGCCAAACTACCGTTTCTTTAAGAGAATTGACCACTACAATACAAAAAAAAAAGAAGAAAACAATTTATTGATGATGTAAAATGGGAGAGATTTAGAAAAACTTACAGAGAACTCCCTGGCTAAGGAACCATACAATATCAAAATATGCCAGAGTTAGTATAACAAAACAAATGCTCTCCAAAAAGTTTCAAGTAATGCAATCATACAAGAGTTTGGCTAAAAAGTAACATCTATATACTGAGATGCTTTCTGTAATAGTCCTCTAAGAAATTAAAGGAAAGCAGCAGCAGATCTGTTCAACTACAGACACATATTTAGTAAATATATTAAGTGTATTTCTAGAATAAAAACTGCCCTGCACATCCCTCACTGTCTGGAGCCTCCACGTGGCAGTTGCCTCCTCAATTCTACAAGACTCTGCCCAAAAAGGGATAAAAAAGGGAAGAACCATAATACCACTATAAAAAAGGGAGGCCTGGGAGGTGCAGCTGGTGGGGGAGCCCAGTTAAAACCAAGCAGAGGACTCTGCACTCTGACTTCAGTCCTTATTTTTGAGGACTATGGGAGAGGAAGTGTCTTCTCTGCCTCAGGATGCCAGATTCCCACTTGGTAATCATCAGCAAATGCTTTGACCAAGCAGGCTGAGGTCAGCACAGACGCTGCTCAATTAAAACAGCCCCATCCGTTACCAGGCTCATTTTTCAATTGCTTCCTTCAAACAGTCCCAAATTTCATGTTTTCTTTCATTGAACTTCCTTGTGGAAGCACCATCCTTCAGTTAAAAATTAAGCCTTGTTTAATGGGTAGATTCCAAGCAATTAAAAATTCTCCTTTCATTAATCCTCACTATTGGCATCTTCCCCCATAAATAAGATTATAGTGCATAATTTACACCTTAAAATTCCAGGAGCTGGTGTTTGAAAATCCAATACCTCAACTGTTGTGCAGCTTAATGAGCTGCTCAGTCTACACCCCCCAGGCCTAATGAAGAAGGAAATTATCCAGCAGCAGGACTATGGCACTGGAATCAAAACGCTGCTCCACAAACCAGGACACTCCAGTTCCACTCTTCCAGCCTGCAGGAATCAGTATTAAAGCGTTCAGAAAAGATTTTGGGGGAGGGAGGAAGGGGAGTGTTAGTGTTCTGATGGAAAACCTGATTTTTAAGTCTTGTAAAAAGCAAAGGCACTAAATCTTAAGCTTATATATTAAATAAAGGCTGTAACTTGGCCAGCCAAGTTACAACAGACACCTAAATACCTTTTATTTACCTCTGCAGCTGACTTGGTGTCACAGCACACCCTGGTCAGCTAATGTGACCAATTAGCCACTTTCTCTTAATCATTAAAGGAGATACAGCCCCAATACTCAGCCACGCTCCTG
Organism: Oxyruncus cristatus; assembly: GCA_013399855.1. NCBI lineage: Eukaryota > Metazoa > Chordata > Aves > Passeriformes > Cotingidae > Oxyruncus > Oxyruncus cristatus. Next base: position 135,644 of record VXAY01002246.1, read on the forward strand.
TGAACAGTTTATTTTTAACCACACCACGAGAGTTCAAGTCAGAGGACAAACTGGAGGCTCTGGGTATAGGCCTTGCTTTAGTAAGGGTCAATCAGACATTAAAATAATGTAGCTACCATGTCATCATTTTGACAGTCAGTTTGACACCAGTTTTCAAAGATGTTCTACATCTTTTATTCATTAATGAAAAAGATATCAGGCCTGGAATGGAGCCCTGTTTTAGTGTTTTACAAGAAGAAAACGCTTCAGCTTTGTAAGTTGTTTCATATGTGGAGGTTCTAATTGCAGCTTTATCATCACCATTATATAAGTCTCATGAAGGTTCTCACTCCCACAACCACGGCACTCCCACAAGACACAGCAGGTCAGCAAACCAGTCCCTGTCTCATCCGGATGATCTGGAGCAAAGCAGCCTGGACATCCTCATCCATGTGACCCTGGAGAGGCAAACACTCAGTAAAAATGGAACCACGGCCCAGGAATCCCCCCCACTGAGGTACCAGAGCAGAACACCGACCATGGACAGTCCTACCTGCACAGCACTGAGAAGGTGCGTCCGATAAACTGAAACCACCTCCTGGTGCTGCCTTTTGGCATCCTGGGAAAGACAGGGAGAGGTGAAATCAGGCATTTAACATCCGCTCTCGCCCGTTTCCAACTCTGGGCACTTGGTTTTGTGCGCTGACAGACCAGCCAAAGCTGAATTTCAAGGTTAAATTTATATCCCCACCATTAACCAAGAAAAAAAGTCTTGGCTTGATTTTTTTTTTTTTTTTATTTCTTACTTGCAGCAAAGCAATTTTGCTGAAAAGGCTGCCAGAGCCAGCCTGGGGGCTGAGATCACAGAATATCCCAGGTTGGAAGGAACCCACTGGGACCATCAAAGTCCAGCTCCTGGCCCTGCACACTTGTTTCATCACCAGCATCAGCTATTTGTCTAAAACCACCCAATTTAAGAGCTCTTTGCCTCATAAGGGTCAACCCTGCCAACAGTATTAAAGATGTGTTTGTAAATCTGTACAGAAGTAGGATAACTAATTTTGCTCACACTCAGAGCTTTAATTATGAGCTCTACTGAAGTCACGGGGGCCAAAAACCTGCGTGTGCACCAAATCCCAGCACTCGGCAGGACGTGCTCCCCCTCACTGGTGGCACTCCATGAGAAGCAACACTTCAGGGTTTGCAGCCAAGGGAACACAAGTAAAATCCATTAAGAAAGGACCATCTCGCTCTTTCAAAGTGAGAAAAAATACATGGTTGGGTTTCTGCAAGCAAGTGTTAAAACTGAGCTTGCATTCAGAAATGGTCTTGGTGTGAACTAGAGCAGAGTATCTCGTAGGCACAAATTCTCTCTCTAAGCGCAAATTCTCTCTAAATTGTTTGTGTCCTTTTCATCTGGAAAAGCTCCCAAATGTTGCAACTCAAAATGCAGAAGAAAGCAGAAAAATTCAGAGAGAAGCAAGAACTCAGGGGAATAAAAAAAAACCAAACCCAAACCCCAAAATAACGAATCGCGTACTTGCGAAGCCTCAGCCTGGACAGCCCTGCTCCAGCGGCCACAGCCACATTTCCCTGTTTATCCAAGGAATTAAGCAGTGCTACTGCACGTCAGACAACACCTTGGGTGAGTACTTACAGCCAGCTGCTGCTGGAGTGTTTTCACTTGGTTCTGGAGCATTTCCACCTGCTGGTTCTGCCTCTTGGAGGGGATCCCAGTGTACGTGAGCTGAGACAGCCCGTTGAGAGCTTGTTTTAACCGCTCGACGTCGTTGAGCAGCTCTGTTATCTTTAAAAAGAGCACGAAAACCACCTCATTGAAGGATGTCTCACCACAGACTAATGTTCTTTAATGTCCTTGGTAGTCTGATGAAGACCAGCAAGCATTGAGGGGTCTTTGTCCCAGCTTGCTAAGAGACTTCACTAAGACGAAGGACTTTAGTTTCATGACATGCTGGGTCACATTGTGCTTCCTGGCACTCAGATGTGCCAGGTAGGGACCCCAGAGGTCAGCCAGCAACACAAGCGACCAAAACAGTGAGTGGCTAAAGATATTCTAGGTCTAACTTCCAAAGAGAACAGTGAACCATCAGAAGGCAAGCCAGAGATGCCCAACAAACACAGCTCCAATGGAAGAATGACCTGATACCCCAGAAGTCTGAAGTTTTAATAGAATTTAAATACTACACATGATGTCCAGAATATATGAGGGATTAAAAAAAACTTAGTATAATGCAAAACCATGCTTCAGCTGATGTGGGCCAGTCCTGGGTACCTGATGCTCAGCACAAGGTGGTGCTTGAACACCTCAGGAGCTGCATTTGCAGCCCGATTCCTCCCTGCTGAACTGAGAACACCAGCAGCATTAACTGCCACATCCCACCTTGTTATCCTTGGCTTCCACCTGCTTTGCAGACTCCTGGATTCTCTTCTGCAAGTCAATAATGGTTGTCAATGATTTATCACACCTTTCCTTCTGGTCTTTGATTTCCTGCTCGATGCTGCAGCTCCGCAGCTGGAGCAGCTCCTTCTCATCCTTCAGGGACAGCTCGCTCCTCCTCGCCTGCAGAGCCTCCTCACACGCCTCCTCGTACTTCTTACTCATGCTGGACAGATTTTCAGCTATGCTGCTGATCTGGGCCTCCAGAGTGCTCTTCATGGAGGTGTATTCTGCCATGTCAATCACTTCCCTGCTCCCCAGCTCCGTTAAGGCCTGTTGACTCAGCTGGAGCTCAGCCTGCAGCTTCAACATTTCCTCGCTCTTCACTTGGTTTTCTCCCTCCTTTTCTTTCAAGCTGGCTTTCATCGCTGTGATTTCTCGCTCCAGCATTTCCTTCATCTGCGTATGTTCCACCAGAGGTACTGAGGACTTCTTCAGAGCTGACAGTTCCTGCTGCAGCTCTCCTACTCTCAGTGTTTCTTGCTCGTAACATTCCTTCTTACTCCTGAGGGCTTCCTTCAGGTCCTCCATGGTGTGACCCAGAGCCTCCTTCAAGGCCTCCATGTGTTCCCCTGAGAGGTGCTGAGGCTGCAGAGCCCTGGGCTCCCTGGCCCTGTCCTGCAGCTCCCCTCCCTCCTCCTCCTGCCCCGTGTACCTCCGTACCAGCCCCCTCAGCTGCTCGTTCAGCTCCTCCATTCTGCTCGCAAACATCTTCTCCATCTCGTGGGATTTCTCAGCCAGGATGTAATTCTGCTGCAAGTCGTTCTGGATGGACAAAAAGCCATTTTTGAGCTTTTCATTCTCCTCTTTGAACTTCTTGATTTCCTCCTCACTTTCCCTGCACTTCTGCTCCTGTTCCTGCAACTGTGCTCTTAATTCCTTCACTGTGGCTTCAAAGCTCTGCTCTCTGTCCTCAAAGGAGGCAACCGGGGCGTATTTGGACTTTATGCACTCCTGAATTGTGTCCAGCTCCTTCTTCTGGGCCTCAATTTCTGCATGCAACTGTGAAATTTCCTCTTGCCCCCTCTGATACTCAGCCCTCACCGCAGCATTGTTCTCCTGCAGTTCGTGCACACTTTTATTTAAAGCATTTACTGTACTTTCATGATCTTTTAAACTTATATACTCCGTTTTCAACTGACTCTGTAAGAGTTTCACCTTGTTTTTCAAGGCTGCATTTTCCTCGTTTACCTTCAGGAATTCGTGCTTTATCTCTCCAATTTTCCCCTTCAGGTCTGACAGCTCCCCGTTGGTCTTTTCCAGGGTGTTGTTCAGGACTGATTTAACTTCCTCGTGTGTCGTGGCCAGCACATACTGATCCCTCAGGGTCTCCCTTATCACTGTGTTCTCAGACACCAGTTTGCACACTTTTGCCTGTTCATCATCATACTTTTTCTGAAGCTCAACAAGCTGCTTTTCAAGCTCAATCCCATTAGATTTTAAAGCTTCCACTTCTTTTTTGTGCTGCTCTGGAGACACATACACAGCTTGGAAGTGGCCAATATTCTCACTTAAGTTGTTCTTCTCTGCCAGCAACTTTTCAGCTTCTGCTTTGCTTTCATTGTACTTCTTGGTTATTTCAAACAGCTTTTTGGTCAGGTCCCCCACAGCCTGATCGTTTGTTTTCTTCAGTTCTTCATGAATTTTTAAAGGCACGTTCTGGCTTTTAATTTCAGTTTTTAGCACTTGGACTTGCTGCTTCAGCATCTTGTTATCAGCCTGCAATCGTTCAAGTTCCTTCTGCAGAGTCTCGTTCTTCTGCGATACCTCAGAAATCGCCCTCCCCAGTTCCTGGTTCCTGTGCTCCAGCCCACTCCTCACGTGCTCGTGCTCCTCCGGCCTGACGTGCTGAGCCAGGGCAGACTTCTGGCTCTCACACTCCCTCTTCAAAAGCACAATCTCTGCCTGCAGTTTTTGCCGCTCCCCTTCCACCTCTGATAACCTCCTCGCTTTCTCATTCACCTCATTGGACAACAAACTCTTCATGTTCTCGAACCTCTCTGCAGCCACAGACTGGGCCAACTTGGCTGCTGTTTCTTTGAGCTGCCCTTCCAACTCCGTGACATCCCTTCCCCTTTTATCTCGCTCCATCTCCAACTTAGCCAGTTCCTTCTGCAACCTCTTATTTTCCTCCACCAGCCTTCCTTCATCCCTCTTGAATTCTTCCACCAGCAATTCATTCTGCTTAATCTGGTTCCTCAGTTTCCCCACTTCAGCAGAGGCCCCTTCATACTTGGCTTTCATTTCCTTCAGCTGCTCCTTGAGCTCCTCGGCCACCCTGGTGCTCCCCGAAGCCACTTCGTTCGTCAGGTGGTCCTTCAGAGCCAGGAAGTGGGTCTGCATCTGCTTAACTTTGCCTTCAGAGTCAAACATCCTTTTCTGAACGTCTTTTAAAGCATCTTCCAGCTGTTTTATCTGTCCGTCAGACTCCACCTTGGTTCTCTCGCACTCTGATGCCAAAGCTTTACATTCGGATGCCTTGAGAGACAGTTCCCTCTGCAGTTTGCTGATTTCTTCCTTGGCTGCCCCAAAGCAGCTCCTCAGGTTGTCAAGTTCTTTCTTTAAGGTTTCCTTCTCTGAACTGGGTGAGTGGATAGGCAGGGACAGCTCCAGGGGCCTCAGCATGGACCTGGACTGGAGGGAAATTGGCACAGAAAACACGAGTTCACAAGTTTGAAAAGTCATTTTCATGTGTTTATTGTTTATTATTATCACATTTTAATAAGTGAATTGTCACATACAGAACTGTCTCAAATCCCTGTTAATCTGATCATAACTTGTACAGGAGATTTCCTTTTCCCTTAAAATTGCACTAAATTATTCTTGCCCATATTACAGAACAGGCATTTCAGCTTCTAACACTAAAAATCTTGAATATAAGCTCAGCATTATTGTTTGCCAATCACAGGACCCCAGAAAAGTCTGGGTTGGAAGGGACATTAAAGCCCATCTCATCCCACCACTAGCCCAGGTTGCTCCAAGCCCCACCCAATCTGGCCTTGGACACTTCCAGGGATCCAGGGGCAGCCACAGCTTCTCTGGGCAACCTGTGCCAGGGCCTCCCCACCCTCCCAGCCGAGAATTTCTTCCCAATATCTCATCTAAACCTAAATCTAAACTCATCAGAACCTACTGCCATTAAAGTGCAGGTATATTCCATTCCCCTTGTTACACTATTCATATTTAATCACTCGTCTGCCTGAACAAATTTATTAAGAGATTCCCTCCCATCCCTCAAGCAGGTGCAAACAATTTTATAAGGACTCAGAGCAGAGTATGCCATGGTTAACAGGCCCCTTTTGCTGAAAAGACAGAGGAATACAGTCATTTGGAATTCCAGAGGGGCTTGGGTTGGGAAGGACCTTAAAGACCATCTCGTTCCATCCCCAAGGGTCTGACAGGCCTTGTTTACACTGGAATTGTTGCTTTAGAAGGTTGACAGCTACCAAACAGAATTGTCAGGAAATGATCACATAGCTGGCAGGAAAAAGAAATCTTCTGAATATTACCCAAATGTAAAGTAAAAAAAAAAAAACAAATCAAGGAGATGGAAACCCAACTGCACTTCACCCTGCAACACTTGATCCAGGTGTGAGAGAGCTCGTTACAGACCCTTCAGCACTCAAATTTCCTGGTATTTAAAGCCCTGTCACAGACAGGACTCTAGAGGGCACCAGCAGTTAAAAATAAACATGGAAAAGCGAGGATGAGCAAACATACACTTATGAGTACATTCAGCTTTCCCAGCATTACTAACTTAGAATTCTCTCCACTGGTAAAATATTTCTTACCTGTGATTCCACAGCAAACGCTTGGCCTTGTTTGGCTACTGAATCTTCCCTTCCTAGATTTTCAAAGCAAATGGCATTTAGGTTCTGGCTAAAAACAGTAACACAATCACAAGAACTACGATTTTCCTTCCTAATTTCAGTCTGTTCAGTGGGGCCATGCTAGGCTGAAGGTTGGTGTGTAAGTACTTGGTATTAAAACAATTTCTCCTTGACTGAGTCACATAAAAAGCCTGGACAAAGCCCTCCTAAGAAAAGGAAAACCTTGGGAAAACTATTGTTGTGGCAGGCTGGGTAAATTGTTCTGCAGAAGTGTCCTGGAAGCCACCTCACCCCAGCTGCAGGTCTGCACATGAGCACACCAGGGAAAAGCATCTCCTTGCACTCCAAAGACATGATTCCTCCTGACAGGCAGCCTAACAGCTCTCAAAATCTTATTTAATCTGTCATGAGCCATTGAGTTACACAAGTGCAAGGCAGGTCTGTGACCAAGCTGGATGCAAAAGACTCCAGTCTGTGGAAATGGAATTGTTTCTGACACAGGTATAAACTGAGGTCTTGTGATTTGGAGTCAAACCTGCTCCACTCAAGCCTTGCCCCTGACCAGTTTCCTGGTGCTAAGCCAGACAGGAGCATTGTGTTAGGTATGAGGGATGCAAAGGGGAGCTCCATGGGGAGCAGGGATCTTGTTCAGCTTGTTTTTCACGTTATTAGAAGATGCAGCAGAGTCACAGTTCACATTTCACAAGGGCAGTCACTGTAAGTGAGACTGATGCCAGTGCCCTGGCACCCACCCACGAACACACCCCTGTCCAGCTGACTCTGCTCCCGGGCTCGGGGGTGGGCACAATGCTTGGCTGGATTTAAGACCAACAAAATGAAGAGATGACAAAAAAAACCCCCTTTGTCTGTGTATTCTAACACTGCACCAGGCATGGCAAGCTTTAAGAATTTACTTATACTTACTATTTCCAAAGTTACTTCCAGACCCCGCAGAGTCCCCCTAAAATCAAACAGCAAGAAACACAAAACGAAGCTGCAAATTTGATTTAAATTTTTGGTATATGTTAAACGAGGGATTAAAGGGCAGGGAAAGGTCTTACAAGGAGACAACCACTTAAGACTTTCAACAATTTAAAGTGTTTTAAGTATTTACTGCTGTAAATATCAATTGCTCTATCACATTTCAAATCAATGAACGTACTTCATAATATTTGAGTTTAGCTTTGAGAGCCTCAATGGTCCTTAAGCTTTCCTCCTGCTGCTTCTCCTTGGTAGTGAGGATTTTCTTCAACTCATCCTTCTGAAAGAGAAAGAAGTGCCAAATAGCCAAAGACACAGGAAGGGACAGATTTATAAGATCTCAAGCAACTTTTTTAAAGAGTTTAGGGAGAACTTCAACCAAGATCAGCACTGAAAGAACCCCTAAAATTTTAGGCTGTAGTTCTTCCACAAGACTGCTTCTCCACAAGAGGAGTCTTGAAGATTGAGCCAAGAATATGCACCAACATAATCTGCTGTTGCTTAATTTATTCATATTTATTAGTCTTGCATTACTGAAAGTCACTAGACATATAATTATAATATTAAGTTTGCTTTAAAGGTGCCATTGGAATTACACATATTATCTGTAGTACTAGAAATGCTGTGCAGCTGTACAAACTGACACAGAGCAGCAGATACTCCATTTAGCATTTTTAGGCAGTTTTTATTTCCTCTATAGTTTGAAATACATTACTGAAATGAGAGAGTTGCTTCCCCTATTTCCCAGTCCTGTTACACTTGCAGCTGACATATCGTACCTCATTCTCAAGATCATCTGCAAACAATTGCTCCTGCAAAAATAACAACAACAACAAAAAAAAAAATCCCCCCCCCCAAATCATTTTTTCAATGATGTTTAAGGGGCTTGTACACAGTTCAACAGCTGAGAAATCCACCCCAGCTCCTAATGCTCCCCATCCACCTTTATCTCCCCTGCCAGAGGTTAAACAGGAGTTAGGGATGTCTGACACAGCAGTGTCCCTAGAAACTGGAACATTCCTCACTTATCTAAATCAGACACTACTGAGGCAGAAAAGTACAACTTCAGAAGAAGTCTGCTGATTTTGGAAGGTGACTATTAAGAAGTTTGTTTTAAAAAGGCAATGCTGAAGAGAGAAGCTCAGACAAGCCAGTGATTCCAAGAAGAGATGTTCTTTCTATCCATGTGCTGCATTTAGCAAGAGCTGCATAAATGTACCCGAACAAAATTCAGTAAAGAAACAAACATGAGCCTCCACAAATAAAGAACCGGCAAACAAATCCTGGTTTTATTTTCTTTCTGCTGGTCATGCTTAGCTCTAAGGAGAGGGATATTTTTTTTTTTTTTTTTTTTTAAACAGGGTTTTAAAAAAGATTTGAGTGAGAAATTCCCATTAAGAACTTTGGGTTTGTTTTCTTGCCAGTTGAAGATTTTTGCTCTCTGCTTCCACTTACAGCAACAGCTGGAAAATCAGCAGATGGTAAAGCACTGCCACACACCACCTACATTTAACTGGGCAGATGAGGTTCAGTCTCCAAATTACAGCATGTCAGGACACCCCGAGGTTCCTGCTGCATTGAGAGGCAGAACCATGAATGTTATTGCTCGAATTTGTGGGTATCAGTGAATGACATTGCAACAGGTCTGCTCACAATCTGAATATTACCACAAGTCCTGAATATGACCCCAAGACCAAAGGCTTTTGCAGCAGCAGAAAATGAGCGACACAAAGCAGTAATTCCCAGGAAAGGAATGAAGACCTCGTCCTAATTCCATGTGCTTTTCTTTCTACTCCTACTGTCAGCATCAGGGGGTTATTCCAGCTTTCAGGTCAGGTTATTCCAAGCCCTGCTTTACCTCATTCAGCTGCATTTGGAGCCCACTGATTCTGTCCAGCAACATCCTTTGCTCCTCCTGTGCTTCTCTCATCCGATCTTTCAAATCTTGGTTTTCCAACTCCAAGTCCTTCGAAGTAAAACATGAGATTAATAAATAAAGACAGGCCACCACACCACACCCCTTGGGAAGGGTAAAGAATCTGAACCAGCAGTTTTAACAGCCACTAAAGACTCCAAGCCTTGCCTAAGGAGTCCCCTGATGATTCTGTGGCCTTTCTCCAGGTCAGGAGCGTTCGGAAGGTTTACACAAGCACAAGCTGCTGAGCCTTCAGGCCCCTGAGCTCCAGACTGCTCATTCCTGTCAGTGCACACAGAGCAGAGTGGGATCACCCTCAGTGCTGACAGCCCTCAAGAGCTGCTTATCTGTGTCTGTTAACACGTAAAAATAACTCCTGTTAAACCAGCTCCTGACACCAACCACTGCAGCCAAAGGTGCCAGGGAAAAGCCTGTCCAGCAGAGCAGCCTCTAAGTGTGAAACTGTTCCAGCAGCCACCAGAACCACCCCAGTGACATCTAAATCCAACACAGTGATGGGTCTTTGTGCCTCAGTCAGTCAGTGCTCACGTGCCCAAACAAAGCACCTTTAACTCTTGCCTGAAATCGCTGCCTGAACTGTGGAACCGCTTTGGCCCCCACCAGAGCATAGAGACCTTTATCCTTGCATTACAAAGCATTTCAGACTGAAGGCCGTCTGCTTTTCAGGGCTTTGTTCCCCATAGCTTAAAACGTTGTTTACCTTTCTGAAAACTGTAATGACATAGGAAGGAGATGGGAAATTAATGCTGGTTAGTAGAATTGTGACACAGATTACTTTGAGTTTGACACAAACACACATCTCTCGAGAGTGCTGAAAAAATAAACCTTCCTGGTTTGTGACCCTGATGTTACTGCAGAGACAGAAGTTTAAGAGGTAAGAAAGGTTATAGAGACTTGCAACTATTTATTATACAAAAAAGAATTTTTCCTGAAAGAAGTTTACAGCTTATCTGCATAATTGCACATTCCACAGTCAGGCAATTAAGTTTTAAGTAAACAGCAACATATGACCTTTCTTAATGGAATCATTAGTGCTTCCTTTGCAAGCTCATCTTTCTTTAGTTCATCTGGTTCATTATCCACGTGGGAATACCCAAGTCACAGGAATCCTCCTCTTACCTGAGCATTGTGTTCCTTCTGATACAGTTTGACATTCACCTCCTCCTGCACAAACCCCCGACTCCACTTCTGTGACATGTTGCTAATCTGTAAATACAGCAGTAAAATAGGAATTTGTACTCCTGTTGTGTCCTGCAGAAACCCTTTTCTGGGGATAACAGGCTGCTCCCACCCCCCTTTCAGCTTCCACGGGGAGCAATCCTACAGCATTCCCACTTTGACAGCTTGCTTCACAACAAGAGGTCACCCATGATCTCATCCCCACACAAATGGGAGGCTTGTCAAAACTCTAATCCTGAATATGCACATCATGGAATATTTTTCACACAGAACCAGCCACACCATCTGATCCCAGCTACAGATGAAGTTTAGAATCATAAAAATACTGAATAGTTCTGTATCACAGCACAGTCCTAATCAGATACTTACCTTTTGCTCAGCCTGCCCTTTCTTCATGCTGTCTCTTCCTAAAAAAGCACCACAAAAATAGGAAGTTACAAGATGCATTTCATTCAGATTCATGCAACAGTGAAACACATTCAGCTAATTCTATCCACTTCCCACACTGGGAGGACATTTCAAAAAAATAGTTCACCACCCTCCAGTTAATCAAACATGGAAACTTTCACAAGTTTTTCTATAAATAAGGCTAAAAACTCCAGTGATCAATCCTGCAATGCCAGGCTCAGCAATGTTAACCCCTCGAGGCATCAGAGCCTGCATTTACCTTAAAAGCTTTACTAAAACCAAACACAACCCCAAAAACGTTCTTCCCCCTCCCAAAGAGGCAGTTTATCAGCTTTGTGGCCAAAGGACTACACCAAAAGCAGTCCCTGCAGACACAGCAGTGGGGACACACAGTTCTACCCAAAGAGCAAAGTGGCACAACCAGGTTCCTCCTACCTTTGCCGGAGTCCTCAAGGGCAGCTTTTATTAAAGCCAAAATGTCAATATTGTCCCCAATTCTGGCATAGTAAGCACAGTCATGCCCAAGGCCATCAGTCAAACTCACATCCGCACCATTCCTGAGCAAAACCTCCACGGCATCCCTGCAGCCGTACTCACAGCCCAGCATGAGGGCAGTCCTGGGGTGGAGAGAGAGGGGGTTGAGATCTGGGGAGCCCTCGCTGAAGGGAGCAGCTCTTACACAGAGAGTCCCTTGCACTTCCATGTCTAATCACAGAAATTGCAGCCAAGGCACCTTCCCTCCATCCCGAGAGGAAACCGCTTTAAAAAGTCATTTAGTCATCGTTTAAATATTTGTTAAAAAGCAAACAAACCCACTGTAATAACAGTATTTTCATGGAACCAGCACAAATGAGCTGCCTTTGAGAGTCTCCCAGTGTTTTGAAAACTTTGGCTTCCTCTATTAGATACAAATCTCAACAGACACAACAAACACAAGATGAGGAGTTCAGACCAAGTCTGGAGAGGGGAGCACCTGGGAGCCCTGGCAATGCTTCCCAAACACTTCCCAACTGCAGGACGTGCCCTGGGAGTAGCCAGGCTTTGTCCCATGGCAGCTTCTCGTCCCTCGGCCACCAGGCAGGAATCCTCCATGAAGTTACTGGCAGAAGCAGCAGCTAAAGAGAGAAATCCCCTCCCCTGACCCAGAAATAAACACCTCAAGGCCTTGAGGTCCCTTCGGAGCTCCAATGGACTCAGGACTTCTTGACAAACCCCCCTTTTGTCATGAGCCATTTTGCACATTGATCGCACAGGGTGCAAGATGCTGCTTTGGACACAAACTCTTAAACCAACCAGCTGCAGGTTCTCTGCTGGCAGGAACCAGCCTGGGTGTATTTTAGATGCAACTAGAAGCAGTAAAAGAAGGCCAAGTTTATCTGCATTGTTGAATTGGCACACCTACTTCTGAACTACATCCCAGCTTCTTCCCCACCAAATTTAGCACATTTATTCTGCAGCCTGAGAGCTAAGGGGCAGCTTTCCACCCTTCAAATGCCAGCAGGCATTCCAGCAATCCTCTGTGTGCCTTACCTGTTCTGTTTGTCCCTGGCATTGACATCTGCTCCTCTGTCTATCAGCAGCTGGCAGACTGTGGGACGACACATCTGAGTGGCCAGCACCAGTGGTGTCCTCCCATCCTGGAGAGAGGCCGGGGAAAGACATGAGGAAAGGGAGAGGAAGCAGAGAAAGCACAAGGACTCCCCCAGGGGTCTGTGCAGGAGAAGGGTAAGGGCAGGACTCACTCCATCCTTTGAGTTCACCACGGCGCCGTGATCACACAGGAGCTGAATGCTGGAGGAGCAGTCGGACATGGCTTTGGAGAGAGAAACACAGAGTCACACTGCTGAGAACAGCCCAGACACCTCCTTGGGTGAGTTTGGGTCACAAAGCTTCACACAGCTAGGTTAAAGCACTGCAAGGCTCTGCAGCTTAGCTCTCCCACCCCCAAAAGTGCCTGAAGGAAACCAAACACTCCCGTTCCAGACAGTGTGTGGCACAAGGAGGCTGCAGAAAACCCAGAGTGAAGGTATCTTATCCTCCTGACAGCTCTGCTCTGAAACTCTCTTTGTGATTCCTGCCGAACATTTTGCTAGAAAATTCACAGGCATCAGACAAGACTCTCAGACCTCCAACCTCCAAGATTGCTACTTCACTACTGAGGACAAATGTCATGACAGTACAAATCACTATCTCCTACCACAGCCACCAAAACTAAGAGAGAAGAATTCTGCACATCTGAAAGTGAATCCATTAATTAAATCTTAGTTTCACATACAGTTACCAGGAAAGCAAAACCCTTACCTGCATCATGAAGAGCAGTTCTTCCCTGGAGATCCACATTCTCCGTTGGACAATTGTACTGTTAAAATAAGAAAATGTGCCACTTTTATCTGCATGGAGACATGCATCAAACAAACAGAAGTTTAAAAGAACCCAAAAAAAAAAAAAAATCAAATGAGCATTAACTGACCAGGAATAAATGAAGGAAAAATAAATATCACACAAACCTAAGACAACCCTCAATATTGTTTCATTAATGAAAGATTAAAGCTCTCTTCCCCATGACTGTCTTATTTCTTAAAAGTAATCTAATCGGTTAACAAAAGAAATCACAGAAGAAAGGCATATCCTAATTTTGAATCAGTGTATTTAAAACCTCCTTTTCCCTCTCAGTAATAAGAGACAAGTTGGATTTTTCAGTACCTGCAAGAGCTTCTGCAAACACAAGGCATGTCCGTATTTTGCAGCTAAATGCAACGCGTTTCTCCCTAAAAACAGACCAACAGCAATCCAGGATTTATTTTGAATGGATTTTTGATGAATATTCACATCATTTTAGATACCACAGTCCCTCTGTGTCAGTCCCCCCCATTCTGTCCATAACTAAGTCATCCCTTGCGTATACACCTCACTATTTGTTACAGTCTTTGCTTCTTTTAGACAAACTGCAACCAGCGATTCAAGTTCATGAGTGAACTTAACCTCAAAATACTGCAAATGGCTCCACATAAGCATTTAAAAAATAAACTGTCACATCACATAAAAGGAGGAGGCCAGGTTAGTTCTGTAATTCTCCTGTTTTCAAGTCACACGGAAACCCAAATTTTTTTGCCAACTGTAGAAAGGAGGAAGATCTATCCTGTGGTTCAGCTTCATTCTATTCCAAATTAAAACCCAGCTGAGAACGTTTTCAAGCAGGCCTTGGAGCCCTGAGAAAGCCCACCTGCAGCATCAGTGGCCGTGATATCCACTCCATGAACAAGGATGGTGTTCAAGCAATCCAGATTTCCCTTCGACGCTACAACATGGAATCTATAAAGGAGAAAACACCTTGCTTAAGCACAGCTGTTTTGTACAGAAAAGTGGCAATATTAGCCAGGAAAGCCAAAGCCAACAGCTGCACACTGAAGGCATTACACAGGACAAATCCAGCTTTGGACAGTATCCAAATCCAGGTGAGAGTTGTGCAGATACTACTTTAAGGAACAAGACAACTTTCTCAAGAAACAACCATTATTTATCTAATCAGTGAGTCAGGTGAAATACCAGTGTGGTTTCAATTTCTCTTTAATATCCAAACCTGGCAAGAGCGAGCATTTAAATACTGATCTTCACTTGGAAGTGAAGGTGGTTTGAGGATTTCCCATCCTAGCCAGCTGCTATTCCAGTTTAGTATACTGGAATTGAACATGTTGCATTGCATAGATTTAGGGATTCAAATAAGCTTTTGGAGAAGCAGAAGATGAGGAATTGAGGAATTTTCAGCAGGTTCCCACACCTATTGGAGCCCTGTGGTCACTTACGCAGATCTCCCTTCCACATCCAGTTTTGTAGGACTGACTCCTTTTTTGGCCAGGATGGACGAAACCTTCTCCACGTCGCCCCTTTCAGCTGCTTTCATTAACCTGTCATCGTATTTGTTCCAGTCTGGGTTCAGCTGTGCGGGAGAGAATCAGAGAGGCGGGTGAGCCTGTGCTGCACCATCAACCTACCGAGGGCACCTCGGCACGAGGCTGACTCTTAATGCCAGGGGTGGCTACAACCAAGTGTTCCTTGGTCTGCAAAGGCAGTCATACCCCTCAAGGGTATGGCAAAGGCAGTCATACCCCTCAAGGGTATGGCAAAGGCAGTCATACCCCTCAAGGGTATGGCAAAGGCAGTCATACCCCTCAAGGGTATGGCAAAGGCAGTCATAACCCTCAAGGGTATGGCAAAGGCAGTCATAACCCTCAAGGGTATGGCAAAGGCAGTCATAACCCTCAAGGGTATGGCAAAGGCAGGTCATACCCCTCAAGCTGTTGGCAGTTTTGTGCACAACATCACTGTAACGCTTTGGTGGGGCTGTTAGAACTGAACAGTGCTCAGACACAGCCTGGGTGAGCCACTTTGGTCCTCAAGGACACCTTTAGGATCAAAACTCTTTGGTTTTCCTCATCCCGCTTCATTCTTAGCTCAGTTTTCATATTTCAACAACAAATGGATGCTCTGAAAATACGCAGCAGGACACAGCTTTTCCTGGCTGTGTCAGACTGTGCAGTGGCTCAAGAATTACCCGAGTGTGATGGTCAAGAGAACTGAGCTGTAGGAGAAAGAAATTCAAAGTTCAAAGCCTGGAATTCCCAAAGCAGTGGAGAGGGCAAAGGAAGTCCAAGTCAGCTATAAATAGACCACCACACATTCAGCCCCAGACAGTCGTCATCCCCCACTTTTCCCCTGTTTACTTCAAATTTAGAATTTCAGGCCACAGGCCAAGCCTCCCAACCCAACATACAGAATTAGTTCTCTTTGCTGCCAAATCACCCCTCCTGAACGGCTTTGAGCTTTTCAGGAATTTCTGCTCTGTGACAGAAACCTCCCAGCCAAGCTGGACACTGAGGAACAAGAGTTAAAAGGAGTATTATATTCAAATCTAACTCTGCACAGCAACAGAATTTGTTGACAACAGTGAGACACAAGCAGCCTGTAGGTGCATGAAGTTACTTATCTCTGTGGATCAGGAGTTCCACACCTCACCAAATAAAGAACATTTAAACAGATAACCCCAACCCAGGGCTTGCCGGGGAAAAGAGGGTACACAAAAAAGAACAGAACCAAAAACCCACTGCCAGCACCTGCAACTGTAGTGATTTGTAAAATGGAATTGCAATCATGGCCAGAGAAGGCTGAGAGGGGATCTCATCGATCCATACAAACATCTCCAAGGGGTGCCAGACTCTTCAGTGGTGGCCACTGACAGGACGAGGAGCAATGGCCATACACTAAACCACAAGAAGTTTCACCCCAACATGAGGAAGAACTTCTTTCCTTAAGGGTGTCAGAGCACTGGAACAGCTGCCCAGGGAGGGTGTGGAATCTCCCTCTCTGGAGACATTCCAAACCCACCTGGATGAATTCCAGTGTCACCTGCTCTGGGTGACCCTGCCTTGGCAGGGGGTTGGGCTGGAGGATCTCCAGAGGGCCCTTCCAGCCCTTAGGATTCTGTGTGGTTATCTTTACTCCCCTTTCTCACAACAAACAAGATTACAGTAATCATGAAGGCTTAGCAACAGCTTACTCAGTACAACACTTGCTAAAAGTGACATGAGGTAATAAAAATAGACCACTAATGACATTACCACCAGTGTTGCCCAGCTGAAGTGCAGAACTGATTTGTCAATCAATTAAAACATCCATTAGCCTGCAAGCCAAGCCAGCCTGGCCTAATGAAGTCACTGTGTTGGTGACACCACCACTCCAAGCAAACTCTGCCTGCACCGCCCGGGAATGCCGGTGTCCCTTCCCAGCTTGGACACAGTTCCTCTGCAAAGCCACCTCCTCAGGTTCAGGTTTTAACTTCAAACCCACACAGCATCAGGCTCTGTGCCCTCTAAATTCTTCTGCACATGGCACATTGCCATCCTCTCAGGAAAGCGATCCCACCTTTGGTGTCTGTCACTGGGTCAGGATTGCCCAGTTGCATCTTTGCAGCTCACACCTGCTACCACAAACTCACCCCAATCTACAGAAGGTCCTCCCCAGCCCCTCCTTGCTCCCATTTAATAAAACTTCTGACTAACAAACGCAGTACTTAAAAAAAAAACAAACCAAGAACAAACAAACAAATCCATCACCTTCATATTTTTTCCCTGTGGTTATAACACTTCAGTAAATTGTATCCATGGCTTATGATGTACTACATTCACAGGGGCTGGAGTGCCAGGACAAGGGGAATGGCTTCCCACTGCCAGAGGGCAGGGTTAATGGGATAGTGGGAAGGAATCCTGCCCCGAGAGGGTGGGGAGGCCCTGGCACAGGTTGCCCAGAGAAGCTGTGGCTGCCCCTGGATCCCTGGAAGTGTCCAAGGCCAGGTTGGACGGGGCTTGGAGCAACCTGGGCTAGTGGGAGGTGTCCCTGCCCATGGCAGGGGTAGGACAGGATGAGTTTAGAGTCCCTTCCAACCCAAACCATTCCATGATTAAATCATTACCCATCTAACAAACGCATTTCACATTTAAGGAAAATTCCTCACAGGAAATGTTGTTTTAGGAGACACAACACACATTAATTAAACAGGACCTACTACAAAACGTTTACACATTCAAGCTTT
Organism: Oxyruncus cristatus; assembly: GCA_013399855.1. NCBI lineage: Eukaryota > Metazoa > Chordata > Aves > Passeriformes > Cotingidae > Oxyruncus > Oxyruncus cristatus. The sequence continues at coordinate 153,001 of VXAY01002246.1, forward strand.
CGCATTTTTGCAGTTGTAAGTGACTGCCAGGGATATGAAAGCTCAGATACCTACAGTGTCTTTAGCTGCACAAGAAAACCAACAGATCATCCTGAACTCTGAGCCTCGTGCTGCCAGGAGGGATCAGTTTATCTCACATCAGCTCCCGCCGCTCACAGCGCCCCGAGCTCACACAGGCTGCTTCCAGAAACGGCTCCTCTCCACCGCCCTGGATTCATCCTGCTCCATCCCTCACTTAGCTTGGATCCCCGAGGATATTTTCCCCATCTTCAGGATCATCTTCAGACTTCATAACTCTCGGAAAACTCCCGGCCAGAGGAGCTGTGTGCGGGTCCGGCTGCGCTCAGGGCTCCCCAGAACCCGTGTGGGACAAACTGCCAGAGTGAGCGGGGCTCCCAGGGAAATAGTGCCCAGACCCCAGATATCTTGTAAACAATACGTAGACAGTCTCCTGAGGCTGATCTATTTTCTGATAACCCAGTCCTTGCTAGGCAGGAGACAGAAAGCAATGGCTATTAGTGCATTCCCGGCGTGCCCGTGCCCTGAGTAATGCGGGGCAGGTTTGGTGTTAACTGAGGAGACAGGCACGCAGGAAACCCTGCGAGAGTGTTGTTGTGCTCTGCAGACAGGCAAACACTCGCTCTGAAATAACAAACACGTTAGTCAAATTAACTGTGCACTGACACGGGGGAAGGTCACGCTTATCACCACTAATAACACACAAGGACTGAAATACTCCCAGGAGTCACTTTTTCCCCATTCCACCAGGCCACAGGGCTGAAACCAGACTCGGGCTCAGACTTCAGACAGTTACAACTGCGGAGCAGATGGAATGCATGATCCTATTTTGACAGAAATGTAACCCATTTCAAATTAGAAAACACACATGCCTCTCCTTTAAAAAAAATCCTCCTTTTACAGCACCGAAACCCTTTCCGAATAGAACCTGGTTTCAGCTTACTGCTGCTGCCAGTCTGTCTCCCAACATGAGAAACAAGAGGAGTCACAGAGGCTGTGAAAACATTCAGTGACAGCGCAATGATTAACAGGAGGGGAGAAGGAGAGTCCCCTTTCACAAGTTTTAAATTTAAATGGAGATCTCCCAAGTGCCATATTTAGAGGAGTAAGTCAACAAGGCAAGCAATGCACTGTTTTGTCTGCAGAGGAAAAACCTGGTCCAGGGCCAGAAAATCCACACACACACACCCCCACACCCTGGAGGACACACACGAGAGACTGCAAATAACCTAATAAATGGATCTTCTCAGCAAAGACGTTTAAAATCACTCATTCATATCTGGACTAATTCATTCCTTCCCAGTAATTTTTGAACTATCCCACATGCCCTGCTGTGAGCACCAGCCTTTGCCTCACAGCACCACCGTGTTCCCCCAAAGAATGCTCCAAGACCTCTCTGCAATTAGTATCCATGTGACAAAGCCACTCCAAAAAAGTGCAGCGACTGCACCGTCTTCTGACCAGAACCAAGTCTGTCTCCTCAAGCTAAAAGTGTCTTTTTTGGGGGGGAGGGAAAAAATAAATACGCTTCACAAGTGACAGCAACAGAAAAGGCCCATTTAACCAAAATCAGTTTGGTGAGAAGTGTAGGTAAGACTGTGGTTTCCAGGTGTGCAGTCATCTCCAAAGTATTTATCCCAAAGGTTTTACTTGTCTCCACGATATCTGCCTGCAGACATTTCTCGTGACTCCTGAGCTGCAGCCCCTTTGTGCTGGAGATCCTCCTATGACAGTGCTGACCACAAGATTTAGGATTGCTAAACCACATTCCCCAGCCCTGCCCAGCTCCAACCAGGCACCGAGCAGCTTCAGGAAACACGGCCCAGCTACAAACTCCCACTGCCTAAATTGCTCTCCAAGGCACCGAAGCCAGGGAGCTGGAAGGGTAAAAACAACTTAAACACGCTCATGTTGTGTTCTGTCAGTGTAACCAAAGTTTAGAACCCAATTCAGAGTCGTTTATCAGAAAAAGGACCAGAAACATCATCAGACACGAGCAGTGCAGATCCCTGGAGGTGCTACACTGCCCACCACCCCACAGATGCCTGGCCAAGGCCAGTATTACCTGCTTTTTATTAACACAGAGCACCTGTTTTTCTAGGCTCAGCGTGCCAGGAATCCTTCCCAACTCCAGGTCTCCAAAGATAAGGAGTATCCCATCTCCTCCATCTGTTAGGATCAGAAGCAGTCTTGTTCCCAACAGTTTGTGTCTGGCGTGCTCTCGGTTTGAGGGATTTATCTGAAGCAAACACACTGGGTGTCTGCACACCCTGCACATCCATCTGGGATCCAACACCCTTGGGAGGGATGGAGACACATGTTCACACCACCCTGCTTAGAGAGAGAGCATAAACTGAGCAGGCACGGGATGCTGCTCCAAGTGCCCTCCTGGCTCTCAGGGAGTGACTGAACTTCCAGGGCTAGAGGGATTCTACCTACATGCCAATAATCCTGCATGAACCACTGTATTGACTTCTCCAGTTTCTCCTCAAGTCCAGGTGAGCTTTGAGCATCCTCGACAGCCTTGGGTAAGGAACTGTACAACTCAACTATGTAACAACGTGCAGTGACAGGACAAAGGGAACGGCTTCCCACTGAAAGAGAGGAGACTCAGATCAAGCATTAGGAAGAAATCCTTCCCTGTGAGGATGGGAAAGCCCTGGCACAGGGTGCCCAGAGAAGCTGTAGCTGTCCCATCCCTGGGAGTGTCCAAGGCTGGGTTGGACGGGGCTTGGAGCGACCTGGGCTAGTGGAAGGTGTCGCTGCCCATGGCAGGGGGTGGCACTGGATGGGCTTTGAGGCCACCCAACCCAGTTCAGAAATACCAGCTGTAATTCAAAGCAGCTCTTAAGCCCTTCAGCCTGAAAGCCGGGATAAAGCTGTGAAAGTGAGCACAGTCCTGTCACGGCTGGGCCAGGCAGCTGATCCCATTACCAGCAAACCCCAAACAGGACACGGCCCCACTAATGCCATTAGTGGGTGACATAAGCACAGGACAGAGCACAGCTCTGGGGACACCCTGCCAGCACCACCACAGCAGGAACTCACAAACCTATCAATGGGCCTTCACAGAATCCCAGACTGGTTTGGGCTGGAAGGGATCACAAAGCCCATCCAGTGCCACCCTCTGCCATGGGCAGGGACACCTTCCACCAGCCCAGGTTGCTCCAAGCCCCGTCCAACCTGGCCTTGGACACTTCCAGGGATCCAGGGGCAGCCACAGCTTCTCTGGGCAACCTGTGCCAGGGCCTCCCCATCCTCTCGGGGCTGGATTTCTTCCTCGTGCCCAACCTAGCCCTGCTCTGTCTCAGATGCCAGGGGCAGGCTCACACACCTCTCAGGCCGCACACTCCGATTTCCTGCTCCTTCTCCACAGGTCAGAGTACATTTGTAATCAAAGGTAAGGTCTGGCAGACACACCCTGCATTTCATACAGCACTAAGTGACAAATGCTTTTGAAGTGGTTTGATTTATTTGGAAACTGCACAGACTGACAGAATGAAAGGGAACTCAGATTAGCGAAACTATTTTTTTTTTTCAAAAGATGTTCAGCAGGTGCAAGTTTCCCCTCCAGTGCAGAGGCACTTCACTAACAGCCATCTATTCTGCAGATTTTGCCTTACCTGCATTTGCTTAGAAAAATCCTGCACCTACCACCTTCAAGGAGCAACAGGTCCCTCCCAGCATTGCCAGCTTCCCTTTTCCACATGGCTGGGACAGGGGAAAATCCATCAGCACCAGCCACAAGAGCTCACAAGGTACAGTGAAAACGTCAAAGGACTCTGCCTACGGCCCCTGAAGGAGACAAATCCTGATAAAAGAATTAAAAATAGTCTCAAACTTGTTTTGAAACAGCTTCCTCGTGTCACATGGCCAACATACGACCACAGTGCACTTTATTGATAAAACAGCCTCGAATTCCCAGCCTTCAGAACAGACTGACTTGGACACCAATAAAAATGATCAGAGCTGCTTAGGCACTCTGCAAACAAAGCAGTTGCTCCGCAGCTCCTTTTAAAACTCTGTTAAGTCCATTTTATGGTGACTGAGGCAAGACACACAGACAGCAAAGTACATCACACCCTCTACAACAAAGGAGAGCACCACAGCTCCCACCTCACAGATACAGGAGCCCAGGTCCTGCTGCGCCATCCCAGCTTCACCCCACAAGTGCCCAGGGGAAAATATTCCCCTTTAAGCGGGGAGAAAGCAGGAGCAAGGTCAGAGTCCAGCTGCCTGAGCTGCCAGGAATGGCAGCACATCACCCGCCTGCCCGGGACTCCAGGCACAGCATTAGCTGGAATTATGAGCTCTCAGCAAGGCCCCATTGATTTGTGTACTTCCATTTATTAACAAAGCATCAGGAAATATCAGGGGCTGATGAAACACAACGTGATTATTACATTCATACACAGGGATCAGCCCCAAGCACATATGCACAGCGAAGGGACAGCACACTGCAGTCTCAGCCCTGTTTGTCACCACTGAGTGAACATGGAGACAGGATCAGTCTCAGATGTTCAAGCATTTGCTTGCTAATATTAATATTTAAATACTGACAAAGTACTCCAGAAGTTGCTTCTCCACCAAAGGTCAGATGAACTCAAACCAGATAAACCATGGAGCTTATCAGTGTAATTATGTCTGCAAATCAGCTCAGGGTATTGAACTCACAGGCACTCACTAAACCCCCACTCTTTTAAATATTTTTAATTGCTACATTCCAAAGTGATAAAGCATTAAAACTCTCTTCTAGGGAGCCTGAAAATTACAATGCACCTGTAAACAGGCTGCACCACAAAGCTTTTGCTGGACCACAAATTGCCTGTTGTGTTCCTTCAGCATCAACCCCAAACATCACTGGAACAAACACCTAATTCCAGCTAACTAAATGCAAACGAATCACAAAGGGGTTTTTTCCAAGGAGCACACACATCAGCAGGAGCCTCAATAAAGCTTCCTGGAACCAAATGTGCTGCAAAGAACAACCCCAGCCCGGCCAGGAATGCCATCTGAATATCGCAGTGCTGTGGGTTCTCCAAGATGCCACCACAGAGTCACCCCAGGCTGCCCGAGGGAGGCAGGGATGGCACAGGGGCTGCTCTGGCCAAGAGCAGCAAGGCTGGAAAAACCCTCCTGCTGCCTCCCTGCACTGTGAGCAGTGGCTCCCCAACTGCTCTGCCTTTGCACGGGGCAGTTGTGACAAACACCCTGAAAATCTCACTCGTGTACAAACTACGCTGTGCCACCAGCAGCACGAGGCTTGTCTGTGCTTTCAGAAGGGATCTTCAATCTGTAAAGGCTTAAAAATATCATACATCTATTCTTTACTGCATTCCTTCAGTTACTAATGTGTGTTTGGCAGCACACTGGGGCTACAAAGCATTTTTAACACATTTCTGCTGCACATACAAAGAGATGGTGTTGCTGATGAATTAGCAAATTCAAACAGTATTCTTCATTCCCCTAATAAAATGGGTCAGACCAGAACAAGAGGTGGTACCTGCCCTCCCTGGTGCTGACAGGGCAGGAGTGGATGTGTAATTGTGTACTGGGTCACCCCACTCCTTACCTAGAGGAAAACTCATCCATTTAACAGAGCTGGGCAGCCTCCATGGGGAAAAAAACGGTTGGCACAACCCTGAACAAGTTCAGCTGTCACTAACTACAGAGCCTGTGCAGATATTAATTTAATAATCACAGATCATCAAAGCAGGGCAAGTGCTCAGGTGTCCACCTTTGTTCCTTGCACAATGGTTTCCACTAATTATAGATGAGGTTCAGTTTCTCTTAATTAATCAAAACCCAGCATCACTTTTCCCAGACGACAGAGGATTGGTAGAAGCTTTCACATGGTTTTATATCTGCTCATTGCCACCACGTGCAGGTGATTCCCACCTCTTGCAGGTGATTCCTATCTCAGGCAGCACTGCTGGTTTCTGAACCACCTGTGGGTCTCACACCAGCTCCACCTCACACCTTGGGATGCAACAATTCCAGAGGAAAAAAGACCTGCTACTGCTCAGTGGCAGCTCCAGCTCTGCTCAAAGCACCGCCAGGAATCCCGTGTTTCCCAGGAACTCCAGGAGCCCCTTCCCTAAATTCCAGGCCCCATCACAAGGGGCAGAAAGGTTAAAACCCCACACTAATGAGGTAACACAGCTGAGATTTAACAGGACGCCTGCACAGCTGCTTCCCAAGTAGGCACCTCTTCCCCCGCAGGGCCCACAGTCAGAACCTCACCATGGAAAGTCCATTTGCAAAGGCCTGAACCAAAAATAACGTAGAACGATAAACCAAACTTTCTCCAACCACCTTCTCAAGAGAAACCCACCAGTGAGCATGTCTTTCGTACAGACAGCTGCACACAGAACTTCTGACTTTGCTGGAAGAGCACATTTCCTGAACACAAACCAGGTCACAAACTCACATTTATAGTACCAGGATGTATTCTGGAACCTCAGAAACACGGGCAGTGTGTGCTGCTGTGGGCACCCAGTGGGACTGGCTACATTAATTAAAGTCTTTTCGGTAACTGGTGGTGAAAGAGGCATCACCTCTGACCTCACGGCTTTGTGCTCCACAGCGTCTCACATTAAAGCTTCCAGCCTACACTCCTGCTAGCAACAAGCATTTGTCTCACTATTCAGAGCACTGAACAGCCTGCTCAGATGATTTTCCAAGCACCGTCAGCCAGCTGGAGTTGGCAAAACCAGGTAATTCCATTTCAGGCACAACGTTCTGGATAATTGTGGAATTGGTAATAGCTTCTGCTTTTACTTTTTGCTGCATTTTGTGGCTTCCCTCCATCAGGAGCCCAGTAATAAAGCCATTTCCAACAGATCTCCATCAGAAGGCACGTAATTATTCCCTTAACCTGGAGGAAAATTTCCAAAAGCAGCATGGATTAGGTTTCTCTCCACCCCCAGGAAATAGCACTGGGTGGGGAGAGGAGAGAGGGATGAAGTTTCTCAAACAGGCAACTCTTTTACTCTCCTTTGAGAGGATCTGTAAAGCTCCCGCTGGCAGGATTCCCACCCACTTCCCTCCTTCCCCAGCAGCAGAACAGAGACCTGGCTTCATCCCCCTTTGGCCTCACTGTTAACACCCACCCATGTGGATGGATTTTCCCTCCCCATACAGAAGGTTATAGGTTGGTATTTGATGAGCTGGTGGAATGATCATGTAACCAACTATGTCATAAACAGGGGAAATGAGTTTATCATGGATACAAAGCCCAGTTTTTAAGGGATCTCACTGAAAGCTATTTCCCTTCACATACTTTAGAGTAACTCCAGCTCTTAAAAGTATTAAAACTACTCAAACCCCCTCTGAAGACAAGGTTTGTTGAGCCCTCACCTATGGAAGCGAAAAATCTCCATGCCTGCTCAAAACAAATACGGGTGCTGTCAGTCTTTGTTGAGACTTAATTATTGTGGGCTAATCTGAGAACGACAAACAGCTCTAAAGTACAGGACAACTGATGAGCACAAGGCAGCGCCAGCCTACACATGACAAATCATCATAACCGACTGGTGAATCACTGCCGTGCCCCGGGAATGCTCCGGCCCCGCCGGGAGCTGTCACTGCCAGGGACCGCGCTCAGCACTTCCCAAACCGCAGCATCCACACCTCTTTCAGACGGGTTATTATTTGCAGGAAACAGCTTCGGATCCGAGGCAGATGCGCAGGAGGATTTTAAAGGCAGGCAGTATCTCAAAGGCCAGCTGATAAAAGGCAGCGTCTCACGTTCTCCTGCCCTTTCCCGCTATCCCGCGGTGCCAGCGGCAAGTTCAGCACAGGAAGGCAGGCAGGGATAAGCTCGGGAGCGCAACTGCCACGGCGGATTCCCGGGGAGGCGTCCACCGAACAGGCACAATTAAAGGTGATTTCCCACACAAAGCGATTTCCGAGCGCGGCTTTCTCCAGTTACAAAGACCTCCCCCACCAGAAGTCATCAGCAGGGGTGAGTGAAGTAAAAATAAAGACCAACAAAGCCAGTTAACAGCAGCCTAAATTTAGGAAGACATAGAGAACAAGGCACAGACAACTGCACCATCGCAAAGGTGCATTTCCAGAGGTTCTGCCTCGCCCAGGCCCAGCATTCCAGCCTGGATGGTCAGGAATCACAGCTGTGCGGTGACCAGCTGTCCTGAGAGCTTTTTGCCCACTTTCTAAGCAAATCGTGCTTCCCAACCGCTCCAGTTTTGCCCCACGAACCACTCCCGCAGAGCTGCTGCCCATGCCATGCTCACGGGAGCCCCAGGGCTGGCTGCCAGCCGGGGTGGCACCGGCTCCAGAGGCTCTCCTGGAAAAGAGAGGTGTTAATTCCTGCCGGGCCGGGCAGCAGAGCCCAAGGCAGCGCTAAATGCGTTCGCACGCCCGTGTTCCGAGCTGTGGGTCACGGGAATGAGAGCCAGGGGCAGGGAATGTCATCCCCCGGCTGCTGTGCCCCCTCCCCTAGCACAGCCCACCAGCCCCCAGGGATCCTCCAGCGATCCCAGCTCCCCACATCCCGCTCCCCAGGGATCCGGGGGGCTCTGCCCCCCACCCACCCCGGCTGCCCACGCTCCCTGCCCATAGCGGAGCCCCCGAACCCGGGGAGCCGGGACCCCCCGGCTGTGCCTTTCCATGAACCGGGACCCTGGTGCT
>VXAY01002246.1:161930-241401 GCA_013399855.1 Oxyruncus cristatus
CCGCGACCCCGCCTCCCGCCGGGCCCGGCCAATCGCCGCCCGCCCGCGCGGGCCCCGCGGCCAATCAGCGAGCGGGGTGGGGGGGAGGGACTTACTTGCTTGAAAGGGGAGCGGTGTGGGCGTGGCCCGGCGCGGAGCCGCCCGGCCGGCAGGGGGCGCGCTGCGGGAGGGGCAGGGCGCGTGCAGGGAGGGGCGGCGCTCTGGGCCAGGGCGGCCCCTCAGGGCACCACGGAGAGGGCGGGAGGGGGAACGTGAGGGAGCGGGACAAGGATCGGGATAACCACCGGGAGTACCACCGGGATAACGACCCGGAGCTGTCCGGGCCCGGTGGACCTGGCCTTGGGGAGATCCTGCCTCCGTCCCTCAAAGAACAGAGCTCCCGGTGTCTGCGGAAGGGCTCGGAGGCTTCATGCCCGCCTCAGCGGGCAGTACAAACCTCGGCCGCAGTGCAAACATCCCCCTTAATGGCACTGATGTGCAAGAGAATAAAGGGACCACACCAGAGCTGAGCAGGGGCAGCATATTAAACATCACCATTCACTCCCAGCCTTGGCGTGCCCCAAGTGGCAGTTTCCATTCACTATTGTTCATCCCAAATCTCATTTACCATCCCCTTCTCACCCTGTTTTACTCACAGACCCATCACACAGCGCTGGCCACTCAAGGTTTTGAGGCTTATTTGAGACTTATTTAATTCCAGCCCATGGGTTGTGTTGAAAACCTTGCTTATTACAGCTGGAACGGTGTTGTTCCACGGATGTATCTCCAATATAAGCGGGCCTGGAGATAAATGTCACTGCTTTTTAAGCAAACCATGTTCAAACACTTCAGTTTCTCTATAGGTGGCTTGTTTAGAGGGAAAGAGAGTGGTGTCTTTAAACACAAACTCTCGTTTTCTGCACATCAGGGTGGCTGGGGAGCACCAGTGTGCTCCGAAATTAAACTCTTCTCAGAGGAGTCTGACCCCGGCCTAAACTCATCTAAAGGGATTAATCCCAGATCTGGGCTCTTGGGAGGCACGATCATGCCCTGAATGCCATTTAAAGTTTTTGGTGTTGTTCTCCCTAAAGAGTCGTGTTTCAGGCAGCCTCTGTCCCTTCAGGAGCCACCTCCATTCCATTCCCCCAGGGATCCCTCTGTGCTTCCCAGGCACCGACAGAACCTCCAGGACCTCCTCGGAGCAGAGGCCGACAGCCCCAGACACCCCTGTCCCTCAGCCAGGCGGCCCCACATGGCTCTCCCGGCTGTCAGTCCTCTGGGAACCCCAATTCCCACCGCTCCAGCCTGGCACTGCCACCCTGGCACAGACAATCTGAGCTACCTGGCACAAAACAAAGCCACAGCAGCAGCTGTGGACATCAGGATTCCCTGGTTGCTTTCTACCCTGACGACTCAAGTGGTTTCCTTTGTTCTTTCCTTTCTATTTCCAGTAGCTCCAAAGGTATTGGAAAAGCGAATTCCTCGAGCACACCCGAGGCACAGCACGTCACAGGGGTGTTTGCCCAGGGATGTGCACAAACATGAGGCAGCAACGTTCACGTCCACTGAGGAATCCATGGAAAAAGCCCAGCCCCAGCCCCAGCCTCAGCCTAACCTGGGGCAGATGAACTGGTTTGAGTTGTTCGGATCAGAACCAGTGTCTGCCAAGTTGTCACAGAAAATAGTTTGTTCATTAAAAATAAGCTTTTATTACAAAAGTTTCAGCTTAACAATATGTTGTCTGACTCTCAAGCCCAAGCTCACAGCAGTGGCTTTCTCCTCTTCCCACCAAATTTGTGCTGTTTAAAGGAAGCTCCTTCTGAGTCATCCCCCTACTGGGAAAGCAGAATCTTAAAAATAACTCCTTGCTCTCGAGTCAGTGCCGAGAACTGCACAGAGCAGTTTCAAGTGCTTGGCCAATTCCAGAGCCAATTCCATTATCCCTGTCCCCAGATAATCACACACATCCATGTGTTTGCCCACAGCGAGCTGGGTCTCTGTGCAGTAAGAGGGTGGCATCTGCCTTGCGATGCAGCTCCCTCCCGTCGGAGTCAATCCTGAGGGAAGCGTGTCCCCGTCATGCCATGATTCTCACTGGCCAGCTCCGGGCAGGGTAGAGCCATCAGCCAGCTCAGCTGGAGCAGAGCATTCCCACGTTTTCCCTGCTGTCAAAGCAGAAAGTTCCCTATCTGAACACCATCTTCCAGCCCTACCTGTCAGCACAAGAACAGGCTATTTCATGTGAAATTCCCAGAGCCTGCCTGGTCCATGTGAGTGGCACCCCGGCCCTGCAGCCTCAGGGAGCACAGATAACCCTCCTGAAGCTCCACCCCCGAGTCTCCAGTCCAGCCCGGGCCAAACCAGTGCAGTCTGGACAGATGTCCCTGTCTGGCCCTTCCCTGACCACAGTGCCAGAACGATTCCCTCATCCTGGACACATCTCCTACAGGCTCTTTATCCAGACTTCTCACTTTGCTCTCCAAATTAATTCAGGCTGCTGCCGCTCAGACTCTTGGCATGTGATTCCCACTACATCACCCCTCTCCACATCCCATCCCCTCTCGCCTGTTAGCTAGAAATATCACAGAACCATGGAATGACAGACTGGTTTGGGTTGAACCTTCAAGCCCATGCAGTCTCACCCCCTGCTGTGGGCAGGGACACCTTCCGCTATCCCAGGTTGCTCCAGGCCCCGTCCAGCCTGGTCCCTGTGTTTGTTCTGCAGCGTGCTCTCGCCATCACTCCATCCCTGGTTCTTGGCTCCTGTCCCCTCATTGTCTGGCCAGACGTTCTCCCAGCTCCCTTGGAAGTGAGACGAGCCAATACAAGCCAACGTGCTGTGGCTCGTGTTTGCTGCGCGTGGGCACAAAGAGCGGAGCACAACCTGAGGGTGGTGAGATAAGGTCACTTCACACTTCCCAAACAGAAACCTGGAGCTCCTGCTGGAGCTTTGTTCCCCAGTCTCCTCAGCTTCATGATCTCTTTCTCTGGATTTTCTCCTTCAACCCACAAGTGTCCTTGGAGCCGTGGCTGACACTGCACACGTGCTGGTGCACTGACTCAGGGCATGGTGGCTGCTCGTGCCTCAGCGACTCCGTGATCCCGGCAGTCGTGTCCGCAGGGATGGTGGGAGCTCTGGGCACGGCTGCCTGCACTTAGTGCCATCCCAGTGACCAGGGCTGGGATCTGATCTCAGCAAGCAGCTTATGCAGCTCCCAAACTATCACCCTCTGTCTGCTCACATGGTTCATTTTTGTGACAACCTTCGCTTGCAGCAGCACAACAAAGGGGCTGCTTATCCCGGCAGTGTTTGCGTGATAAGTGCCGAGTTAATGGCACACGAAATTTGCTGGCTGGTCCTCTGCAGGCCTGGGATCTAATTAATCTCTGGCAAGTCCCCCTGAAATAGAAGCAGCGTTGGCCTGCACATGTAGCAGTCGAGACCAACTAATTGGAGCCAAACTGTACAGCGAGACAGGAGGGAGGACTTGCTGCAGCATGGTGGGGGTTTTCAGAGTCACAGTGCTGGAGCCCGAGTTTCTGCTCCATTGGAAGAGCACCATTTGTGCCATTCTCTTACCCCAGTCAGAGCTCAAGAAATATTTGAGTCAGAGTCACATACATCCTGCAGCCGCACAGGAGCTGGCTGGGGGCTCTAGACAAACCACCCCATGGCAACATCTGTCTCCAATAAGTCTTAACAAGCTTCGGTTCTCAGCAGTTTTATACGACAGAGAAGCAGATGAGCGTGAATATATTCCACTTTTCAAGGGGTTCCACTTATCAGTCAATACATAATGGGACATAAACGTCAAACCCCAACACGACTGAAAGGGAAACACACTCTTCGCTTTCTATTTCCACCGGGGTCATTAAATTACCCAGCCACCTCCTGCATCACCGGCTGCCTTAATCATCTGGATAAATTAATCCCCATGCCAGGCACACACACAGAGGAAGATGTAATTTTATCTCCCTTTGCTCTTGGAGCCATGAAGAGTCTCAGCCTTCACTGCAAGGACATAGTAAGGCCTTGTTCTCTTGGGGTGTCTGACCCCCCACCTCTGCCCGGGGTCCCACTGGGGGCAGTGCCCCTGGCAGGGACAGGTCTGTGTCCGGTGCCTCCCTGACCCGGCTCCCAGGATCACACCAGGCACTCCCGCGAGCAGCGATGGCCACATGGAGCACACACGCAGTCAGTGTCCCACCCTGTAGCCCCTGGAGCCTGGCTGGCTCCCTCCTTCCCTAGGGCAGCTCCTCCCCACCCCCAGGAGCACCAGCCAGGCCTGCACAAACCTGCCCACACATCTCCTGCCCCTGTGCTTGGACTGGGAGGGGACACGGCTGCGGGGACCTACAAACAGGTGGGGGGAAGGCTTTAACAGCACATAGCCCAAGCAATCTGGTGTCCAAGCTGTACGGAATCATGGAATTATAGAATTGCTGAGGTTGGAAAAGACCTCCGAGATCATCAAGTCCAACGGTCAACTCAGCATCACCACCATGTTCGCACCAAACCTTGGCCTCAAGTGCCACCTCCACACAGTTTTTGAACACTTCCAGGGACGGTGACTCCACCACTGCCCTGAGCAGCCTGTGCCAGGGATAACACTTTTCCATAATGTCCAGCCTAAACCTCCCTTGGCACAACTTGAGGCCGTTTCCTCTTCTCCTGTCGCCTGTTCCTGGGGAAAAGGTCCTGACCCTCACCTCACTCCAACCTCCTTTCACTTGATGCCTTTCACCCCAATTTTATTCTGAATTCCCAGGAAGGGAGAAGGGAGGAAACACGTCGAGGCACAGTGTCCGTGCAGTCAGTGTTTGCACACTGTGCTCCTGGGCCCGCCTGGCCTGGCGCCGAGCCGGGCACAAACAAAGCGTGTGCCAGTCTCCTGGGAGCTGAACTCAGCGAGAGCTCCGCTGCCAACTTGGCTGCTCTCCCTCGCTGCTCACGGCTACTCCAGAGCAGTGCCCGACAGGCCCGGGGAGAGCTCAGCCCCGAGCACAGTGCCCAGACCAGCCCTGGCACGGGCTCACGGCAACCGCCGGGGCGCAGCCAAGGGGGCAGCGCTGGGAACGGGAACAGGTGGGATACGACTTTCCAAAGCCGTATGTCAGGTCACAAGTGGGTGTAGAAAGTAGGGCTGGTGCCTGCTGCCAAGACAGCCCACAGAACAGGCTGTCCTGTGTATCACGGATTAAATCACACCCCAAAGGAAGAAAACACCCCAAAGGAAGGGAATCTGGTTTGGCAGCAAGAGAGGGGAAAACTCAGGTTGTGGTTGAAGATTGAAAACAGCTGCTCAGTTTTTCCCCACTCGCACGTGTTTTCAGGGAAATGGTGAATTTAATTTTCAGTGGACTCTAGTGCAGATGTGAGAGGAAAGTTCTGGAATGCCACTAGTGAAGATGTACAGTGAAGGCATCCTATCCTGGGGCTCCAAGCCTCGCCGAGCACCTCGGCTGCTGAGAGGCAGCAAATACACTGTCAGAGGAGTGTTGTTGTGCTGAGGCAACAGCAGTGAGAGCCAGCCAGAAAACCTGTGCTGTAGCACGGTGGTCACAGCATCTGTGTGATAAATGATGTTTATTAAGCAGCACATTCCAACAAGTGCAAGGGAGCTGAACTTCCAAGGCAGCGTGTCTCACACAGACTGCGGTGCCTGAACTCTGTAACACGTGCTGTGGTCGTACCCGAGGGTGGGAAGGAAATTAGAAGCAGAAGTGGGCACAGGGAACATACCAAAAACTTCTCACATTCCCATCAGGAAATAGTTGCCATTAAATTCTGGTTCCCCACACCACAAAAAAAAAGTGGGGTTTGCTGCTGCCTTTGTTTACCAGCAGGAGCAGGAAGGAGTTTCAATCAGATCACGCAGCTCCTGGAACACGGGAGCAGAGGCAAAGGAACCTTGGGCCAGGGCTTCTGGGGCTGCACCAAGCAACAGAGCAAAGTCAGGAGAAACCCTGGTCTCCCATGGACTGACTCGGTCACAGAGAAAAAGCCTTACCATGAAAATGGTCAATGGGAGGACAGACAAACAGAAGGGATAAGGAGAAGTGATAAGGAGCCTAAAGGAATGTGAGGATCAAAAGGAGCTTAACCAGAGCTGAATGCCTTCCTGCACAGAGCAGACCAGCCAGGGAGTGACCATGCTCCAGCTTAACTGTTTCATTTGCAGGAGGAGAGAGAGAGAAAATTGTGTCTCTGTGGGAACAGTGTGCAAATCCATCAGAACAGTGGCAGAGCTGCAGACAGGTCCTCAGAGAGACGATGCTCTGTCTGTGGGGAGCCAGCCCAGAAAACATCTCAAATAGCTGCTGGCATCAGCACATCTCTGTCCATCCTCATGGATGGGCTGGCTGGCTGCACTGGAAACCAGAGCTCCCAGGCAACCCTGGCCGCACTTTCCAAAGCTTTAGAGTCAATACCAAAGGCAAAGCTCTTCTTAAGCTTCTTATCCTTGTGTGTGATGTCTGGAGTTGGACCATCAACAGCTTGGAGCCTTGTTTAAGCTCAAATGGATCAACAGTGAAACCAGAGCCCCTTGACCTTCAGTAGCTCCCTCACCCTCTGTCTCTTCTTGGGAACTCCTGTCAGCACCGGAGAGACACAGGATTCATTTTTAGGTTGATGAGGGTCCCAGGTTAGCAACCATCCAGGCACACAGGATTTGCAATATTAGCAACCACAGCATCTCCCACAGTAACTCCAACCAGCAGTCTCCTGCAGCCACAGAAACACCACACAGCTCTCCAGGCCTCACAAATTAACTTCATTATCTCGGCTGTGCTTTCCCTGCTCTCCATCTGCTCTGAGCAGTGGGAAACCAGCGGGGTTTGAAGCCCTGCCTGCTGCTGAGGGAGCAGCTGGACCTGCAGCAGCCAAACCAGCCCAGGCCCAAACGAGGAGCCAGAATGAGCTGCAGCAGAGGAGGAGGAGGAGGCTGGGGGATGAACAGCCCCCAGGGAAGCACAGGGGGAACAGGGTTCTTGGGGTCACCTGAGGCTGGTACACGAGTGTCAGCTCACACCAGTTACTGCACCCCTGAGTTTGTGGTACTCCTGCAAAACAAATACCGTGCCTGCTTCCTCTGCTCCCTCTTGGATGCTGGCCGATGGCAAACGGGGTCTGAATTTCCTGTGAATGGGATTGGGTTCTGGAGAGCAGCTTTGGCTCATGCTGGGCAGCAATCTGTGCACAGATCCAGGAGCTGATGGAGCTGTGGAGCAGAGGCCTCAGCCTTGGAGCAATCCTGGAAGGAGGGGCAGGCTGTGTCCCAGTCCCAGTGCTGCTGCAGAGTGCTGGGCCAAGGCAGCAGGCAGCGAGGCTGCCAGAAACACCCGCGGAGGGGTCGGCAGCCGGGAAACGTGAGCCAGCTCCCTGTGGATCTGCACGGCCAGAGCTATTCAAGGGCAGGTTTCTCAAAGTCTTGTCATTTCAAGAGAGAGGGGGAAAAATACCTGTGGGTGAAAGCATCCAAAGCCTGGGAACTACTCCAGGAGAGTCCTTTGCTCTGCCCTTTTGGAGTGCCCGGGTGCAGCACTGGGAGCAGACACCAGACACTGCCCCAGGATTGCACGTCTGCCCCTGGAGAGCACGTGTTCCCCTGGGCATCCCACCTGGGATGTCCAGGAGCTGGCTTCCCTGGCTGCATGGGCAGCTCCTGTCCTAAAGTCAGGGCTTGTTTTAGCTGGTGAGGCTCCAGCCCTGCTGAACAGTGTCTGTCTCCATCGCCCTGTTATTTGAACACACTTGTTTGCTCAAGCGCAGTGACCAATCTGCGTGGCAACTCCATCCACAAAATACTCTCTGTCCCGCTCCAGGGCAGCTTCCACGCTCAAATTCCTCCTTGCATCCAATCTGGGAGGCACTGCAGAGTGGTCTGTGCTGCAAGAGCCTCTCGAACAATCAGCTGTAGAGCAGTGATCACAGTGTGTGTGTGATTGCACCACTCTGCTCCCTCCCCATCCCCTGCAGGGCCCAGGCAGCCGTCCAGGATCGCGCAAGTGGGGGAAGAAGCACAGCTAAATCCAAACCAGTTGCAGTTCAGCTGGAATGGGGTGAACTCTGCTCTAGGGATTTCCCCCATGTCACACTCCACAGCATATCCCATCTAACCCTGCCCTCTGGCCATGGGAAGCCCCTCCGTGACAGCAGTCCCTGGCTCGTGGAGTGCTGGCAGAATAGGTTGGCAGGGATGTTTGTGCTCTCACTAATGAGCTGCTGCTTTCATGTGTCCTCAGCAGAGCATTCCAGGCTCCTGCACACCCCTGTGTCCTCAGCAGAGCATTCCAGGCTCCTGCACACCCCATGTGCTGAGTTACAGCTGCTCTGGGCTCTGACGTTTCTGGTGTTTGCACTGATGAGGGAAAGAAAATTATCTGGATTTTAAATTACAGCTTAAATCCTGGAGCACGAGACCCAAACATCAGGGAGGAGAGCCTGTTGCCAGGCCACCCAAATCCCAGCCCTTTCCTCCTCTGTATTTAGCATTCCTGCTAATGGAATTTGGAGTACAGCTAATGCTGATTAACATTTCCATGTTAGTTATTTCACATAATCTTTTCTCCAGCTGTGGCACAGACTAGAAACACACCATTTATCCTTGTTCATTCTCTGCTTCCCAAGCTCTTCCCAGCCAACCACTGGGAATGAAAGACTGCTGTGTTTAACTGCTCCTAACATGAATCAATTCCTAAACTCAGGAATGGCGACCTTTCCCTCTAAACCTCTGCCTGGATAACAAGATTTTGATTGCAGGCTAATCCTGGGGTGTGCACAGGGCAGTGGTGATTGGGAGGCAGGAGTGAGGACACGAGCGGGACATTTTGGGGATGGAGCACTGGTAACCGCCAGCCCATAAATAATCCGGCTAATTTTACACCTGCACTCATTCCTCCCTGCAGGGAATCCAGCACGGAGAGGCGACACCTAAAATTAGAGCAGGTTACAGACATGATCTTCAACATGTTAAAAGTAGAAACATGCCAATGGATGCAGCGCTCTGATCCCAGCACTCCAGCCTGTTTCCACTCGGGGCGGCGGGAACATTCCAGGCACCGCTCGGGCACCTCCCGTGTTTGGTTACAGCGCTCGGGCAGCCTCGGGGCAGCCCCAGCTGCCACTCGCCAGGGCAGGGGGTGTTGAGTGGCACAGGAAGGTGCCCAGGCTCTGAAGGTCAACCACCGAAACTTCCAGTCCCCTGTGTCAAGCACCGGCTCTGCCGGGCCAACCTGCCGCGCTCCCGCCCGGCTCCGCCCGCTCCCGGCAGCCGGCACCACGGGGAGGGAGGCAGGAGCCGCGGGGTGGGGAGGCAGGAGATCTGGGGTGGGGATGCAGGAGATTTGGGGTGGGGATGCAGCAGCCCCGGGGTGGAGATGCAGGAGATCTGGGGTGGGGATGCAGGAGCCGCGGGGTGGGGATGCAGGAGCTGAGCTTGGCTGAGAAGGTCCCCAGACCAACCGCTGGCGGCTCCCCGGGACATGAGCTCGGTCCTACTGCACGTTCTCCTCCTCCTACCTCCATTTCCCCTGCTCCTGTAGTAGACTCCATCTCCTCAAAGGACTAGCTCAAGCACCAGCTGGAGATCATTCTGGGCTAACTGGGTTTTCTCTCGTTTAAAAATGAAGTCCCACTTTGTGACACACCAGTTCTTAATCGAAATTAATTTTTCTGTATCATTAATTCTCCCAGGGTGAAAAAAAAAAATCACTAACGTGTGTGACTGCATCTGTTTGCAAGGTAAAATTAGAGCCCACAGTGATGTTGACTTTACAGATGGAGCAGCACTTTATTCCCCGTGACCTGCAGCCGCTGAGGCTGCACAGGTTCAGCTGGGGCAAGAGGCTCGAGCACATCACGGGGAGTCTTTCTCAGCTTCTGCTGTGAAACTCCCGTGAGAAAGGAGCACGAGGAGCTCCTCCCCAGCCGCTCCCAAGGGCTAATTGCTGAGTGCACTGGACCAAGAAGCACGCGAGAATGGCCCGAGCCAGTGATTATCCCTCCTGGAGCAGGATCTTCACCTGGCCCGCGGCGGGTTCCAGCGGAGGCTCGGGAGGTGCTCGGTCAGGGCTCCGGCGCAGGACTGGGCGCTTTCTGTACCTGCTCTGGGCTGGTGGGGGCTGCCAGCAGCAGCAGGAGCTCAGCCAGCCCTGGATTCCTCACTCCCGGGGTTTCCACGCTATCACTCATGTACTGAGCCCTCCAGGGAGCGAGCAGGGGAAAGTGGCAATCGGCACAGCACAGTCCCTGCCATGCAGCTCTCCTGCTCTGTCCTGGTGTCCCTCGGATGGTGGCGGGCACTGGAGCAGCAGTGCCGGGCAGGGAGGGCACCAGGAACCCGCCCTGCTGCTTTACAGCACCCGCAGGTGAAGGGGCAACCTGGCCCTTAAGGACAGAGCATCCTCAGTCCAGGGAGAGGACAGGGGTGGGAACATACTCCCAGTCCAGGAATGGGATACAGGGATGGGAGCACCCTCTCAGTGTGGGGAGGAAACAAGGGTCGGAGCATCCTCTCAGTCCAGGGAGGACACAGCTCTTTTGGTGCCACCTCAGAGCCCCGAGGTCTATCCCACACCTGACAATGCCAGCATGGCTGTGGGGCTCATGGGACGATGCCGATCCCGTTTCCATGGAGAGCTCAATAGAGACGAGAAGAAATGGAGAGAGGGGTGGGAGCTTCATCAGTGCGATTCAGAGCTCTGGGAGCCTGGATAAGGAATCCTTCTTGTTTGTACGGAAAGGGGACGCCGGGTTTCCACTCCCCACCCAATTCAAAAACAAAGGCAGTGACTGTGGCAGCACCGGCTGGTAACGCGGCCGCAGCTCCACGGGGAGGCTGTCCCGGCCCTGCAGTGGCACACACCGGCATCCCCGGGACACAGGCACTGTCCTCTTACCTGGGATGCTCTCGAGGGCTGTCCCAGGGCCAGGAGCCAAGGCAGGTGCACTGCACCATCTCCAAGGAAGGGTTTCCTGGGTTCGGGTGTGCCTGTACCAGGGACCCAGATCTGCTGTGCCAGGGAGCTGGGAAAGCCACAGTGGGGCCAGTGCACGGGGAAACCACAGCAAGAGGAAGGCAGGCAGGAAAGGGGCTGTGTTCCATCCCAGACTCCAGCTCAGTGCTCCTGATGAGCAGAAGTCTGATTGTGCTGCAGCCTGAGAGGCCTCAGGCTCGACAGCAATGGTAACAACATCCAGTAGCAACAAATGCAACAACGGGAGAAATATCCTCAAAAGAGCAGCTTTGCCAGGACCTGGCCCCAGTCAGGGACCAGTGGTGTACCTGCTCCCAGAGCACACACTGACAGCACATCCATCCCCCTGTGCCCCTCTGCCAAGGTGCCCTGGCCACCAGCTGCCCCTCCTGGGCCACCACCAGCCTCTGCCCCATCCCAGCTGATGACCATCTGGGCATTATTCAGCTGCTGGCACAAACCACCTGGGACACCATGGAGAGACTCTGACCCACAGACAGCCTTCCCACTGAGCTTCCCAGCCTCACCTCAACGTCCCTGGTCCGCTGAGGGCTCCGACGTGGGGGACAGGCAGCTCCAGTCTCAGAGTGACACCAGCCCTTGGCTTTATGGCACTGTCTCTGCCAGCCCCAGGGTGGCCCAGAAGGCACCTGCCTCTTCCCTGTCTGCTGCCCCCAGTCCTCCCAGACGTGTTTCCAGGCAGGAGCAGAACAAGGTGGAGAGGGCAGGGACCCAGAGCTGTGGTTGCCCAAAGCATCGCTCCCGGCCAACCCTGCCCTGGCTGGGAGGAGGACTGGCAGGGACATGGATGGTTATGGAGCTCCCTGGCCAGCAACTTTTCCCAGCCCTCCTTGGGCATGGACCCAGCCCCACAGCCCCACCTGAGCCGCTTCTCCCCCTCTCCTGGCTGGTGGCACCACGGAGGGCTGGGAGCAGGCAGGGTGGGCACACTGTGCCATCATCCCTGGCTGAGTCCACCCGGGTGAGGGGACGAACCAGGTCCACACCAAAATGGCCCAAGGAGAAACCAAGGCTGTTTGAGGGCACACCAGCAGCTTGGGGGCTTTTCTGTCTTTTAAATCTCATTTTGCTACTGAGGGAGCCAGGACTTCCTTAGCTGGATCCATGTTCACCAACTGTAGCTCTAAAACCTCCAGGGCAGCCTTCCCCACACTCCGCCTTCCTACAGGGAGGCATCCCCAAGCCCCCAGGAAACTGGGTGGACCCTACCCTGCTCCCCAGTTCCACCACCCCTAGTCTCTCCCACCTCGGCCACCACATCAGCTCCCTCTTTCCTGGGAATGACAGCTGAATCCAGCACCCAAAATCCAGGTGGAAAATGGGCCATGTCAGAGCACGAAGAGCAGCTGCCAGGAGAGGCCCAGACAGCCACGTGTCTGGCACAGCATCTCCTGCCCACGGAAAAGTTTGAGGCAGAGTCACAAGGCAAGCAGAGGAAGGAGAGGAATGTGGGCAGGTCCAGGCACTCAAAGCTTTCGCAAGCCCTCGGCAGCTCAACGCCCTCAGGAGCTGCTGCCCAGCTCCAGGTGCAGCCCAGAGCTCCTGGGAGCTGGAGTGAAACAAGGACAAGCTTTTACCTCTCCAAGGCTGCAGAGAGGGAAAACATCTTGGCTTGTCTGCTGGTCCAGCTCTGCCGGGATTCCCACTTGGGAAGGTACCGGGAGCCAAGTGCCTCCCGGTGCTCCCGGAGCCTCATCCCTTTGTGCGGCTGGAGGAAGCGTGCACAGGTTTGTGTTTCCAGCTCCACTGCCTGACCTGATGCAGTAATGACATCCCTGTCCAGCCCTGGCAGAGGGAAGCCTTTCCCAGATGACTGAGTCGCTCCTGAAAGGCTCTTTTAAAGAATAAACTAATTAGCCAGCAGCCTTCACTGCTGCATTTAGCAACCCCTCAGTGCAAATTAAAGGTGACAGTAGTGTCTGAGCCAGAGCTGCTCCCCAGCCTCGCCGCCCTGGCTGCTCCTCAAGCTCCTGCCAAGGGTGGGAGCTGTGTGGCTCCTGTGGGACTCCCACGCTCCACTCACTCATGTTGCCAGTGGGAGCTGCCCAGCCCAGGGCTCCCAGACCCACTGAGCAGCTGGTGGGACTCAGGGGTGATGTGAGGCCATGGGAATATCATGGAAATCAAAACCTAACAGTGCCACCCAGCAGCAGCCGCTGGATCCTTGAGGAGACACAGCTCCTGGCAGCCCCTCCTGGCCCAGAGCAGCTGCAGGAAGCTGATTTACTCTGAGAGAAGCCGATTACGGTTCCCCGACACCCAGGAAGGCCGCACAGGCAGCGGAGCCACGGCGGGGCCGGAGGGTTCGGAGCCGTGTTCGCTCTGGGGGCACCGGTGGGTCCTTTGGGTGATGGGCTGGGGGAGCATCTGTGCTGCTCCTGCACCTCTGCCCCAGTCATCTCACTAATTCCAGACACTAATTAACAGCAATGAGTGGGCAAGACCTTGGCATAACTCCACTGTGGCATTAGAGCTGGAAAGCCCAGAGCACCTGCACTGAAAAGCCTATTGCAGGTAACAGGGAGTCACATGGAGACCTAATGGGCTTTGGCTCCAGCCCCGCGGGGGGGACCTGTTAGCTCCTCATTCCCTGGTGTAAGCTCCTTATCTCTGCAGGGAGCTCTGGAACCGCTGGCAGCTCAGACAGGAACCCCTGGCAGCTCAGACAGCCCCAGCTCTGTCCCATGCCCAGGGCAGGGCTGAGCCCCCCGCACTGGCACAGCCCCAGGACCACGTGTGGAGCCACCGTGTGATGTGGCTGCTCCCACCACAGCACAGACCCCGGGAGGGCACGGGCTGCTCCCGGCACATCCCAGAGCACCACGGCCATGGCACAGGCAGGACACAGCCAGAGGGGACAGCAGGGAAGGGTTTCTGGGGCAGCACTCACCTGCACAGATGCCATGGCCCAGCCTGGGCAGGGGTCACTCTGCTGCCTGCCCTCCTCCCCCGTCCACGCCGGGACGTGGAGCACGGCCGAGCTCACGGTGAGGGACCGGCCCCGGAGGAGCGCTGGGATCTCCCCTGGCACAAACACTGCTGTGCCGGGCAGGCTCTCAATGGCAGCAGGAAAACAGGGCGAGGATGGACCAGCCCTCCGCACCCCCTGCACAGGAAATCACCCTCAGATGGGAACAGAGGAAGGAAAAAGGTGACCCAGCTCGGGGGGCAGGAGGCACAGCTGGGATGCTGACACTGCACAGCACCACCCTCCAGCCAGGACCACCCCGGGGGACAGCCCATCACCTCTGCCCAGGCACCACCTCCCAATAAAACCATTTCCTGCCTATAAATACACCTTCTGCAGGAGGAGCTCGGCCAGCCCAGGGCACCCACAGACTCCAAGTTCACCATCCACCTCTCCAGGGATACACAAACCACACGTACAGACACTGGCACAGCTCCAGGCACTCCATCCCATACCCAGCTCAAGAGACTCAGCTGAGGAGGGAATGAGTCCCCACCATGATCCAGCCCTGGAGCTGTGAGGGACAGGCCACGCTCGTCCCGCAGCACTGGGAGCAGCAGGAGCTCTGATGTGCTCGGGTACAAGGCAGGTGTTGTAACCCCTCACCTTGTAGAGACAGGGCCTGTACTTCAGCAGGGCTTTACCTCTGAACTTGGCACAGCACGATGATCTGAGAGGTCTTTTCCAGCCTAAAGGACTCTGTGAAACTGCTGCCTGGAAGCCGATTGATGCCTCGAGCCATCAGGGGACAGTCCACCCTTCCCAAAAGCTGGAAGGAGCAGAGGCTTCCCAGCCTGGAGGGGCAACACAGCACCAGGCACATCCTCTTCCTGGGGAGGCCGAGCACTGCAGGAGCAAAGCCCCGCGAGTCTGCCGCTCCTGCATCCAGAACACCCCTTGGCTGGGGAGGCAGGGACAGGACTGAGCCTCCCACTCCTGCTCACCTCCCTTCCCTGCCTGTGGACAGGCTGGAAAACAGAGCAGGTGGTGCCTCCTGAGCTCAGCAGAGGAGCAGCAGAGCAGAGGAGGCTCAGCGGGTCCCTCCATGTGAGGGGGATGTGGCTGTGACCCCCCAGGGTACAGGCCTTGCCCGGGGGGCTGTGGGCTGGTACCACCTCCAGCTCCTGCTCCCACCCTCACTCTGGCTGTCCTGCTCCCGATTTTCCAGCAGGTCACGAGGGAGCTTCCCACATAACAGGATCCCCAGAAGATCTGTCCAGGTCTCGGTACAAACACTGTTCTCTGAACACAAGCACTGACAGCAAAAGCTGTTTTCCCTCTCGGGGCAGCTGGCAAAGGATAAATGCATTGTTCAGCCCAGAACACGGTCCTGGCTCTGCGAAACGCAGTGATAAATAACGAGCAGTAGCTAATTAACCTAATTAATGAATCTGTGAGAAAGCAGACAGTGACTAGAACACCCCCAGGAGCCAGGGGAGCACCCACCTTCCCAGGGCTCCAGGGCTGCTGGAGCTGGGCAGGGAAGCCACGGTCCCTGTCCCTACTCTGCCTGCCCCGGGCAGGATTCCTGGCAGGAACCCACCTCGGAAGCACTGCGGCAGCTCCCAGCCCTGCCTCAGTTTCCATGGCAACTTCCCCTCACATCAGTGCTCAGTATTATTCTTTTTCCACTCAACAACAGATCCTGCTGCTCTTTTAAAACAGCTCCTTATCCTGCCCGACCATGCCTGTCCCGGCCCGCCCTGCACAGCTCAGGACCCGCTGGGTGGGACTTTGTGCTCCGCTACAGGAGGGCACAGGGGCAGGGTGGGACCCGACCCTGCTGGATTCCTGTCCAGGGAATCTGCTCACACCTTCCCTCAGCCCCATCTTCACACACAGGCAGCTCCTGGGAAGGCACAGCCCGTGCCTGGGGACATGTGGGTGCACAACCCTCGTGTTTCTCAGTCCCCACAGGAAGGGCACAATCCCACCCCACCCACCCCAGACCAGCCCTTGGGCAGGCCAGGGCTTGGGACCCCAGATACTGTGATTTCCTGCAGTAACATCTGCGACTAAAACCTGGTATTTTGCCTGGAAATAGCAGTTACTCAGGCCAGAGCCAAGTCCTGCAACACCATTAATATCTGTCCCCAAACCCCTCCTTCCCTCGGCTCATCCTGGCCAGGACACTCACAGGGTCACTTGATACAAACACAAACATCAGAAACAACATCTGAAATTAAAAAAAGTTTATTTGCAGCTCCGTAAAACAGCTCCATGAAAGACCAACATTTCCAAACACTACGAGATGAGAACACGTTTTCCTACAGTTAGAATATAAAAAAAAGTCACAGTCCTTCAACTACCCCAAGAGAAGCGAACATTTACGGACCAAACATGGAACTCGCAGCACCAGCACGTCAATGGGTTGAGTCAGACTGTCAACAGCACCAACACAGGTGACACAGCCCCAGGGGTCTGTCGGACTATGGAATAAAGCGGGTTAGTGAGGCCGGGCCTCATTCAGAGCAGCCCTACGAGCACGGAGTTCATACAGAGACACACCAAACACATTCCTTTACATCCCAGCGGCACACACAGCGAGCCAGGAACGGCACAGAGCTGCCGGGAGCTCCGAGCGTCCATCGGGGACAAGACATCTTCCGAACTCTACATGCCAGCTCCATTTCACACACAACTTTGTTCACCTTATGTTTACAGGGCCTGTGCAAGAGCTGTGCAGTGGGGAGGTGAAGGACAGGATGCAGAAGTGGACAGTTACAGGGATCCAAAGTGGGGTTACACTGCTTTCCGGTGGTACTCCGGAGGGGCCACTTCGTAGTCACTGGCACTGAACAAGGCAGAGGAATTCTTTGCTAAATACCTACAGAAATAATAAATACATTAAATTAACTTCCTGCCCGTTCAGAACCATGTGAGTCCTCAGGTGTTAGTCCAGACCACACAAAGGGATTTGAGCAGCTCAAATCTCACATGTAGCCACTCACACCAGCTGTGTCAGGTTAACTCCACATTTGACAGCTCAGGCCAAAAAAATCAATTAAAACCCAAGATCAATTCCAAACAAGCTGTCAAACTGCTCTGGCTCCAGGTGAGGTCATGATTAATAAGATGGAACAGCTGACATTTGAGGTTCAGGCAGCTGCAGTACATCTACTACTGATCTACTCAAAGGGAACAGGACTCCAGGGAGTTCAGTCTGCACAAACAGGGAACCTCAGGGGCTGAATGAACGATGGCAAAACAAGGCACGGCCAGAGATAAATGTTATGTGCCCCTAACTCTCATCAAATGGATTCAGGGATTTCAGGTCACTGCCTTCACATTTCTGCCTTTACAGCCAAAGCTCTTCAGCGCCTGCATTTACTTCAGACTGACCCAAAAGACCAGGATCTACTCAAGGCTCATCCTGGATTTACTGAGGGTTTTCTTTCGACTTCCAATTGCTTATCCAATCACAGAATCCTGGAATGGTTTGGGTTGGTAGGGATCTTAAGGCTCATTTCATTTCACATTAAAGCCTTTTATTATCATTCAGGATGCTGTTTTCCTCCCAGATATCCCACAGCCACAGGGTTGCAGCACAAGTACACTAAAGCTCCAGTGACTGTCTGTCCCAGAAAAAACATCCATAAAGTTCATCAGTTTTGAAATATTTGCTCAATTGCCATTGAGTAACTGTTGTGTAATTCAACAGCTTGCTGGAATTATCATCTGCTTTTTATAGCAACTAGAAATAAAAGTTGAAGCATTTATTTTGAAACAAGTAGCAGATTTGGGCAGTTTAGAAGTGCAGACTAACAGAATCCAGGAATGGTTTGTGTTGGAAGGGACCTCAAAGCTCATCCAGTGCCCCCCCCTGCCCTGGGCAGGGACACCTCCTGCTAGCCCAGGTTGCTCCAAGCCCCGTCCACCCTGGCCTTGGACACTCCCAGGGATCCAGGGGCAGCCACAGCTACTCTGGGCAACCTGTGCCAGGGCCTCCCCACCCTCCCAGGGAAGGATTCCTTGCCACCATCCCATCTAACCCTGCCCTCTGGCAGTGGGAAGCCACTCCCCCTTGTCCTGGCACTAGTAATAATCTCAGTGTAACAGGAGGGAATTAAAACCATCCTTACTGTGCTCCTGCACAGCAGAGTCGGAGCTTCGCTGGGATCTGACACTTCACTGTGAACATCCCACACACAGGCCCCAAATCATACAACAATTCACTGAAAACAGGCAGCAATACAACAGCCTGTGCTTCCTGAACTTGGCCTCTCTTGCTGCAAGACGTTCCCAGTACTTACTTTAAGAAGTCATGCAAATAGTTTAACAGCAAAGCCAGGCTCTTCTCGTCCAGAGGCGTGTAGGCGAGCATGGCTCCGATCCGCACTGCTCCAAAGGAAGGAGCACGGGTTACTCACAGCAACAGCTTCAACAAGTGCTCAAGTACAGCCCCCAACTTCCCAGCAGCACAGAAAAGCAGCCCAGCAACCCACTCCAATATGCACAAGCTCAACTGGACCGTTAAAAGCCCATTTCCACTCCAAAGCCCCAGATGGCTCTGAGCATTTTGGATACATGGAGTAAGGAAAGAGTGAACCCACGATCCAGAGCTGCCTGTCACAGACTCAAGAGGGGAAAAGACGTATTTGTATCCTTCCAGCTGTTCTTCCTCACCCTCCCGAGGTGGTACTCACCAAACAGCCTCAGGAGGTGTGGGGCCCCATAGACCTGAGACATGGGAGCATCCGGGTGATCCGCCAGGATTTCGGCGTACTGGGGCCTCTCAAACTTGTAGAGCAGCTGAGTTCCCAGCATGACGTTGAAATACTCCTTAATTCCAGCCACCACCTCGTTGACAGCGTATTCCCTGGGGGCAGAGAACACTGCCAGCCTTGCTCCAAGGACGGGATGGACACGGGGGAGCCCTGGCTTGGTGAGACCAGCAAAATCCTGGGGATCTTGTACAGGCCTTCAGATTTTTCAGGGAAATTTGTCTGGAGACCCCACAATGTACAGCCACAGGGAGTGGTGCATTTCCAGACCTCCCTTAAAAATGGGCTATTCTGAACTCAGGATTTAGGCAAACCAGGAGCAGCCTTGTTTTTAGTCACCCACTCAGAGAGATGAACTCTTGGAGCAGCCCTTCCAAAGAACAGGCAGGATTTTAAGGACACTCACCAGCTCCTCTCTTTTCACCGAAGTTCATCCCAACTCACAACACTTTAGAAGTACAACAGTGAAGTAACTGGACTGAACTCCTGCTTAAAGAGAGGGACAGCCCCCAATATTTCAAGGAACCTGATCCCTTCTTCCCAGGCCTCTCCTGCCATATTCCTGCAGGCCTCCAAGTTCACCCTGCCTGTAGAGGAATTAGTGACACTGAGAAGCCCAGCCCTCACTCCACCCTGCCAACACATTCAGAACAGACATCAGGACAATTACATCACAGGAGGTTAAAACACCCTGAGAAGTCAACAATCTGCCTCCTCCTGAATGGCAGAAAATGACTTCCCCTTTCTGTTCTCTCTCCCTTTCAAACAGGAAAGCTTCCTTCAGAATAAACACACCTTGTTTTGGTCAGGGCTGACTGCCGGGGTAATTACAAATGAGTAATTAGCTCTGCTCATCTGAATGTTTTACAAGTCCTCACGCACCTCCCTGCCCCTGTGCCTGGGAGGGAGCCCAGGAGCTCTGAGCTCACCTACCAGGCAGCTTTTTTGGGCTGTTTGTATCATCTTCCCTCAGGAAAAGGCTTAGGAAGAGTGAGAGAAGCAGATATAATACCCAGAAAGCAGAACTGCAGTCTGGAATTACCCCCTCAAGATTTCTAACTTCCTCCATCACCTTGGTCTTGGAACAGGATGCTGGACATTGGGCTGGGCCATGTTTCATGAGTTTACTCGATTTTCCAAGTCCAACAACAACAGCAAAAGAAGTGTTTAAGGCTGGGAATGGCCACAACTCACTTGTTATCAGTATTTCCTCGGGATTTTTTGTAGTTTGCATAATCCTCTAAAATGGAGTCAACGTTCTTCTTGGCAGGAAGGTAGAAGAGCTGCAAAGAAGTAAAACAGAACAAATACGAGTTGCCTAATTTTTGCAGACATTTATACCTGGAAGCTGAACTGAAACCAATGCACACAAGGGCATTTCTAGACTGAAAACAGCAGGTTAAGATGTGTTATTGAAGGAACACCCCCAACTGCTTTAATGGACATACAAAACCCCAACCAACCTGAGCACCCCAGGCTATGGAAGGTGTCCCTGCCCATGGCAGGGAGTGGAATGAGATTGGCTTTCATGTCCCTTCCCACCCAAACCATCCCAGGATTCTACAACTACATCCATGTTTCCATTTAACTCTCGTGCTGCTCAACAGAGTTGATCAACCTGATGATGAACTACTGAATTAGAGTTAAATAAAGTCACGCCAAGAGTCACAGGTACATAACAAGGCCCACACGTGCCCCCCAGCCTGGACCATGATTGTTACACGTCTGGGGTGGCCCAAACTGTTCTCTTGCCAAGTCACCTGCTTCTGCCTGGTGATCAAGTCCCAGTCATCTACCAGCCATGGCTTCAGCTCTTCTGGGATCTTCACCTTTACTTCAACTCTGTTCATAAATGTTTCTTCCTGAGAAAGGCAAAGCCACACTCGTTACTCCCAGGCAATAATCGTGAGCACAGCCCCGTGCCTGTTTTCTACCCGGCCCCCCAGGAGGGAATGGAAGACACTCACACTTTCCACCGTTGGATCTACTCGAGCCCTTTTCTTCCTCGGGGGCTGGGGAGTCTCACTGGTGCTGCTCCCCTCTCCAATGCCTGGAGCTGTGCAGAACACAGACTTTATCAGTGACAAACACCAGGAAAGATTTACAAGAAGGATTTAAGACTCAGATTTCCCTCAGATCACCTTCTTGCTTGGTTGGTGTTTGTGTGAAATATTACTTGTGCTCGGGAAGTCCCACGTTTGTGACAGTTTAAACTGCTGCACCGACACGTACCTGCAGGGGGAGGTTTCTGCACTAAAGCCAAACCAACGTGTCACTGTAATATTCTCTAGCAGACTTTTTGGGCCCAGCAGCTCAGCTTTGCAGCTGAGTCCCACCTCCAGTTCAGTAAGAAAACGTAAATCTGACCTATGAAGTTACTTCCACAGATCCATGGAGGTCACTTTGCTTTTAATCTGCAAGAGGTCAAAATCCTGACAGACTGAAAGAAGCAGATTTTGTGCCAAGCAGAGGAGTGTGCTCCCCTCCTGGGCAGGGAGGGACCGAGGAGTGCGGGAGGGACAGCACAAGGCAACAGTAAGTTACAGATTTAAGGTCTTTCCAGCTAAGAATCTTTCACTAAGGGGATCCACTTATATACAAAATACATACTTACTTTTCTGCTTGTTCTTTTTTGTTTTCCTGCAAAAAGAACACAAAGTATTGCAAATACAAAGAGAGTGGTACTTCAGGAAGACAAAGCAGAAAGCCAGAACAATTGTCCACTAAGTTCAGCACAAGGAGCAGATACTCAGGGACCTGGGGAGTGTTTAGATAAAAACATGGGAAAGAAATACCAGCTATGACTTCCCTTCACAGTTATAACACTACAAGATTTTTCATGTAACAGGTCAGAATTCACCTTTTCTTTGGATGTTTTGTTCTTCCCAAGTGCTCCTGGAGAACTGCACTAGATCTGTAGATGTTTTATTTCTGTATTTCAAACAGAATACGGGACAAAGAAACAGAAGTGCTGGGAACTACCAGATAAATCTCAGTTAACTGAATCAAGTTCCAGTAAAAAATTGAACCCCCCCCCGTTTTACCACTACAGCAGCAGAGGGAAGTTTCAGTAGCACTTTGTGTATTTGCTTCCCATTTTCATGAAGTTAACTAGAGTACTACTTCCTAGTCATGTCTCAATTTTCTCCCTGCTAACAGCAGGCCAGTTCAACTGCTCAAAAAGCAGTTTGTGTGGGTAAAACTCATTACCAGTCAGAGATTATTTCCTTGCAAATTCACCACTACCTCAAGTGACTCATTTTCAGGCTCTGAGCTGGGTTTATCTGAGCCAGGAAAAAGGCAGAGTCCCAAGGAAGGGCTGAAGATAGCAAGAGTAAGGGTTGTTTTTTTCTTTACACTTCAAGTCAAACAAGCAATAGGCTGAAACTGGGGGCAGAATAAAGCTCATCTATCCAGGAAGAAGGAGCAATGGCCAAGTGAAGTCACTGATAGCGGACTGGTGTACTGAAGAGAAAGGCTTTTCTTCCAAATCTAAAGCAAACAGGGAGGAACAGGGAGTTCTTCCCAGAATTAAAATCACAAGATAAAAATTATGTTAAGCATTAGAATAGAAGCAGAGTTTTAACCACTGGAACAGAGGGGCAATATAACATAAATAATGTGAAGTCCTTATCAAGTATAAAGCTGAACAGCACCATGCAGGTGCCTCATGCTGCAGGTAATCCTTTCCTGCAAGGACAAGTGGAATGCAAGTCCTGAAGGGACACAAGATTGAACCCACCTAGGATGGGTTAAACACATCCTTTTGTGCCCCTTCACAACCACATGGGAAGAGAAGCCCAAACTTGCACTGCCTTCTCTTTCCACAGCCCCGCTGTGCATTTCCCTATTTCTCCCTTCACTGCCATTTTTCACTGAACTGCACAACAAAACTGAAAAGCACCACGGAAGTCTCAAAGAAGCTTCTGGGGAAAGAACTTTAATTAAAAGCCTGAACAGAGGTGGGAGGTGCTGAAGGTTTCACAGTGCACACTTAGAGGGGGAATGTGGGGGGGGGATCACAACAATAAGAGGTGAAACCCAAGGAACTGAGCAATCTCTCCCCAAGACAGATGAAAACCACCAAAAAAGTCCCAAAGCAGCAGACATTAAAATGACAGGAGTCATCCCCCTCCTTCCTCACCTCTTCAAAAAGAGATCAGGCTGCCAGAAGATGATGGGGAGGCCAGAAGTCCAAAGGGTTCAGAAGTTACTGGATAATATAAGACAGTCCCACACAGGGACATGAAACCATCACACAGACACAGCCTCCAGCTCTGAGGTCCCTCAGTCACAGAGAGCTGGCAGCACAGAGGTGTCTGGGGAGAGCATCTCTGGCCCTGACTCACTGGTTCCCTCTGAGCACACGTCCCTGGTGGCCAGAGAGGAAGAGGGGAAGGAACCTCCAGCCCGAGCTGGTCCCAGAGCTGTCCCAGCCCTGCACAACTGGCAGGGTTTGGATGGTGTTTGGCATTTGGAGGGCCTGGAGTGCCTGGCAGAGCCACCAGCTGTGCCCAAGGGAGCAGGGGATGCCCCGAGCCAGGCAGAGAACACACCTTGGCATGTTCAGGTCAACAACAAGACCTGTATTGGCAAAAAAACCAGCTAATGTTGATTTTAAATAAACCCACCACCACACCAATCCACTGCTGCCAAACTTACACCACCCAGCTGAGGACTCCGAGAGTCTCTACAAGAAGTGGAGGGAAGCAAAGAGGTTTGGACTGCAGGACAGGACACCTGGTGTGACAGTGCACCCCTCACTCACCGTGTGGAGATGGCAGGGGTCTCCAGGCAGCAAACAGTGTGGGCTCCATCCCGTCGGAAAAACCTGTGGGTAAGGAGAGAATGTCAGACCTCGTGTTCAGCCTTCAAACGGGTCTGAGCATTTCCTCTCCCTCAGCCTCCAAGCAGGGGAGAAAAACAGGGAGACTTTGTTGGAAGCAGCACAGAGGGAAGCACTGGATCTGGTATTGGTCAGAGATGAGCAGCAAGACCAGTGCAACAACATGGGACCTGTTCTAACCCACCTCCCCCAGGCCAGGCTGCTGCTCCAACAACAGCTTTGCCTCTTCCCCTTCACAACTCAAAATCCATCACCAAAGAATCAGTTTTCCAATCAATGAAACAGAAGTTTCAGAGAACTACCTTATGTCTGCCTTGCTCTTCTGGACACGACCACAAGAGCTCAGGACAGTGGTGGCAGCAGAAAGCCAATGTTTTCCAAAACTTGTTTCAACCAGGAATGAAGTCAGACCTGGTAATGTGGTTTAAGCTTTACAGCTTCACAGGGGCTTAAACCAAAGTCATTTTTGCCACTGGGTCTCTCTTGGACGCAACATCAGGTGTGGGTGAGAGGATTAGCCCAACTCTGACTTTAAGCCCAGGTTAACACTTAGTGTTTACTCAGCCAGAAACAACTCACCCCTGCTCTCAGCCTGAGCTGTGTGTGACTCAAGCTGGACCCTACTCTGCAGTTACTACTGCCATGCTCTCTGTAGTGCAAACTACTCACAGTCGTCCCTGCCTCTGTCAAACTTACACCTGGGACTAACCCTCCTCCCACTGACTCACCTGTGAGACAACTCCGGTGCCCCTTAAGCAGCAAAATTAGTAATGGTCATAATTTAGACCTGGTTTAATTAGATTTTAATGACAATCATTATCAACTATCTACACAGAGAGGTGGGTTGGGTTTTTTCACCCTCAGAGGAAGAAAAGCAGCGCCTGGGCCCTGTCAGAGGTTGGTGCTGAGCTGACAGAGCACAACCTGACCTGGTGCTGGAGCCCCCGGGAGCCCCAGCAGAGCACTGGGATCAGCCAGATCCACTGGCCCCCCATTCCAGACACCAGGAGCCGATTACAGCCCGGGTTAGGCTGTGACCAATCCCAAAGTGAAACTGCTTCAGCATCCAGAGCAAAAACCACCTCCCTGACCCCACTACTGCTGCCCTTCTCAGAGCAATGATTCATGGTTCGTAACAAAGCTGCCCATAAATGACACATGAAATCTCAGGCTGCTGCCAAATCCACTTCTGAAGAACTGATGCCATTCCAGCAGCTTCCCCATGAACACCAGAATCATCAGTGGAGTCAGGAATTCAAAACATCCCATTAGTAATGACCATCTTCATAATTAAGTGAAACACTGCCCCAAACAGAGGAGTTTGGTGACAAATGAGCAAAGCAGCAGAGCTGCACTGACTGTGTGAGAATCTACCACGACTCCTCTTCTGAAAACCAAAAGGATGGAGAGAAAAATCTGACAGTTACAGCCTCAAATTAATTCTTCCAACAAATGTCTGAGCTTGCTCCTGGTCTCTTAAGATGCAAACCCATTTTTAATAGAGTATAGGTTTAGTTTTGTCCAAACCAGCCGAATAGACTCTTTAAATGCAGTTTTGATAATTCTGCAGTGGGAAGGCATTGTAAGGATTTTATTCCCAAGTGCTTGCAGAGCCTGGAAGAAGTGGGAAATTCTATATGGAAACTGATTTCACTGAGAGACACGAGACTTATCAGCAATCACCACTTTTTGAGTGTCAGGTCACCAACTCAAGAGGAACAGAGTGCAAAAAATGTAGGATATGTTTACTCAGTGCCCCCATTCAGTCCTGAACTCTTCACCAGCTAAAGGCAGTTTAATGAAATACTTCAACAAAGGCCTTTTTGACATCATGTAACACACCTTTTGCATGGGCTGAGTCACAAGAAATGGAGTTTAACCTGCAGACCCATTCTAAGAAAAATCCTACAGATCAAAACGGACAAGCAAAGGTTTAAGAACTGTTTGGGGTGGGGGGCTGGGGGTTGCTTTGTGTGGTTTTTTAAATAAAAACCTTCTTACACTTCAACATTCTTCTGCTGCAGACCAGAAGTTTTCTTGCCTGGAGCAGCTCCTCTCATCTTCCCCTCTGCATATTGTTCCCTTTAAAAAGAGGAAATTCATAAATGAGACTTTAATGGAAAACAAGCTTGTTTTTGTTTTTGGTTTTTTTGTGTGTGTGTTTTTTTGTTTGTTTGTTTTTTTAAACTCACTAACTTCCCTTGATATGTAGTTGTTGGATTGAAGCTCTTAAAAATATTTTCTGAGAGGGATTTTCTACCAGAATTACTCACTGATTGGCCTTTTGAAGTTCTTTTTGTTTCTGCAGGTTGGTATCCACGTATTTGAGCACTCTGCTTTCTGGAACCCATTCATCCCAGCTGCAAAAAAGTCAAAATACCAGATGATCACTCAAATACTTCAAGAACAATTGCACTCCACACACAACAGTCAATTCAAAGCTTCACAGAATTCGGGACTAAACTGTTTTTGTGTCAAGTCATGGACTGGCACAACTCAAGGTGTAAGGTACCAAACACATTCCCCACTGACTGAAGCTGGAATGGTTTTTCTAGGGAAGTGTAACCCTCAGGCATTTCCAAAGAATTTCCCAAACTTGAAGATGGGCAATTCAGGAGGGAGAGGACTGACTTTAACTCAAAAGAAGCATCACAGGAAATAAAAAATAATATTCCATGCTTACTAAATTATGGGACACCTGCAGCCATAATATATCAAGAAGCAAGCTTCCCTTATTTATTCCAACATTTTATAGGTTAACAAATTCAGCAATAAGATCTTACTGTAAGGAGAAGAGCTCTGATTTCTGTCTGTGAAGGAAACCAAGAAGGAATGAATATTGGAAGAATCTGAACAATTTAAGAGAAGAGGTGTTGGGGAAATCGCCATTACGAGCAGCAATTCCACTCTGACAAAGAGTGGATTATCTGAGCAATCTGACAGTTTATTTCAAACAAAACACATTAAAAGTGGCCAGGATATTCTAAAGTTAAAGCTCTTTCTCTGGAGTTCTGTGTCATTTTCCAACAGCTGCCAGTCTTGGAGCAAGGAGTGGCCAAAGCAATATTGCTACAGGAGTACCAGGGCTTCAGAGTATGAAGACAAGGCAAGCTCAGCACCCAACAATTACAGAAAAACCACTCCAGCTGTACCCAAAGATGATTTTTTTAGGGTAGTGCTTTGGTAGCCATTTAATTACCTCCCTCCTGCCTGTCCCGCTGCAGGAGACCTTCAGGAAGTGCTGTGTAACCAGGTGACACATTACACTGCACGGGGAAGAAACCTTTCTGCGTCCTGACTGCTGATACTGGCAAACAGATTAGGAAGTCAAGCAATTAGCAAAGGCCCATGGCCAGAGAACCCCAAACGAGGGGCTCACCGTGCCCCAGCTCCCTGGCTCTTGCAGCAACGCCACTTTTAATGTTGTTAATTGGAAGCTTGAAGGCAAAGAAGCTCAGCACAAGCAAGAAAAGCGGGCTCGGGACACCAGTTCTGGCCCCTCCCTCGGCATAAACAAGGGGAGGAAGGACCAAATGTTTGCTGCCTCATTAACAGACAGCAGCCACACGAGCTGATTATGCTCCTGGAGCTGTGTACACTAAGCCAGTCCCTGTCCTCTGGCAGGAGGGCGAGCAGCTGCAATTAAAAGTTACACAGAAAACACCAAGTGCAGCTTTGAGTCACATCAGTGAGAGATCAGGAGACCTGTGACTGCGAGTCTTCAGCTCTGAAACAAACCCAAAGCAAACAGGAAACTGCTCTCTGAGACTTCCAAGGCTGAGGAGCTGAAGCTTTTAATCACTAAGGGAAAACTCCATTTTTCCTCGGTTCGAACTGAGTGGCAGAACATAATTCAAAAACAGGGAAAAAAGTGCATCAGTACAACAGTCTCCTGCAAGTTTTCACCCTTAATGGCCTCATCATCTATTTCACTGAGTCACCTTTCATTTCCAACAACCCCTCACCCAGAATCCTGCTGTTTCTGCGGGAGGCAAAAGGATCTCCAAGTTTGCTTTATCAAGGGAGGCTGGAACTGAAGCACAGGCTACACCTGCCCCTGTGAAGGGCTAACCCAGCCAGTCCTCCCCTGCTGAACACAGCACTCAGCAGGCTGTGCTTCCCCAAATTTGCTGCCAAACGTGGTATACAAGTCAAGTACAGGGTATTTGAGTGCAGTTTTGGTCCCACTCAGTAGGAGTTGCCTCTTCTACCATCCCATAACAAGGAGGTGTTCACAACAGACATTTCTGCCAGGGAGGAATTACAGTCAGTGTTTTCCACCCTGAACAAACAGAATGCTACAGAGCATTCCCATCACTCTCCTGACGCCCCAGGCTCTGCAGGAGACGGTTAGTTTGGCAATGTTTTCTTTGTGTTACTATAAATCATCAGCTCAGGTACAAAATCTTGTAGGTTGTCCCAGAGAACCCCCCCCACACCAGGGACATTGGCAGTGCTGGTCCACCCAGCTCACACTCAAACAAAGCATTCCCCTCTGAAGGAAAAAGAAAATCTGCTTTCGTTTAGTGCAATACTTACTTTTTATTCCAACCACTGTAATGGATAAAGTATTTCACTTGCTTGTCCTTTATGGCAACCTTTACACACTGGAAGAGAGGGAAGGTCAGTCAGCCCCAAAGACAACAAAGAGATTGGAATGAGTTTTGCTTTTTTAGCTTCCAGTTCAAGCAAAGAGATTTCCATGCAAGCACCTGGAGTCCTGGCAGCTATTCCACAGCAGACACTGCTCTCTAACCCACATTACTGCCTAGTGATGGACTGGGAAGGACAAAGCAAAGCTCTCCAGAGGGATTTCTTCCTTCAGGAGCAGGGCCAGAATCCCTGAGGATGCCCCAGGAGTAGCCAAGCAGCCGCTTCCCTGCTCCAGGTGAGCCAAAGCCATGCCCTGGTGCTCGTTCCCATCCAGCCCCCCCTCACAGACAGGTCATCTGCTGGAACACAGGAACATCTCACAGTAAAATAAATAACTGGGATGTCCCCAGCCACAGACAGAGCTGCAGTAAGGGCTTTTTTTGGGGTTAAGAATGTAAACAGGAGGTAAATAAACACAGTTCTTTCCATCAGAAGACTGGCCTATGGATACAGCTCAAGCAACCACATCCACATTAAAAACCCAGCCAGGGACAGGCCTCTTCCTGAAAAAACAGCCCAGAACAGAAAGTACATGACCCCAGCTAGGTCAGTTTTGTGCCTACTGCAGGTCCCTGAACTTCCTGGCTATGCAAATTAAATCCACCAACTTCAGCACTTCACCCACAAAGTCACAGTCCTGCTCTGCAGATGCTGAGATACAGGTGCCACTCGACAGTGACAGAACAAGGGAGCTGTAA
Organism: Oxyruncus cristatus; assembly: GCA_013399855.1. Classification (NCBI taxonomy): domain Eukaryota; kingdom Metazoa; phylum Chordata; class Aves; order Passeriformes; family Cotingidae; genus Oxyruncus; species Oxyruncus cristatus. Next base: position 190,800 of record VXAY01002246.1, read on the forward strand.
ACAGGAAGAATGACCCTCTGTAGCTCCAGCTTTTAGTTCCTTTTTAAGGATTTTTTTTCCCCACTGAAGTAAGAACTACTCACAGAAGTTATAATCGCTATTTTCTTGCCATGCTGAATCACCCCAAGTGTTATATAGCGTTCTCCTATACAACATTTTCTCAAGAACACAGTGTGATGTACCCTTTTTAATTAAAAAAACCCTGCCAACAGACAGGAACATCATATTCCAGTAACCATCTCCAAAATGCCACCTATGGAACCTAAACTCAGGCTCACTAGACTTGCACCTAGGAGTAAGGTAATGCCACTCCTGCTGGAGCCAGTGCTGGCACCAGTGGCTCCCTCTGACAGCCTGGAGTTAAACCCAGCCAAACAGACTGTGCCTGTCTCTACTTGCCTTGAAGAACAAAAGGGCTGAGCACAAAGCAGCAGATGACTCAAGTATATTTCTGTCCCAAAATATTTTCCTTGCTGGAGATTAGAAGTGTTGTAAGTGACTCTCCTTTAACTCTGCATCGTAGAGATGTACAAACAGTTCCTGTTTGCCACAACTCCTCACACTCCTCTAACACAAACAAGTGCTTCCCTGACCATCCCGCTGTGGGACACCCCGGATGTGGTCAGGAACAAAACAACCCATAACTGAGAGTCACTGAAGAAAAACAGATCAAAGGAACAGGAAGAAAGCGAAGGTTATTATTAATTACTACTTACAAAGCACCTTTTAAAATTAAACCCTTCTAAGTAAATAAATAAAACATTTTACAATTAAAATTCAACTTCATTCTGCCAGGACAGGAACTCAGAGGGATCCACTCTTACATAAACAGCCAGCCAAAAGCTTCTTGCCAGCTGGGAAACCCTTCCAGCACCAGGCTGGCAGAGCCAGACCCTGCTTAAATCCCACTCTGGACAAAGAAGAGGGACGTAGCAGATGACCAAGTGCTTCCCTGCCACCACCCCTCTGAAGCTGCCCCACCAGCTCACATTCACTGACAATAAATCCTAATGGAATTAAATCCCTGTTTGAGGTGCCCCAGGAATTTCTGCAAGTTGTCTAACCCAGAGAGCTACAGGAGCCCTTTTCTCCATCTCAGCAGGCAAATCCAGAGCTGTACCTCCAGCAAACCTGAGGCAGCAGGGTGACCCTCCAGATCACAGATCTGCAATGCAGGTTTGTATGGTGAAAGAGCCAGAACTGGGAAGCAGAACTGGGAATGCCACTTCCTTTATGACTGTGATCCAGCAGCTCCAAGTCCTGCAGGTGCAAATGCTTCCCAGTGTTCTGGGAACACGGCTCTATCGGATATTCCAACATGTGAAACCACCCCGCCTTTGGGAGTTTCCCAGAATAACTGTGCAGCACCACTGGGTTTCCTGAATTTTTTCAATAATATAAAGCTCCAGGGTTTAAAATTTCATACACCATCAGGTTTTCATTAATTTTCATTTCAGTCCTTGATCCCACCTAGTGAGGCACAGCAGGGACACTAAACCAATTCCTTATTTTCCTGGGGGTCAGTGAGAACCACCTGCAGCAATAAGCTGCCACACTTACCTTTGCTTCATAAAGGAGAGGTCCATGGAAACAAAGCACTCGCTCACCTGGAAGAAAGGTCCAGATAAACATCTCAGAACACCACAGTGCCGTAACATGTGCCATCCAGGCCAGCAGCACACAAACCATGTCCAGGCCTGCCCAGAGTGTGGCAGAACAGCTGGTGACTTTGGCAGGGAACTGCCACCAAAACTCACATTCCTGCCCCTACATCGGACACTTCCACATCCCACTGCAAGGCTGGCACACACAATTCCCTCAAAGCCTCTAGTTCCAGCTGCAGACCCAAAACACACTGGCTCCAAACAGGCCACTCCAGTCCAAGTGCTCACCCAGCAAACGGAAAACTGCCTGGCTCTCAGGGATCCTTTAGTCCTGGGACACTGCACGTTGATCCCCAGCAGGAAATGAACTCTCCTGAGAGATCCCACCTCTGCACCTCAAGCTTCTGAACCATGAAAGCCACTGTCATCTGTGCTCCCTTCCCTGCAGGAAGCACAGCACCTGGTATTCCCAGTTCAGGGCAGCCAGGAAGACACAGACCCCACACTTCCCCATCCGATGTGTGGGATGGAGCAGTGCTGGGTCTGTGGAACAGCAACAAAAACTGTTCACTTTGAGGGTTTTACATAGGATGAGACTGTTCTTCAGCCTGTTTTTTTCCTCCTCAATGGCAAGGCCATTACACAGTGGGAATTTCAGTGCACTTAGCACAGGATACCTGAGCCAAATGTTTCCTTCTGGAAGCTGCAGTGCCTCACACTTTTGGGGAGATGAGCTGCAGAACTATGAAATGCTTCTGTGTATCAAGAAAGCAAAAGATTTAGAAAGCTTCTCACAGAAGTGCCCATTTTGATACATGACACAGTCAGTACTTTTATTTAAGGAAAGCAAATGTCAGTATAACTAATGCTGACAATCAGAGGTGACATTATTCCCCTCCTGTGTCACAGTGCTTACAAGTGCTGGTGGAAACACCTCTCTACTTCAATTGTTGCTCAATGTTTTGTAGGTGAGATGTCCACAGCATTTTTATTTTTAAAAATCACACAAACGTTTGGCATTCTTTGTCTCCATGATAACCTGGCAGGCTCACACTCCCTCACTGCAGCCCCTCCCGCGAACCCACACACTGCAGCGACACAGCCACACCTATTCCTGATCCCAAAGGCCACTCCATCCCACCCCACCCCTGCCACGGGCAGGGACACCTCCCACTAGCCCAGGTTGCTCCAAGCCCCGTCCAACCTGGCCTTGGACGCTTCCAGGGATCCAGGGGCAGCCCCCCTCCTATATTACTATTTTTATTTACCTTATTTATATTACTACCAACCACAATCACGACCTAAAAATCGAAATATATGCAGAAAAAGCCTCGCAAGAAGCCCGATTCACCCTCATTCCCCCAAAACCCTGGTGCTTTGTGGCAAACATGGATTCCAGCACAGCTGCGATCCCAGCGCTGCCTCCACGGATCCCCCTGCACTGAGCTCCCTCTCGGGCAAAAATAAACCTTTCAAGCGCAAGGAAATAACCCCCCTGACAGCCCTGGGGGATTTCAACAGTGCCAACGCCCATGAAGGGGCCGTTCACCGGCACCAGAACGAAAGGCAAGGAACCGAAGGACAGCCAGAGTAACAGCGGGGGGGAAGGGCCCGCGCCTTACTGGGAGGAAAGAGGAGGCGCGGTTAGAGACAAAGACTGCGGGAATTCGGCTTTCCCAGGAATTCCCACATCCTTAGGGCTGAGCAGCGAGGGATTAAAGCAAGATCACCCTCAAAGCACGAGCACTGGGTGCAAATCGCGGCAGCGGGGAGCGACCTGCGGCGGCCGCGGCCCCGCGGGCCCCCCCGGGCCCCTCGCAGGGCCCCCCACCCGCTCCCCTCACACTCACCCTCCTGGAATTTGGGCTTGGGGTCCTGCTTGGGCGCCATTTATANGCCCGGCCCCGCCGCGCAGCCGCGCCCCGGGCATGGCGGGACATGGAGTCCGGGCCATCCCCGCCCCCCGTGCACGCCGTGCGGGGGCACAGCACCGCGCCGGGTGTACCGTGGAGGCCGCCGGGACCGTGAGCAGCGAGAGAGGGGTAAAATAGTGAAAAAAAAAGAAGAAGGGAAGAGAAAAATTTGATGCGCCCAACGTGGGGCTCGAACCCACGACCCTGGGATTAAGAGTCCCATGCTCTACCGACTGAGCTAGCCGGGCGCTGTGTTCGCTGCGCGCCGTCCCCGGCAATCGGCACCGCCCCGCGCACCCCGGGCTGGGGCCGCCAGACGGCGCGCGCGACCCTTTCTCGTTTGCATATTACGTCATCTCCCAATTAAATATACGTCCCCTCTAGAGGCCAGCAGGGCGAAGGGATAGACGCGGCCTTCCCGGGAAAGCTGCGGAGTGTGGGGGACATTTAGTGGCGCCAAGTTACCGCGGGTTTGCGCTCCCGGTTCGTTTTAACCTGAGAGGAAATAAAGAGAGGGAGCGAGGGGTAGCCCCCGCTGGGGGAGACATGGTACCATCAGCCAAGCGCTCTTCCCCATCTTTCAACGAAAATTCGCCGAAATGTTTCATTTTCCACGGCAATCCCCGCGGCGGAGCACGGAGCGCTCCGGGAGCACCGCCAGGGGGCGCCCTCGGGCCGCGCCGAGCGCCGGCAGCGCGCGCTGCTCGCCCGGAGCCGGGAGCCCCGCCCCCGATGGCATAGCCCCGCCCCAATCTGAAAGCCACGCCCTCCATGCCCATAGCCCCGCCCCCGCCGCCCCTGCCGGCGGCAGCCCCCAGCGCCGCAGCCATGGCGGCCCCGGCCGGGCTCCTGCCCCTGCCGCCCCTCCCGTCCCTGCTGCCCCTCCTGTCCCTGCTGACCCTCCTGCCCCTGCTGCCCCTCCTGCCCGGCCTGCCGCTGGCCGCGGGCACGGCCGCAGGGACCGCGGGGACAGGTCCGCGAGGGGACCGCGGGAGGGGCGCACGGGCTGTCCGCGGGGATGGATGCGGGATGTCCGCGGGACGTGGGGATGTCTGCGCGGATCCGCGCGGGATGTCCGTGCGCCGTGGGGATGTCCGCGGGGATGCGCGGGGCGCTCCGCGGGACCGTAGCCGGGCACCCCGGTACCCCCGGCGCTGCAGCCCTTCCCCGGCGGGCCGGGCAGGGTCGGACCCGGCTCCCCGCGGCACTCCCCGGTGCCCCCCGGCTCCTCCCGGTTCTTCCGCGCTGCGCCCCGGCCGGGGAGGCTCCGCGGCGCTCAGTGCCCGGAGATTGCTTTGCCCCCGGAGACGGCGTGCGAACACCGTTTCCAAGCTGGGATTTGACTTTTGCGGGTTATTGTGGTGTTTGGTTGGTGTTTTTTTTACTGGCAGCTGGAGTTTAACAGCGGGAGCGTGTGCGTGGAGACCGGGACCAGCCCGGGCAGAGCGGAGCTCCGGAGCTGCCCGATCCCGCCGTCGCTCCCCACCCGATCCCTGATCCTTTCCTTAAATCTGTCCCACGGCAAACCCCAGCCCTGACCCCCCGAGGGCATGAGGGGCAGGGGGGGTCCCTGCTCCTCCCTGCTCCGTGCGGTCCCAGCGGACACCGGTGATCTGAGCCAGCTGGTGTTTGGGGACCTGCCGCGGGAGTTCATCCAGCGGAAGGAAGGGGTGGGAGAGGACAGGTGAGGAGCCCTGCATGTAACCCCTGCGCCCCCTCTCCCCAGAGCCGCCCCCGCCGCCCCCTGGCAGCGACATCGTTCATCCCATCAAGGTTGACGAGAGCGGATCCTTCTTGTCCTACGACCTGACCCACCGAGCCCTTCACCGGAGGTCTCCCGCCTCCAGGAGCAAGTTCCCTGCCTTCTACGAGCTGCATTACAAAGGACAACCGCTGAAATTCAACCTGAGCCTCAACAGGAACCTTCTGGCCCCGGGGTTTGTCAGCGAGAGGCGCTTCGGGGGCATCGCTGGCGCCAAGATCCAGCCCCACACCTCCAACCCCTGCCACATGATCGGGGAGGTTCGGAGCCGGGCGGAGGGAGGGCTGGCTGCCCTCAGCACCTGCGATGGCCTGGTAAGTACCACCCTGATCCATAAGGATCCTTAATCCACAAGGAAATAGCAGGAGCTGGGTGAAGCCCCCCTTTCTGCTGAAAGCAATGGCAAAGCTCCTGGCAGCAGCAGGGTCAGGATCCCAGCACGTAGGTCTGATGTGGCCGTGGATGAGCTGACTGTAAATTTCCCATGTATTCCAGTGGTTTGGGAACTCTTCGGGGCTTTGTTTCCTTGTTTGTGTCCAAATTCCCAAAGACGGCAATCCTCTGCCTTCTAGTACATGGATGTGTGGTTGTGAGGAGCACAGTGAGGGGCTCGGAGCTGGAGGTGTTAATGACAACACAGCTCGTGGGTACTGAAACTACTCCCTGTTTCCTGAACTCTCCCCTGCCTTATTCCACTGTAGGTATTTCCAAAGGTGATAGTGTGCGACAGTAGCAGTTTAGGGGGAAGGGTGTATGTAAAACCCTCCGTGGGTTCACAGAAGTGGTACCATGTAACTGGTGCTATGCAGATCCCCGTTCCCGAGGGGGGCCGTGGGATGACAGGGGCTCTGGGGTTGGGAACCCCTCTGTGTCCCCAGCGTGGGCATGGGACAGAGGGAGGGATCACCAGCAGTGCCTGTGCCGGTGACTCCCAGTTTGGAGGGATGACAACTCCATGGGATCCTTGGTCTGCTGCTGCTCTCAGGTGGGGGCTTTGGAGCTTTCTACCTTTGAATAAATGCCTTTCCACTGCCAGAGGGCAGGGGTACATGGGAAATTGGGAAGAAGTTCTTCCCTGTGAGGGTGGGGAGGCCCTGGCACAGGTTGCCCAGAGAAGCCGTGGCTGCCCCTGGATCCCTGGAAGTGTCCAAGGCCAGGTTGGATGGGGCTTGGAGCAACCTGGGCTAATGGGAGGTGTCCCTGCCCAGGGCAGGGGGTGGCACTGGGTGAGCTTTGAGGTCCCTTCTCTCCCACGCTGTTCCAGGATTCTGTGATTCTAATGGTCACTCCCACTGCCAGGTCCTTCAGTCTGATCCTGTGCTAGATGCAGGTGCCTTCACAGTGCCCCCTTGTCTCTCCTGCCAGAAAGGCGTGTTTCGGCTCCTGAACGAGGACTATTTCATCGAGCCCGTGTCCAGCAGCCCCCAGGAGGACGGGGCAGCTCAGCCCCACAGGATATACAAGCGCCAGGCCCCCAAGGATGGGCCAGAGCAGGGCAGAGGCCCTCCAGCCCCACGGGAAACCTGCGGCGTGCCAGGTACTGCCCCTTCCTCTGGCAATTTGGCAATGTTGGTGCCACCAGTGACTCTGTGTGCTGAACCTCCACGTGTGCCTCTCGCTCTCATCTCCTCCCAGCCCTGCTGTGAGCAGGGAGATGATGTGGAGACTGAGCATTTGCTTTCATTCCTTTGAAAACTTCAGTTTAGACCTGCTGGGGCATTGGACCCAGTCACTGCCCAGGGAGTTCCTGCTGCAGGCAGGGAGCGTGTGTGGTTCCTTCTCTGTCCTGAGCACATGGGTTGGATAAACTCTCAAACATGGGATTTCAAGTACTGAGGTTCAGTCCATCCCCAGCAGCTCAAGGGCACTGTACTCCTTGGTGAAGCTGCACCTTCCAGGCAGCACATCTTGGTTTGCTGTTTCCTAGAGCTCTCTGCTTTCAGAAACTGGTTTTGGGTTTTTTTTTTTGCTATGATCAGGTTATCTTCAGGCATTCTTCTGATACTCTAAATTAATTATTTAATCTGTGGTAATAATCTTAACGGCTTCTTCAAGTCTTTGAAGTCTATTCTTGACTCAAGTCTATTCTTGACTTTGAAGTGTATTCTTGAGAATTCATTTCTCTGGGTACTATGGCCCGCGTGGATCTCCCCTGCAATCAGGGCTAGCAGGGTGGATGTGCTGGGCATGCCCTGCAAAGGAATCCCGAAGTCTGTAGGATTTTAGTGACTGCCACCCTTCCATCCTGCCCTGATGTGTTGCTGGTTTGCTTTGCAAAGCACCACGACAACCAGATGGTGCTGGGCTGCTGGGTGGTGTTTAGCTTCTGTCAATACGTGGTGCAGCCTGTGTGTACAGCAAGTGTTTGAGAGGGATCATCCCAAAGGAAAATGCCACATGAGCCCGCCGGGACCCCCGGGCACCCTCTGCTCTGTGGTACCCTCATGTCCAGGCTGGAAGCTCAGCAGCCAAGGACACAATGGAAACAAGCTCCAAGGAAGCCGCTGCGATTAAACTGACACAGTGATATTAGCAATTCATCAAATTATCCAGATAGTTGGGATTTTTCAGGCCGGGGGATCAAACGCCCCTTCACAGCTAGTGTACAGTATAGTCCATAAAATGTGCGAGTCCATTGTTAGGGAAGCGAGGCTGAGCCTCCCAAACTGGTCATGAAGCGATTCCCACTGTGTGGGATGAGGTTTGTAAAGCCTTCCCCCAGCTTGGGGCTGACCCTGACCTTGATCTTGGAGCAGCGTCACAGGGAAAGTCTCCGCTGGAGAATTCCCAGTTGCTGGTGTGCGTGAGGAGCTCTCCTCCGCCTCCGGCCTCTTCTCAGCCACTGAACATTCCCGTTGTTTCTCCTTGGGAAGGAGCAGAGTTCAGTCTCTCTGTGCCTGAGGAAATCTCTGTGCTGTCCTGCAAGGTCCTGGCTTGCCCAGGGCACTGATGGCTGTGGGATTTGGCTCAAGGCTTCAGTCCAGCTTTGGGGGCACAGAATTTATCCTGTTGGGAACTGTGCCTCCCTGAAAAATACAGATCTGGGATGATAATCCAAAATGTTGAGCCACCGCGGTTGTTTCTCAGAGGTTTCTCAGGTTGTTTCTCAAGCGTCTCTGCAGGGTTGCCTGTAAATTCCCGTGTCAGTACAAACCCTAAAACTCTGCTCTGGGAGGCTCCCTGTTCCCTGTGGAATATTGCAAGCTCTGTTCCAGTCAAAGAAATTACTTCAAATGCTTTGTTTGTTTGTTTTTCTATGGTGCTCATGTGCAGCAGACTGAGGTCAGAGTCTTCTGGAACACAGAGCGCAGCAAAATGCACATAAGCTGTGGGTCTGCGTGTGGAGTCTTCTCCACACCACAGGTTATTCCTTTGAATTAAAAGAAAAAAAAAAAAGCTGTTTTATCAAAGCTGCAAACATTTCATCAGGAGAAAAAGACCTTTTTTTCCCCTCTAATCCCTCAGAATCTCAGGAAAGCCTGGAGCGGTCTGAGAGGCGCAGGGAAAGGTGGGAGCAGAAGCAGCACAGGAGGAGAAGAATTAGGCAGCGCTCCATCAGCAGGGAGAAGTGGGTGGAAACGCTGGTGGTGGCAGACACCAAGATGGTGGAGTTCCATGGCAGTGAGAACATCGAGAAGTACGTGCTGACTGTGATGAACATGGTGAGTCCTGGGCCTGGCAGGGCAGAGCCGCCGTGATCATGGAATGGCTGGGCTTGGAAGGGACCTCAAAGCTCATCCAATTCTACCCCCTGTGGACAGGGACACCTTCCCCCCAGACCAGGTTGCTCCAAGCCCCGTCCAACCTGGCCTTGGATACTTGCTGGGATGGGGCAGCCACAGCTTCTCTGGGTAGAAGACCCCAGGGCTTGCCAGGACTCATCCCTGGTGGGACCTCAGCAAACCTCTCAGCACTCAGGCTCTTCCCACCCCGCTTGGCTTTGCTGCCCTGCTCAGTGCTCCGAGCCCACGGGAGGACGGGTGGGTGGCAGCAAACCCGAGGTCAAAACCTCTGTGTGGGAGCAGCTCAGCCAACACCACTTCACCTTCCTATGGGGCTTGAGGGCTGTTCCCTTCTGCTCCCCTCCATGGGATGGGTGATGTGGCCTCCCAGGGAGGTCCCCAAAAGGGAGACACGCTCCAGGGAAGGGAGGTGGGGAGTGCCAGAGCTGGCACTATCTGGGTTAGGAGAGAGGGGAACAGCTTTTCTGGGAAGGAGCAACAGATTGTGGTGGGAATGTGGGAGTGTCTGCTGGTGCCACAGAAGAAGCAGATAAGTCAGGGTGAGTTGGTTCAGTCTGTTCCCTCTTCTGCTGCCAAGGCAGTGCCTCTTTGCCTTCCAGAAGAGAGCTTTGGCTGACGCCAGGAAAGGGTGGGATTGGGCAGAGGACCTCAGGTAACATCCCTGCATTTCTGGGCGGTGGTGAAGGCACCCAGAGAGCACCAAATTCCTTTGAGATGTTAAACACGTCTATTAGTGAGAGCAGAGGGGTTCCCCGGGCGTTTCTGGATGAGTTCCAGCGTCTACACAGATCATATCCAGTGCAAATGGAAATCATCGCAGGCCTCAGTCCAGGCCCGTGTCTGTTCTCGTCTGGATTTGGGGAATTCCCCGGGATGTTGTCAACAGCCTCCAGCAGCTTCCCCTGGAGCTCATGTTCCTGCAGAGGGATGTGGCAGCAGCCGTGTCCCGGGGCTGGGCTTTGTTCCGAGCTGTCTTTCCTTGGCATTCCCGTGTCACAGGTGGCAGGGCTGTTCCACCACGCCAGCATCGGGAACCCCATCAACATCGCCATAGTGCGGCTCATCCTGCTGGAGCACGAGGAGGTGAGAGCAAAGCAGGGTGACTCACCCCGTCCTGGCAGCCAGGCTGGGAGGCACTGGGAGCTGGCCTGGAAAGCCAGGCTCCCTCCTGTGCCTCTGCATGGCCTGGAGGAGTTTGTGTGAGAGAAATCCAGTGTTTGCGTCCTCGTCTTGGCTGGTGGAGTGAGGGACAGTGTGGTCAGAGGAGCTGCTGAGTCTGATTTTTAGGATGATTCCTGGTAACTCAGCATGGATGGGGAAGCAGAGGGCTGTGGGTCGCTGGGTGGTCGTGTCCCAGCTGCAGTGGTGGCTCTGAGGCCACTCAGATGGGCTCCCAGCTGCGTCCTTCGCCCCCAGCCAGGACAGGAGATTTCCCTGCAGTGTTTCTTAACCCCCATTACTGGATGATTTCATGTTTTGCTTGAATCACAGATGAAAAGAAAGCAGGAAAAGGGCTTTCTTCCCACCCAGCCTACAAGCTATAAACATGGAGCATTTCCATCTGGATGGCAGTCACTGCCGATTGCGCTCCGATGTGTCTGAGATCAGACCTCTCCCCTCTCCAGCCCAGAACCCAAACAGCTCCAGCAGTGATATGACAGCAGGCTTCTTCTCTTTCAGGAGGACCTGAAGATCTCCCACCATGCAGACAACACCTTGAAAAGCTTTTGCAAGTGGCAGAAGAGCATCAATGTGAAAGGAGATTCCCATCCCCTGCACCACGACGTCGCCGTCCTGCTCACCAGGTATCGTGTCCTCCCGATTTGCTGCTGTAGGTGCTAGTCTGTCAGGAAGAAAGTGCCCTGGCTGCAGGTAGAGGGGCAGGCGGAGGAACATCCCGGGGGGAGCTGGTGAAATCTCACTCTCCACGCCAGAGCCCTGCCTGGACACCTGCACCTAAGATATGTAACGTGAAATCTGGAGATATCTGGGTCCTGAGGGCTGGAACTGTGGTGGGAGGTGTCCCTGCCCATGGCAGGGGCTGCAATGAGATGAGGTTTAAGGTGCCTTCCAACCCAAACCATTCCAGGGCTCTGTGATTCTCTGAACTGGTCTCAAATCTCAGGTTTCCAGATAAGGTTTCCAGACCAGGTTTTCACCATGGCCCTCTTGCCAAGCCCCAGAGCGGCTGGATCCTCCCAGGAGTTGTACACAGGGATTAACTCTCTTTTTTCTCTGGAGGCTGGGCTTGGCAGAGGAGCCTCTGGGAAGCCCCTGACCTCCCATGGAGCAAACAGGAATTCGTGGCTCTGGCCAAGTTTATATACCTTGCAGTCAAGCCCTGCTCTGAGGGTTTCAGGCTGCCGTGCCTTGGCTTTTGGCAGCGTTGTGGTGGTTTGGGTGATGATTCACAATCCACAACAGCTTCATCTTCTCTGGGAAGTTGCTTTGTAGCAGAAATGAGGCGCTTCAGGCCCTGTACTTGATGGAGTTGTTCCTCCTGGGTGGCTGGAGCTGCCCTGGACCACAGCACCCCTGGGCTGTGCTTCCCCACTGGAATTGCTTTATTATTCCCAGCATCAGTTTTATTTATACAACGGAATAAACGTAGCCAGCAGTTCCCATTAATCAGGCTTAATAATGAGCTGGGGATACGGGGAGAGGAAAGGGGAAAGGCAAGGCTGTAAATGTTTCCATTGTGGAGGACGTTGGAGGGCTCCATTCTCACTTCTGTTTGGCCACTGTCTGTGTGTCTGGGCCATGTCCCACACTCTGTGCTGCCGCCTTCCAACGCCCTCTCTGCTTTGTGTCTGTCTGTCTGTCCCTGTCCCCCAAGGAAGGACATCTGTGCTGCCATGAACAGGCCCTGTGAGACCCTGGGGCTGTCCCACGTGGCGGGGATGTGCCAACCCCACCGGAGCTGCAACATCAACGAGGACACGGGGCTGCCCCTGGCCTTCACCGTGGCCCACGAGCTCGGACACAGGTACCCCCAGCTTCCTCCTCCTCCTCTTCCTCTGCGCTGCTCAGTCGGGGCTGGACAAGGCACGGGGGGAAGTTGGGAGAAGGTTCCCAGTGGTTTCTCACTGCTGCAACCCCTCCTTCTGCCCCCTGGGAATTTAATTCCAGAGTTAAGTTTTTGGTTGCCCCAGGTTTAATGAAAACCACGTAATCCAAGGCAACCTGGACAAACTGTGTTTACGTATTACCCTGTGCTGGTTTGGGAGGGCTTTGGAGCAGCTTTAAAGCAGGATCTGCCTGTAGAATCAGCAACAGATTTCAATCAAATTTTGACAAGATCACTTGAACCTCATAGTTCTCAATAGACATCTGTGTGTGGGAAAACACCCCCCAGCAAGTTCAATTAAGTGATCTTGTTCAATATTCCCGAGTATTCAGTGGGAAATGAAAGCACAGGAGAAAGTTTGGGTCAGTGTCCTTGGTATCAGTACATCCCCCAGGGCCAGGCCCCCGCCCCTGTCCCTGCCCCTGCCCGTGTCCCCCGTGCCGGTGCCGTGTCCGGTGTCGCGCGGTGCCGGTTGTAGCGGCGAGTGGCTCATCTCCCCTCTGTGGGACTGTGCTCTTACACAGTTTTGGGATTCAGCATGATGGAAGCAGCAATGACTGTGAGCCAGTTGGGAAAAGACCTTTCATCATGTCTCCACAGCTCCTGTATGACACGTCCCCACTCACCTGGTCCCGCTGCAGCCGCGAGTACATCACACGATTCCTCGAGTGAGTCCTTCCTCCTCTTCTTCCTCGCTGGGGCTGCTGGGGGGGCTAGGGGCACGGGAGGGTGCTCTTACCTCTGAGAGCTTCTATCTAAGAGCCATCTGGGGGATCTTTTACCCAGAAAAGCTGTGGCTGCCCCTGGATCCCTGGAAGTGTCCCAGGCCAGGTTGGACGGGGCTTGGAGCAACCTGGGCTGGTGGAAGGTGTCCCTGCCCATGGCAGGGGGTGGAACTGGATGGGATTTAAGGCCCCTTCCAACCCAAACCATTCCACGATTCCATGATCTCCCTGGGCTGCCTCCCCCATGCAGTGAAGGGGCTCAGGAGTGCCCGGGTGGTGGCACAGGGGCTGTGGTTTCCTCGATGCTCTCGGCAGTTCCTGGGTTGGATGATTGTTACCCTGAGGAGGCATCACGTGGGGACATGAGACCCAGCCAAATTCTTCCCTGGGTTTGTTTATTTTTAGCACCCAGGGCTGATTTTTCAGGCAGTTGTTATGAGGTTCCAAGGAACGCGGCCCAGATTTGCGTCTGTCAGCCAGTGACTTGTGCTGGAGGAACGTTTCCTTCCCTGCTGCGGGAAGGTTGGAAAACAGCGAGGAGCAGCAGTGGGGAGAGCTGGATGAGGGGCTGGTGTTCTGTGGTGGGGAGGCTGCCAGGGCTGAACTCCTGCTCCTAAACCTCAGCCTGGGACATGTGGGCTCGGCCCTGTGCGGGGGGAATTACTGTTGATTTATGGCTTTCAGAGGAATGGAGCCTTTCTGTATCGGGAGTGCTCTTGGCCCTCTGCTTTTAACCTTCACTTTTGCATTAAGAATTTCCTGCTTGTGATGACCTTGGGCTGCTATGAGCTGGGATGGGGGAGAGACAGAACAGCTGGGTGCTCCTCTGGTTGGGTTTTGGGCTCTTAACCCCCCAGAAGGGGCAGCTCTCCCTTCAGAAGGAAGCCAGCAGGCATCTGTCCCTGGCTGTGACATCCCCCCGGCCAGGGAGAGGCCAGGGGCCAGCACAGACATGAGTTGTTATGATGTGGTGTTGGCAGGAGGACAGGAAGGAGTGAGCCAGAAAATGGGACCCTGCTGACCTGGGGTTGCTGGCTGTGCTTGGAACAGACCTCACATCTGGAAAAAAGCCACTCTCAGATGATGATTATTACTATTATTGTACAGAAGATTATTATTTTACAAGCACTTCTGAGTGTTTAAGCATCTCAAAGCGATTCCTGGCAGTGGCACAGCCCCGGCACTGCAGGGCAGGCGGGGCTGGAGACCCTCCTGTCTGCTCAGACACCCAGGGGCACTGGAAGAGGTCCCTTCCCTGCTGTGCCAGTGGTGTCCCCAAGGAAGGACCACCCCTGGCTCAGGCTGATGTGGGATGCCCGCACAGGCAGCAGTTGTGCCCACTGGAGGATGCTGTAAGGCTCTTTGTTCCCCACCCCTCACCGTGACACGAGCTCTTTCCCAGCCCAGCTGGTGGAACATCCTTGTCAAACAGGGTCTGGTATCTGGTGGATGCCCTGCCTGCACCCTGAGCCTGGGATGGATGGAGCAGCCTCCCTCCATTTCTGCAGCCCTGGCACAGCTGCAGTCTGTCCTCTCTCCCTTCAGTCTTTGCTCTACATCAAACAACCAGTTTTTCAGCCTCTTTCCACAGCACTGGAGCTCTTCTTCCATCCTCCTCCTCTTCCCTGGGCCTGGTTGTGCAGCTGATTCTTCCCGAGCTCCAATCGCTCCAACCCTTGCCTTTGTTTTTATTGAATTCTGTCCTGGCTCTTTTTAGACTCTTCCTCCGGTTCTCTGAGAGCTTTCGAAATTTTAATCCTGCTCTCAAATGTATCTGCAGATCCTCCCAGCCTGCTCACAGATGGGGATTTAATCATCCTTCCATCCACTCCGTCATCCAGCTCGTTAAGGAAGGGGCTGGAACAGGCAGAGGCAGCTCAGACCCCTGCGTGTTCCCTGCGGAGTGGGATTTACTGCAGATTCCTACAAAGCCAGAGGGAAACTCAGGCCAACTTTTCCTGGCTTGGAGATGTGTTTTGGCCAACTGAAGGGACCAGTAGAACGATTGGGAGGTATTTCATGAGGAAATAGGTTCTGAGCAGAGCACTGGAAAGCTGGTGGCAGATCTCAGTCACCCCCAGGTTGGACAGGGAGCTCACCCCAGGCTGGGGCAGCGCAGGGAGTGCCCTGAGCAGGTCAGGGGGATGGGAGGGTTGGGGCAGTTTGTGGGGGGACATGAGGCCCGTGTGGGACCCAAACAGGCACAGCAGCACCAGTGTCACACATGTGGCTCGACCAGGATGACGTGCTTGAGCCTGGGCTTCTCCCAGTACAGACATCACTCCTTGCGATTTTAAAGAAAATACTCCAAGTGTTTTCCACCAGGAGATAAAGAAAACAGAACAAGGGTAAAGAAGACAGGATACAGGGAATGGCTTCTCAGTGCCAGAGGGCAGGGTTAGATGGGATATTGGAAAGAAATCCTTCCCTGTGAGGGTGGGGAGGCCCTGGCACAGGTTGCCCAGAGAAGCTGTGGCTGCCCCTGGATCCCTGGAAGTGTCCCAGGCCAGGTTGGACGGGGCTTGGAGCACCCTGGGCTAGTGGAAGGTGTCCCTGCCCAGGGCAGGGGGTGGAACAAGATGGGTTTAAGGTCCCTTTGCACCCAGACCATTCCAGGATTCTGTGATTCTCTGGAAATACCTGTGGGGGTGCCATGTAGTGACCTGCTGTGTGCCTGGAACAGGCTGCACCCTGACACTGTGTCCCGCTGCCCAATCCATGCTTAATCCACCTCTGCTCAGTCCTGCGTCACCCACGGTGATCCTTCCCTTCCCACCAGGCTGGAGAAGCAGGATGCTCCTGCTGTCAGGAATCTGGAAATGAGACCTTCGAGCCTCTGGGCTGCTGAAAGCAACCTGTTTCCTGAGTTTTCCAATAGGGAAATACGAGTATTTTGCAATAGGGATATACATGGGCTCTTAGGGGGCTGCCTCCAGCCATGTGAGCTGTTTGCAGGTGAGGTGTCCAGTGTGGAACTCACTGGGTGGGATGGGAAAGGGAGGAGGGGGTGCTGGTTCTACCAGGCATCGCCCCGTGGCTCTGCCAGCCCCCCAGAGCAGGAGCTCTCCCGTGCTTCCAGCCCGTGTTTCTGTGTTGCTGGCTTGGGTTCCAAAGGAATCTGGTTTCAGGTTAATTCAGAGCCGATCCCAATCACAACAAAGCCCAGTAATGCAATCTGCCCCGACGGCCTCGCCAGAGGCTTTGCCTGGCTGGAAACGGGTTTGTTTAAATCAACACTGAGGGTTGAACTGGTGACAGTTCCGAGTGTGTTTGGGAAGTGTCGTAGCAAAAGCAGCAGGAGTGGAGGGAGGTGAGGCACCAGCCCAGGAGCCGCACGGAGCAGCCGCTGCTGCCTTTGTGCCTTCGCCTTCCCACTATCCTGCCAAACCTGGGGACATGGGGGGTCGCTCTGGGGGGCTCCCACCCCCAAAGTCAGGTCCCCACAGGTGCCTGCCAGTGCTGGGGCGGCCCCAGGGCTGTTAAGGAGCTGACACTGCTGTGCCCTCTCTCTTTCAGCCGGGGCTGGGGGCTGTGCCTGGATGACCCCCCAGCCCGGGAGGTGCTGGACTTCCCCCTGGTGCCCCCGGGGGTCCTGTACGACGTGGGCCACCAGTGCCGGCTGCAGTACGGCCCCTACTCCACCTTCTGCGACGACATGGATGTAAGCTGGGATCCCCCCCGGAGCAGGGGCTCTCGGGGGATCTCTGGGGTGGGGCCTTGCTGGGGCCACCCTCTCCTTGTGGGTTAAACCTGTGCTGGAGGGTTGGCTGGGCAATAACCGTGTCCTGAACAACCTGTTTCCTGCAGAGCGTCTGCAACACGCTGTGGTGCACCGTGGGGAACACGTGTCATTCCAAGCTGGATGCGGCCGTGGATGGCACAGCGTGTGGGGAGAACAAGGTAACAGGGAGCAGACCCCTCTGTGGCCTCAGGGACCCCCTGTCATGCACAGAGAGGAGCTTCACAGGCTCCAGCACAGGGACATGCTGCCCATGCTCTGTCCAAACACCCGCTGCTCCCAGGAGGGGCTGCCTTCAGGGAAGCTTAAAAATCCTTGGGAAGCTGAAACCAACAGTTAATGACCATGGCAGGAGAGCATGAGGCTCCTTCTGCTCTCTGTCTGCTGAGGTGGTGCATGCTCATCCCTGGGATGTTCCCCACTGCTGGGAAGGCACCTCTGAGCCTCACTGGCTCTTCCCTCTGGGCTGCAATTGGGTTGAGAATCTCCTTAATGAGGGGTCTCAGTGGAGGTTTGGGTTTGTTACCTCAGACAAGTCCCAAACAGCCCAGCATCTCTGTATTTCCCATTGTTTGAGGAGCTCCAGGCTCTGGCACAGCCCGGCTGACCCCAGCACCTCTGTGCAAGCAAAACATGGATTTCCATGGGACAGCATATCACTACACCCTGCACCGGGCTCTCAGACTCAGCAGTATATTGCATCCTTAACCTCGTTTTCTCTCCTGCCCCTCTGCAGTGGTGCTTCAACGGGGAATGTGTTCCTGTGGGTCACCGTCCCGAGCCCATCGACGGCGGCTGGAGCTCCTGGAGCTCCTGGGCTGCCTGTTCCCGGAGCTGTGGGGCCGGAGTGCAGAGTGCTGAGAGGCACTGCAGCACCCCCACGTGAGTGCAGCCCATTCCAGCCCAGCCCAGCCCACCCCTGCCATGGGCAGGGACACCTCCCACCAGCCCAGGTTGCTCCAAGCCCCGTCCAACCTGGCCTTGGGCACTTCCAGGGATCCAGGGGCAGGCACAGCTTCTCTGGGCACCCTGTGCCAGGGCCTCAAAGGGAAGGATTTCTTCCTAATGTCCCATCTCTCCCTGCCCTCTGGCAGTGGGAAGCCATTTCCCCTTGGCCTGTCCCTCCATCCCTTATAAGTCCCTCTCCAGCTCTCCTGGAGCCCTTTCAGGCCCTGCAAGGGGCTCTCAGCTCTCCCTGGAGCCTTCTCTTCTCCAGGTGAACCCCCCCAGCTCTCCCAACCTGGCTCCAGAGCAGAGGAACCCAACTCTTCCTTATTCCCCGTAAGGCCAGGAGCCATCATCTGTCCAGTGCAGTCCCACCCCGGCTGTGTCCCACAGCCAGGCTGTGCCATCGTGCACTTATTGTCTGAACGATGAGCTTTTGGACACTCAGGCCATTAGGATGACCCCCGGGAGCCTCCTCCCAGTGTCATTCCTGGTCTGTGCAGGCAGGGAGCGGTTGCAGTGCCTCAAACAAAGGGCAAAGAGTGGGAGATGTAAAACACATCCAGTGTCCTTTAGTGACAGAACAGCAAACCAGGCATTCTTGGAGCCTGATTCAGAGTTGTTTTGGAAAATCCTGCTGCAGTTTATCAGCCTACTGCATTCCATGAGCCAGAGCTGGCTCCCGCCTGGAAGCGTCCGGGCAGTGCCAGGGGAGCTGCCTTGTCCATCCCATGATTCCTGGGCTGATCCATCTGCTCCCCAGATGTCCCCTTGGTCACCAAATTGTTGTTGCATAGGATGCACCCAAATCCCCCGGCTTGCCCAGGAGTTGTAGCACCCTGGGATGGGGAGGAAAAGGGCTTTGTGAGTGATGTTCCAGGGGAATCGCTTTTCCATGGCATGAGGAGCTCTGGCAGCCCTGGGAGCAGGCTCCTGATGTGCCCAGACATCTGTTCTGCCCATCCTCTCCCTCGGGCACATCTGGCACGTGCTGTTGGGCTGTTGAGGGAAGTGCTGTGTTGTCTCAGAGCCGGGTCAAGAGCCAGGTCTGGTTTGACATGAGCTCCGTGGCAGAAGTGCTGTGGTGGTTTATGGAGTGTTCCAAACACAGCTGTGGACAGGCGGGAGAGCAAACACTGAGAGAGCAGCGGAATTTCCCGGGCAGCTGTTTGCTTTGGCCGCCAGAGGTAAATCTCCAGCTTTGCCTTTGGGATGGAGTGAGCAAATGTGTGTGCTGGGCACCCCTCCTCCCACAGACATTCCCTCGGGGCAGGGCATGTAAACACTGCCCTAAAAGAATCATTAACTTCATTCTCTTCAGCAAAGTGTGTCCTGGGGAAGGAATTTTCATGAGGCCACGGGGACATGGGCCGTGGAGAGTGGTGTGGCCAAAGGAAAAGGCAGCATGGCAGGAATCTGAGAGAAAATTATTGTGGCTTTTCAAGTCCCTCTTAGTTTAAAAAGACCAGTGGCAGCTTTGCTGTTCCCTTGGGCAGTAGAGGAGCAGAGTTGAAGGGGTATCCTGGGTGGGATGGAGAGCAGCTCCTCCAGAGCAGCTGCAGGATGGGCACAAGGCTGGATGGAGCTTGGAGCAGCCTGGGATAGTTGAAGGTGTCCCTGCCCATGGCAGGCGGTGGAACAAGATGGGCTTTAAGGTCCCTTCCAACCCAAACCCTCGCAGGATTCCATGACTCTGAAGTCTCTCTCATCCCAAACCCTCCCTGGTTTCCCTTTCCCCACGCTCGGACAGGCCGAAGTACGGGGGCCGGTACTGCCTGGGCGAGCGGAAGCGGTTCCGGATTTGCAACGTCAGGCTGTGCCCCCCGGACAAGCCCTCCTTCCGCCAGGTCCAGTGCAGCCAGTTCAACCCCATGCTCTACAAAGGGAAGCTCTACAAGTGGACACCAGTGCCCAACAACAGTGAGTGGAGGGCAGAGGCCTCAGACGCAGAAAACCTCAGGCGCGGTCCCGCGGGCGGCCTGAGCCTGCCGTCTGTGCCCGAGACTCGCCTCGCGGTCTGTGAAATCGCGGCTGGGCTGGCAGGCTCAGGTTGTGCTTTCGGAGCAGGCTGGGTGGGCCCCGCTGCCGGGGTTCAGTGTGTGCCTGTTGGGTCCCCCAGTTAACCCGTGCGAGCTGCACTGCCGGCCGGAGCACGAGTACTTTGCGGAGAAGCTGCGGGACGCGGTGGTGGACGGGACGCCGTGCTACGAGCGGGACGCCAGCCGGGACATGTGCATCAACGGCATCTGCAAGGTGGGTCCTGTGCTGCTCCTCTGGGAGCGGGCCCAAGGACCCCCCTTCCTGGGAAAACGCTTGACCCATCCCTTAGGGGAGGAGCGTCCCCTCCCTCCCGTGCTGAGCTCGTTCCTTTTGTCATTCCCCACTTGGAAACGTTCCTGATTTCCTCGGGGTGTGTCATACACACATGTTCCAGCCTCTGTGCTGCCTCAAGGATATAGAGCACAATCCAGGCCAGGTGGAAGAGGGCTTGGAGCAACCTGGTCTAGTGGAAGGTGTCCCTGCCCGTGGCAGGGGGATTGGAACTGGGTTGTCTTTAATGTCTCTTGCAACCCAAACCATTCCATGATTCTGTGAATCCATTGGAGATGGTGCAGTTGATGCTGCACGTGATCTGGGAGATCCTGGTGTGGCTGGGGAGGCTTTGCCAAGCTGTGCCCTGAGTCCTCCAGCTGCCTTTAGTGGCAGTGAACCAATTCCTTTATCCCTTTCCCTAAGGAAACCATCCCGGGGTTTGGGATGGAATAAGCACACGTGTAAGACATGGGATTTCTGTTAAATGGGGGAGTGGGTGGTGATGTGTGGTCTGCAGAGTCCCACATGGGAGGCATCAGAGCTCACGTGCCCCTGGGACTCGCAGGGGTGGGAGGGGCCCCGGGGGTGTCCCCCAGCCCTGGGCCGGGGGCTGACGGGGGTCCCTCGCAGAACGTGGGCTGTGACTACGAGATCGACTCGCACGCCGTGGAGGATCGGTGCGGGGTCTGCCGCGGGGACGGCTCCACCTGCCACACCGTCCACAAGACCTTCGAGGACAGCGAGGGGCTGGGTAAGGGCACAGCGCTGTCCGCAAAACACTGAGTGCCTGAGGCCATGCAGAGCCAGGCTTGCTGCCACCGCTGCTGCTGCTGCTGCTGCTGCTGCTGCTGCTGCTGCTGCTGCTGCTGCTGCTGCTGCTGCTGCTGCTCGCTCCCAGGGAGGCTTTTAATGCCACCTTGTCAGGTTTTTAGGGTTAAGCCAGCAGGGAATGCAGCTGGGTTCAGTGTAAGGTGGGGTTTGGTGCCCATGGGTGCCTTACAGAGATGCAAGGATTGGCACGATGCTGGTGCTCAGTTGACACTGGCACCCACAGTAGCACCCACAAAGGGGACACTTCTGCCCACCCGGGGGACACTCACCCACCCAAGGGCACAAATTGTCTCCCCTGAGACCAACACTTGGTTCCATTCCCAGGCTACGTGGATATTGGGATTATCCCCGTGGGAGCCCGGGAGATCCGGATTGAAGAAGTCGCAGAAGCCGGGAATTTCCTGGCGCTGCGGAGCGAGGACCCGGAGAAGTATTTCCTGAACGGTGGCTGGACCATCCAGTGGAACGGGGACTACAGGGTGGCAGGGACCACCTTCACCTACAAGAGGACTGGGAACTGGGAGAATCTCACCTCTCCAGGGCCAACCGTGGAGCCCGTGTGGATCCAGGTACGATGGGATACACAGCAGGGAGGATGGGGGGACAGAGCCCCTGGATCTCCTGCCTTCCTGGGCAGGGCTGAGCTGCCACGGTCTGTCACAGCACTTCCCTGCATCTGGGGGTGGGGCTCTGCCTCGCCTGGCTGAGCGTGGTTCTCTGGGAGCCAACACTGGAGCAGCCAAGCACACGCCACCGGCCCGGCGAGTGCTTCCAGCCCACAGCACTTCCAGCTGAGCCTCATCCCCTTTGCAGCATTCCTCAAAATATTTACATGGGAGAGGGAGCATGAGGAGAAAGAGCCGTTTCCTGAGGCCCTTCCCATATCTTATCAAGAGCAGGGGAAGAGCCCTTGGTGCTTCTGGCTGGGCTGGTCTGGGGTGAGGGATCTGCCAGTTAATGCAAAGCTGTTGGGAATCAATGTCCTTGTGACCGTGAGGCCAAGCTTTGCTCTGGAGAAGCCAGTGGGAATCATCCCACAGAGTATGGCACAGCCAGCTCCAGGCTGAAACCCCTCGTGGTGCCAAGTGTGGTGCAGGGGCAGCGATGGCCACGGAGCTGCATCCCGTGGACCCCCAGGACCCTCCCCTGCCTGGTGGTCACGGCTCATCCCGACACGCTCCCCGGAGCACCAGCCCCTTGGCACAGGCTCTCCTGGAGCTCGGCCACTCTGAGCAGCCAAAATCTTCTCCTTCCCTCACCCTTTCCTTCATCAGTGGCTCAGCTGCGGGATCCTGGGCTCGCTGCCTCCGAGAGCTGCCGTTAATGGGAACGCTGGCGCGCTCGGCACCCACAAGTCACTTTCTGGGATCTGTAGCCTAATTAAAACCTTTGGACAAGAATGTTTCAATATTCATGGAGAGGTTTTGGAAAGAAGCCCTGGCTTCCGCCAAAGCTCCAAGAACAACAAAGCTCTGGCAATAACGGGAGTGCTTAGGCTAAGAAAAACAGGGATAAACTCCCGGCCCTCGGAGCGTGGGTGCGGGAGGCGCTTTGGGCAGGACTTGTGTAAACCGCAGGAGCAGCAGGAGCCCGTTCCCAGCAATTTAGGGAATTCCTCCAGGCAGGACATCTTCCCTTAGACCAGGTTGCTCCAAGCCCTGTCCAAAGTGGCCTTGATCACTTCTGGCCGTGCTGGGCGGGTCGTTCTCCCCGGAGAAGCCCCCGGGGTGTGATGACACGGCCACTGCCCTGCCCTGCCCGGCCCGTGTCCCCCCAGCTGCTGTTCCAGGAGACCAACCCCGGGGTGCGGTACCAGTACACGATCCAGCGCCCGGCCGACAGCGAGAACGAGATCGAGCAGCCCGAGTTCCTGTGGCGCTTCGGCTCCTGGACCACCTGCACGGCCACGTGTGGCACCGGTGAGTCCGCATCCCGCATCCCGCATCCCGCGGGACTCCCGGCGCGGCCCTGCAGGGGGGCCGTTGGAGCAGGTGGAGCATCCCCGGGGATGCCTCAGGAATTCCTGGGTCTTTGGTTTCAGGAGGTCTTAGGGGGGGAAAAAGGGCCATCTGCTGAGGTCACGGCTCCGGTGCCCCCGCGGCGTTCACAGGGAGCCGGCGCTTTATCAGCGCTTTGCTGCCGGCTCGGTGTCCTGTTACCGCCGGGCGTTCCTCGCCGTCGGGATGGAGACAAAAGAGCTTTAGAGAAATCCGGGAGCGTGGAAGGGCTGGTCCCCCGCCTGGCTGGGCCTCTCGGTGGGGGAGCACGGCCAGGGTTTTACAGAGAGCACACGGGAAGGTGCCTGGTGTGGCTCCGTGTGTCAGACACTTGCTTCTCTCCATCCTGCCCCGCTGCACCACCGGGGTCCCCGGGGCAGCTTTTGGGGCAGCTGATGGAGTGGGACATTCTTGGCACACTGCCGGGGGAGGCTGGGAAGAGCAAGCACTTCCTCGAGAGCAGCTGGCACTGGGAGAAAGGGGAATTCAAGGACACTTGTGCTTTCTAGGTAGCACAAAGTGCCAGGGGATGGCTTTTGTTTAAAACCAGCTTTGCTTTGCATGGTTTGAGTGCTTGGCTTCCAGAACAGAAGGGAAATACAGGAGTGAATCTGGCAGGAGTTGGGTGAGGGTGAGCAGCTGGAGGAGGGCTGACCCTCTCTCCCTGGGCTGGATGATGGAGTGAGCTGAGACATGGATTTGGGAGAGCTCAGGGTGAGCCTCTGGTCAGCCCCAGGGCCCCGTAAGCTCCCAAGTGCTTGAGCCAGAGCCCAGCTCAGCAGCCTCAGCAGGGCTCTGTCAGTCTCAGCTGGTGGCAGGGGTTCAGTGACAGCTCTCCGAGGCACAGGTCAAGTATGTGTTACAAAAACGGGGACAAAAGCTGGAGCGAGGCAGCGTGGTGAGGTCACCCTAAAAACATCCCCCCCACACCCCCCCTGAGTGCTTCGAGGACACAAGGCCTCAGCCAGTGATTTCTCCCAGAGCTGTGAGGGGGCAGGGCTGTGTGCTGCCTGTTGGCTCCCTTCAAACACAGCCCCCAAAATCCCCAGTGCTCACAGGCTCCTGTGGCTGGTTGTGGCTCTGGGCAGTGCTGCCAGGACAGTGCAGCACCTTCACAGCTGTCCATCGTGCCCCACTGCACTGGTGCCACGAGGCTCTGTGAGGGCACTGGTACCTTGGCACATTTGGGTCTGCAGCTTCAAGTGGTGGTTTCCTTTCCTTTCCCCTGTTTTGGTGGCTCAGACTCACCAAGGGCCTCTTGTCACCTGCTCACAGAGGGTGCTGGGTGGTTTCCAAAGCCGAGCCGGTGCCTGTGTGTGTGGTTTGGTTTCCCAAGCCCCTCGAGAGCCCGTGCCCGTGTCCATGCCCACAGGGGTGCAGCGGCAGGTGGTGCACTGTGTGGAGAAGCTGGCTGGCATCGTGGAGGAGCGGTTCTGCGACGCACTCACCCGCCCCGACGACCAGCAGCGCCCCTGCAGCGAGGAGCCCTGCCCGGCCAGGTCCGACCCTCCCCTTCCCACCCTCCTCAGCTCATCCTCAGTGTCCAACAGCCCTGAGGTGACCAGAGTGGGGGGACCTCGGTCACTGCCGTGCCAGATTGCCCCAGGATGTGTGCAGCTCTTCACACCTCTCCTCTCCCTCATCCGTAGGGATGGATCCCAGACCCTGTGTTGGCCCACGAGAGCATCCCTGGGGTTGCCCGATGGCCGCAGGGTGTTGCTTGTCCTCAGGCTACAAGCTGCACAGGAGATCCCATGCTGGCAGGATGCTCCTCTCTGCCTCTGTGCACAGAACCATCCCTGGCACAAGTCAGGGACTGACCCATCCCTGACCCTCCATCTGGGCTCTGTAACCTTGGGCTGACACACAGGCTGCAGTTGGGATCCTCGTTCCCCCGTGGCCCCACGGGATGGGCCACAGGATGGAACCCGGCCCGTGGCTGCTGGCTCTGGCTGAGACCTTTCCCTCTCCCCTTTCCCCTTTCCTTTTTCCCTTCCCCTTCCCATCGCTGTCGGCAGGTGGTGGGTCGGGGAGTGGCAGCAGTGCTCGGCCTCGTGCGGCAGCTCGGGGCTGATGAAGAGGACGGTGCTGTGCATCCAGAGCGTGGGGCTGGACGAGCAGAGGGCCCTGCAGCCTGCAGACTGCCAGCACCTGCCCAGGCCCGATGCCACCACGCCCTGTCACCGGGACGTGCCCTGTCCCTCCCAGTGGGCTGTGGGGAACTGGTCCGAGGTGAGGAGGAGCGTCGGGGAGGTCCCAGTATCTGGCAGAGCTGGTGGGAGCTGGGGACAAGGTGCCCCCAGGCCCCCTCAGCAATGGGTGTGCCTCCTGCTCACAGGGAAAATCCATGGATGCGTCTGTGCGGGCTCAGCAGCTCCCGTGGATGGGAATTCCGTTGCACGGAGAGGTCTCAGAGTGAGGAAGGAGCACTGGGCTGTTTAACTCTGCCCCATCTCTGAGCCTTGCTGCTCCCTCAGGGTGATGGCCACGCTCCCTGTGCAAGGACAGCAGAAACAAGAGGTTTTCAGCTGGATGGGGCTTGGAGCACTGGTCTGGTGGGAGGCGTCCCTGCCCGTGGCAGGGGATGGAACTGGGTGATCTTTAAGGTCCCTTCCAACACAAACCATGATGTGATTTATGGTCATACTCTGTATAGCCTTGATTTATTTTTGTATTTCTGTGGATCAGCTTAACCACAGGTTGAGGGTTTCAACCAGAAAATTATAACTCCTAATTTAAGCAGCCGCTCCAAAAAGCGTTCAGCATGAAGACAAATATCAGGAGAGAAAGGAGAGAGCCTGGGAACGGGGCTTGTTGCTAGGGAACAACTGGGATCGAATGAGAACAGAGAATTTGAAGGCTACATGAGAGAGGGAGTTAGAAATATTTTTCTAGGGGCCCACAAAAGCCACAATTAAAGGCTGAGAGAGACGGATGCAATGGTTTAACGGGAAAATCATGGCTTGGTGGTGGGTCAGTGCTGGGCAGGGCCAGCCCCAGCCCTCACAGTTGTCCTCTGTGGTGTTGGCATGGACAGATCTATGACCTCAGGAGAAAAGTGCTCAGGATTTTGAGGTTCTGTCATTTTTCTGTCCCTTAATTTAAAGCAAGAGCTCTCTTTCTTCTCTGTTTCCACCAGCACTGTAAGTAGGGGAATTAGAAGGGTTTTGAAGTTTCCCAGAGACGTGGTCCTTCTGGCAGCAATTCCTAACAGGGGTTGGGGCTGGTTTTGTCCGTGCAGACCCCGGGAGCACCTGATGCCAAAGGGGTTCTCTGGGGTTTGGGTAGTCCAGCAAACTGCTTAAACACCAGGACTCAGCATCTTCAGAAGGACCCTAAAGCAATGCACATCCAGCTTTATGGACTTTCCAAGGAAGCTAGTGCAGTCAGAAGGATGATTTGTTGTCCATTAATTCCCAAGTGGGAGCGTCTCTCTCCTGGCAGGAGCATGACCCAGCTGGCTGTGGTGGCTCCTGCTCAAGGCTGAACCCTCCTGTGAGCTCCGTGTGTTCCTCCACGAGGCTCCTACCAGCCCTCATTCCTTATCAGTGTCCCAGAGGCTTCCCTGATAACCCAGCCTTGGCAAAGAACCCCCCTGTTTCCCCCCTGCAAGCGCTGCAATACCTGGAGTTTATCTCGTGGATGGGGCTGGAAGCCTTTGCTGGGAACTTCTAGTTTTGTGGGAGTTGATCTGTTTTCCCTGGGTTGGCAGTGCCATCCCAGGGAGGGAAGCAGCCTCCTTGCAGCCCTCTCACAGATGTTGCTGTGTGGCAATGTTTTATTCCAGCTGGTGGAAATGCCTGTGGTGGCCATGTGGTGTTATCAGAGAATCCTGGAATGGTTTGAGTGGGAAGGGACCTTAAAGTTCATCTCATGCCAACCCCCTGCCATGAACAGGGACACCTTTCACAAGTCCAGGTTGCTCCAAGGCCCCAAATGCAGCAGAAAATGCTGCTGATCTTTCCAGTCTCTTGGTTTCTTTTTACTGATCCATCTGAAAGAGCCCATTATGGTGGGGCCGGGGTGTCCCCAACAAAGCTCCTTCCTGACCTTTGCTTTTTCCCTACTCAGACAACACCCATGTTGTTATTCCCTGCTTCAAAAAATGCTTTTCTAGAAGAAGAGATGCAATTCATGGCGATAGGTCACAGGAAAGACCTATTAGATCATCTTATCCAGTGCCCCTCCCAGTGCCCATCTCCCGGGAAAACTGTTTCTGGCTGGAATGCAGGTCAAGGATCACCCCGAGCAAAGTACCCCACAACAGCAGCCCTGCTCTGGGACGGTCTCTAACAGGACACAGCCCCAGAATTCGATTTGGGCAGCAATACCCAGCTTACCAGTGGGACCAGTACCCCCTGCTCCTGACTCCTGGTGCAGAGGACCCCCTGCCACCAGTGAGAATGGCACAGGAGCTGCCCGGAGACCCGGGTGGGTGGTGGGAGCGTGGCAGAGCACCGTGGAGCCCCTGTGCCCAAAGCATCGTGGCACGTGGGACAACCAAGCACCCTTTGGTATCTCAGAGGGGAGCACTGGTGGGGGGCACGGGCACCGCTGCCGACCCCCTCCCCATCCCTGCTCCTCCTGCCGCCCCGCATCCGCCGTGCTCCCATCCCTGACGTTCCCTCTCTCTCCCCTCCCAGTGCTCCACGACGTGTGGCAGCGGGACCCAGCGGCGCCCCGTTCGGTGCAGCAACAGCACGGGGGCCGCGTGTGACCCCGCGGAGAGGCCCAGCCCCGAGGCTCCCTGCTCGCGGCCGCCGTGCCGCGGGAGCACGGACGGTGCCAACGCAGACTGGTCCGGCAGCGGCTCCTCCAGCAGGGAGATATTCAATGAGATCCATCACATCCCCAGCAACCACATTGCCAAATTTAACCCCCTCATCCCAAACGTTCCGGAGTCCAACGACGTCAATGTCATCCCTGAGGAGGACTTCCCAGCCGGGAAGGGAAACGTTTTTGTTGATGATTTTTACTATGATTATAATTTTATCAACTTCCATGAGGATCTGTCTTACTATCCCTTCACGGAGAAGGAGACCAAAGGTGAGGAGGCAAAGCCAGAGCTGAGCAACAACGACGTGGAGGGGCCCTGGGAGATGCCCACTGCTGTCCTGCTCACCACCGAGCCGGGAGGAGAGAGCGAGCACCACCTGGGCACCAAAGCCTCTGCTCCTGTGGATGAGGGGGAGATGGAGCCTGGGGATTTAGCCAGGAATGACTTCCTGAGCATGGTGGCCGAGGATGCAGGGTCAGCCACTCCCAAGTACACCGTCCCTGGGTTCATGGGTGAGGAGGAGGACACAAGGCTGGTGCCCCGTTCCGAGGACCACCCACCCACCCAGAGCACCACGAGTCACGACTCTGCCAACAGCCACGACCACCTGGCCCTGGATGAGCCCCACGGGGCTGTGCTGATGAGGACAGGTCCTGGGCAGGATGCTCCAGCCCGTGGCCTCGCTCCCGGGGGTCCCCACCCGGCTGATCGGCCCCCTCCGCTGCCCACAGCCTGGGGCAGTGCCGGAGTGGAGGTATCCGACATTCCTGGAGTGCCGGGGAGCCGCGGCGAGGGCCGTGCGGGCACAGCGGGGCCGGGGCACCCCGGCAGGGAGGGGCATGGCAGGTCCGGGGCTGCGGGGACAGGCCACGAGGACTCCGGGGAAACGGGTCCTGTCCTCGCTGGTGA
Organism: Oxyruncus cristatus; assembly: GCA_013399855.1. Taxonomy (NCBI): domain Eukaryota; kingdom Metazoa; phylum Chordata; class Aves; order Passeriformes; family Cotingidae; genus Oxyruncus; species Oxyruncus cristatus. Next base: position 219,125 of record VXAY01002246.1, read on the forward strand.
CATTAACGGTGACACCACGGAGCAGGACGGGGAGGCAGAAGTGCCGGGGCGGGTGGTGGGCACACAGGCAGTGCCAGCAGATGGTAATGATGAGCATCCCCGTGGGACAGAGAGGGCAGAGCTTTCCTTTCCCACCCTGCAGGGACCAGGGTGGGAGATGGGATGGAGTGCTGGCAGCACCCACCCTGCTGTGAGTCCTTCTCCTGTGGGTGCTGTTGGGGGTCCCACGGGGCAGGCAGGGCACCAGCCAGAGCTCCACACCCCCACATCCCTGAGCTCAGTCCCCTGGGTGGCCACTACAGCCCTTCCCACAGCAGTGTCCTTGTCCCCTGCCGTGCCTGGACCAGCCACCCAGCTCAGCTCTGGTGGCCTCACCCAGCAGGATGCCCTGGCCCCAGCCATGCCCACAGCCCCTCCAGCTCACAGCCCAGCTGCACACCCCGGGGGAGCATCCCCCTCCGAGGCCCCCCCGGAATGGTGGACCCTGGGGATGTCCCACCACCCGGAGCCGGCATCGCTCCGTGCTGAACAGGCCTCCCACGGGACCCCACTCAGCATCACCGTGCCAGGGGAGCCCTGGGCACCCCCAGGGACATTTGTCTTCAGTGATGGGGGGCACAAGTGGTCCCAGCCCTCCACTGCGCCCCCACCGCTCTGGGAGAAGACGATGGAGGAGGAGGAGGAGGAGGAGAAGGCTTTGCTTCCACCATCAACCACCGGGGCAGCCACTGCCACGCCCAGCTGGGAAGTTGGGAACTGGAGTGAGGTATGAGTTGAGTCCCATTAACATGGAATGGGGCATGGGGGAGGGTTTTCCCTGAGGGCTGCCTGGCGTGGGACTGCTCAGAGAGGAGCAGCCTTCAGGAAAGCTCCTCTTCCCGCATCATCCCACAGCCCTGCCTGCACACAGCCCCGTCTAACCAGCACCGCTCCCCTTGCCCGTGGAGGAGCTGAGTCCACAGGCACTGTCCTGCTGGGCCACCCTGCTCCTTCCTGGGCTCCGTGCGCCCAGATCCAGCCGCGGGGGTGGGTGGCAGGAGGCAGAGGAGCAGGTTGCCCCTGTGTTGCAGTGCTCGGCCACCTGCGGCATGGGCGCGATCTGGAGGACCGTGCGCTGCAGCAGCGGCGGCGACGGCGGCTGTGCCTTGGCCAACAGACCCGTCCCGGCCCGGAGGTGCTCCCTGAGACCCTGCTCCTCGTGGCGTGTGGGCAACTGGAGCAAGGTACACAGGGACGGAGGGTCCCAGCAACCCCTCGGGGCAAGGCGGCGGTGGGGTCACCGCTGCTCTCGGCGTGGGCTCTTGCCCCACGGCTCACAAAGGCAGAGGGTGAGCGTTTGTACTTGCCAAGGAGTTTAAACTGCTTCATCCCACAATATTTCCATTTTTCCTGCTCTTGGACCAGGAGTTTGCAAAAGCTAAGTAAAAAGTGGTTTGAAAGGTCAGGTTGGATGGGCTCCTGGACAACCTGGCCCTTCCCCAGCGTGATGCTCGTGTCCTTTCCCAGTGCTCCAAGAACTGTGGTGAGGGGACGAAGGTTCGGGATGTTCACTGTGTCGACACCAGAGACCAGCGGCTGCTGCGGCCCTTCCACTGCCAGGCCGTGCTCCACAAACCCCCGGCACAGCTGCCCTGCCACAGCCCGCCCTGCCTGGACTGGTACACGTCCTCCTGGAGAGAGGTAGGGGCTGGGCAGGGGGCTGAGCAAATTCCACCCCCTGCCCTGGGCAGGGACTCCTCCCACTAGCCCAGGTTGCTCCAAGCCCCGTCCAGCCTGGCCTTGGACACTCACAAGGATCCAGGGGCAGCCACAGCTTCTCTGGGCAACCTGTGCCAGGGCCTCCCCACCCTCACAAGGAAAAATTCCTTCCCAATATCCCATCTAACCCTGGAAGCCATTCCCTGTGTCCTGTCCTTTCATCCCTTGTCCCCAGTCCCTCTCCAGCTCTCCTGGAGCCCCTTTAGGCCCTGCAAGGGGCTCTCAGCTCTCCCTGGAGCCTTTTCTTCTCCAGGGGAACCCCCCCAGCTCTCCCAGCTGGTCCCCAGAGCAGAGGGGCTCCAGCCCTGGGATCCTGCCGGTGCATTCCCTGGTTTGTGTCCCGGCAGTGCTCGGAGCCGTGCGGTGGAGGGGAGCAGGAGCGGCTGGTGACGTGTCCGGAGCTGGGGCGCTGCGAGGAGACGTCGCGGCCCAACACGACCCGGCCCTGCAACACCCAGCCCTGCACCACCTGGGTGGTGGGCTCCTGGGGGGAGGTGAGCGGGCACGGGCTCCCCTGCTCGGGATCTGCATGAAACACGAGGAACGGGGTGGGGAGAAACCCAACCCTCCAAACCGACGGGGGGTGCTGCCACAGCCACCTCCCGGGCTCTGGGGTGGCACTGGGGTGGCCCTGAGGGGCACAGGGAGGGGTTCCCCCGGCTTGACGGGGTCCCTGCTCCCGCAGTGCTCGGCTCCCTGCGGAGGGGGCGTCCAGAGGCGCCAGGTCAAGTGCATCAACACCAAGACAGGGGTGGCCGAGGAGGACAGCAGCCTGTGTGACCACGAGCCCTGGCCCGAGAGCACCCAGAAATGCAACCCCCAGGACTGTGACAGCTCCGAGCCGGGTAAGCCAGCGGTGCCGGGGCCTTCTGCCTGTGCTGACACTGCGTGGTGTGTCCTCAGGGTGGTTGTGCTCCCCAGGAGCTTGTGAAGCTCTTGGGATAAATGCTGAATTTTGAGGGCATGGTGGTGATCTTGGGAATTGGTGTGGGAACCACCCAGGCTCCCAGTTAAGGACTCTTAAGAATGGTAGGAACACGACCCGTCCTGGGTCCTGTAACCAGGGGTGGTTTTCCTAGCCAAGTTTAGCCTCAGTCTTTATGTTTCTCCCCACTTTTCACTTCCCACCCACCCGGGATGGTTTATGGGAGGACGCCAGAGGTGAGGACAGACCAGCTCCACTCCATTCATTTTTCCAGGTCATGCCCTGTGCTGTCCTGCTCCTGGGAAGGGACCCCAGGAAGTGCTGTGCAGCCAGTGCTGGTGCAGGGTGGGATGGGCTGAGTGCTGGCAGGATCCAGGGGTCCAGGCACAGGGAAGGGTGAGGGGCACAGGGTGCTTGTGGTGGTGCCAGAGAGCTGGTGCTGCTGCAGCAAGGAGTGATCAGGGAGGATGAAAAACCAGTCTGAGAAGCAGTGTGGGAACTCTGTGGGGAGATGAAGGGGGTGTTTCATACATGGATTGTGTAAGGCTGGCTTGACTAATCGATAATTAAGTGGGAATGTTATAACTCTCTCTAAATGTCCGGAGCATCCGTCTCTCCGGGGCCGAGCGGGAATTTTGCTGGCACAGATGGGGGCTGGGATGTGCTTGTTGGATGCAGAAGTGTCACTGAGCCTTGGACAACCAGCACCCGCCCCAGGGACCCTGGTGGGGGTGTGGGCTGAAGGGACCTGGTTCAGGGGCAATGTGGCACAGGAAAAGGAAGGCAGAAGGAAATACCCAGTGATGGAGCTCTCAGAAAGCTGTTTGGTGGTAAAGTCCCAGAACACAGAACTTTGGAAACAAGCTGGGCCAGCATTATCAAATCAGGTAAAAGGCCAGTTCTCCAGCCTCTTCAGGTGTGTCTGAGCCGGTGCCTCAGGGAGACGGCCCCATTCCAACCCACTTTTCATTTACCTGCCCTGGCTGCAGCCACACCACAGCACTCACTTGCCTTCTCCTGCCCCCTTCACTCACAGGGGTTCATCACATGGCACAGGCAGTTCCCTGTGAGCCAGAAATCAGGGGTTGCAAGGGTTAATGGCACTTAAATGAAAAGCATTATAAGGAGGGATTGGAGGTCATTGGTATGAGCATGTCAATCATTTATCACCTTTATTTTTTTAATTGTCTGTGCAAAAAGAAAGCTCTTTGTCTGTCCAGAAAGTACTGCTGGCCCCTCAGGAGGTCTGTTGAACAAGGAGGGAGCTGAGACATGGAGCGGGTGGGCAGGAGGACAGTGGTGGCCGATGCCCAGGGTGCAGGAGCTGGATCCACGGCGGCTCCACACCTCAGGGCAGGTCCCCCCTGCAGCCTGGGACACCCATTCTCACCCTTCCAACTCTTGTGTTTATCTCGTGTCCAGCATGTTCCTCCTGACTCCTGTTGCAGAGAGGGCAGGAGCGTTGGCTTTGGTTCAGTGGGATTTGGGGACTGGCACCGCTGGCCATCGGGATGCTTTTAGCCATTAAACAGCTCCTTCTCGGAGCCTTTGCAGGGCCGTGGGGCTCTTCAGCCTTTAGGAAATGATTAGTCAGCCTTGCTCAAGAAACGATGTGCGGTTCCGGTTATTTTTATAAAGGGATAATTTCCGTGCCAGGCTTGGTGATGAGAGCCATGGAGCCAAGGCTGGACCAGAATAACCACTGAGATGTGTAGGAAGCACACAAATAAATGTTAAAATCCTGGATCAAAAATGACATAAACGCTCTGGCTGCAGCCCAGGGCAGGAAACGCCTCTTGGAAATACAAACGTTTCCAGCCAAGGCATGAAGGGGAACAAAACTTTCACATGGCAGGAAATCCCAGATGTGTAAATCCACAGGCTCCCAGAAAGGCATGAATGTATCTCCAGCCCTTTCCTGTGTTTTAAAGGATCTTCACTGCACAAGATGGATGCAGGCTGGAGCAATCCGTGTTTTCCTTAGGAGCACAAGGAGCCTCTCCCTCCTCTGGCACGAGGTGCTCCGGTACCACAGAGCCACGGCTGGGTCTGTGAGCGGTTGTGTCCTCACTGGACACAGAAATGCCAATAACCCCAGTAGGGTTTAAATGTTCAAACCATTATCAGATGGATTTTGAGCCGAGATGGAACAAATGAAGCACAAACAAACATCTCACAGCAATCGGCTCCTCAATTAAAGGAGGTCGGGATTAATTAGAACCAGAGTGCTGTGCTTCTGCCAGGTTATAAATTAATTGAAGATTACACCAAGGTTATTTTTGAATGTGCCTGTTGTCCTCCAGCTGCAGCCAGCTGTGAGTGTGTCCTTAGATGGCTCCTGGGGAGCATCAGAGCCCGTGGGCACCCTGATGCCTCTGTGGGATGTTCCAGAGGCTGGGGATGTTTGTCTGGGAATTGTTTACAGCATCATGGAAAGGAGCTGAGCCCCAGCCCCCCTGTGAGGGCCTGGAGAAACCGGCACCAGTTTATCCAGCAGGTCAAATAGATTCAACCCAGAAAAGCAGGAATTGCTCTACATGGGAGGAGGAAGCCAAGGGGTGGATGGAACTGGTCGCTCTGCTGCTGTGGGGTGGTGGCTGTGCCAGGACGGTGGCTTTTGGGCAGACCCTGGTGATGGTGACACAGCCCTGCTTGGGACAGAGCACAGGCAGCCCCTGGGGGGCTCATTGTGCTCGTGTCATAAAATTCATCATTTCCCTTGTGCCCATTCTCTGGATCCAGTCCTGGGGGAAGTCTGTGAGCTCCCCAAATTCGCTCCAAGCAGGTGTCAGGCAGGTGATGGGGCCAGCTCTTGGCTCCAGCCAAGCCAGCGCTGTTCCACAGGTGTCTCAGCTTGGAATACCAAAGGGATGAGGTAAAGCCTTCAGCTGGCTCAAGGACAAGGGTGTGCAAACTGGTGCAGTAGCTCTGGGAAGGGGGCAGAGCAGCGGGCTGGAGCTCAGCCTGTGTCCCTGGGCAGCCAGCACGGGGATCCTGTGGGGGTGAGGGGACGCCGGGCTCATTACCCAGGGCTGGCTGTACTTCTGGTTGCCTCAAGATTAATTGGCAATTAAACGTTGTGTTCCTGCTTCCTCCGAGTAAGGAAATGGAATTGTTCACGGTTCTGCTTGTCGCTGAGTTTGTCCACAAGGGATCCATAGGGGAAATAATTGCAGCAAATTCCAATTTTCTCTGTCATTTGAGCGTGGAAGTCCCTATCTGAGGGGCAAGGCAGAGAGGTGCTGCTGAGTGAGGCACTGAGGGCAATTAATTACCTGCTAATTAACAACAGGAGTCAGTGGGAAAGAACTCCCTGTTTTGATTAAATGTGGGAGAAAGATGTTGCCCACAGCAGGGCTGACACCTGAGAACTGGGGGGGTTTGTGGTTTTCTCCCAGTTTTCCCAGCTTGGCCCTGGCAGTGCCGGACTGTGCAGGCAAAGCTGACACTTGGGGTGCATCCCATGCATCCCATCATGGGACCACAGGGGAGGGCACCATGGCCTTGGAGCAGGACCCTGGGATAATACTTGTTAAATTCAGCCCTGGCTTTGAGAGCATCCTGAAGGCCAGAGGTCAGCAGCCTAATTCCCTGGATTTGCTAGCTCAGCTCAAAGCTCAATCTTTCCTTGTTTTTACAAAACCTGTTCCAGGAAGTTTATTTTTGCCAAGAATAGAAATAAAGGCTTAGGTCTGGGTGGCAGAAGCTTAAACGAAATTTAAAGCGACTTCCATACTGACCTTAAAAAAACAACCCCCAAAAAAGTGGGGGTTTTCACTCTCTAATGTGCTGACTTAGCCTGGATTTTTAAAGCCCTGCTTTAAGCTGTTTCTTTAGCCTAAAATTTGGCACAGACTTATGGTGCGTGTGTCCAAATGAAGTGTGAGGATTATATAAAAAAATTGTTAATAGAAAAAAATAACAGTAAAGGATTAAATGGAAATGGAAATCAGGCCCTCTCCGAAGAGCTGACAAATCAAGTGCTTATTACAGCTTCCCTTGCCCCAGAGCAAATTCCAGGGAGGAATCACGAGCCCAGCCAAGACTGTCAGACCCGAGCTTGACCCCACACACATCCACCCTGAGACGCTGCATCAGCCCTGAACACGGATCTGGAAAAGTGATGAGAACTCAGCAACTCAGTGACTCCCATTGACTTCACTGAGTTCTGGAAGCGTTTGGACAATGCTCCCAGGCACAGGGTGGGATTGTTGGGGTGTCCTGTGCAGGGCCAGGAGTTGGACTCGATGATCCCTGTGGCTCCCTCCCAGTTCGGGTATTTTGTGGTTCCATGAGTTCATTTTGCACCCAGAGTCCCGCTGGGGTCTCCTGTAAGGTCAGCAGAGCTCCAGCCAAGGGAGGTGGCTCTTCTCCACCCTCTCCAAGCCCATCCCGGCTGTTTCCACGGTAACCTCGTTCCTGGGCCGATCAGGTGGTGCACAGAGGGCGGTAAGTCCCGGCAGGACGGGCTCGCTCTGCCTGGGCAGTGCAGGGACGGAGTTTGCTGCCCGTGCCCAGGGTGCTGACCCGCTGGACAGGGATCAGGAGGGAGCTGAACCGTCGCTCTGGTCCTGGAAAGCGACCTCCCAGCGCGAGCTCCAGCAGCCTGCAGGGCTCTTTCAAGGGAAGGCAGGAGGCAGCTTGGTTGGGATCCATAAATAACTTCCTAGGAAGCTGCGATAAGTGGAGTGAGCAGGAGAGAGGGCTAAAAATACCGAGGGGCTCCTGGGGGTCTGCCTGGGCTGGGCACCCCCGGGGCAGTGATGGGGACATTTCCACACACCCATGGGGTGTTTTTAGCCGAGTCCTCCTCGCCCTGGGGCTTTGCTGCAGTTACACCCGAGCACACCAGCCCTGCCCCTGCCTGCCAGGAGCCCCCGCTCTGTCCTCCAGCTCTCCTGCTCAGTGACACTTCCAAACCCAGCAGCTCCCAGCACGGCGAGGTTGTGATCCCTGAGGGATTGAAAGGATGTGTGGATGGGCACCTGGGGACGTGGTTCAGCGGTGGCCTTGGCAGTGCTGGGGGGATGACTGGGCTCGATGGTCTTGGAGGGCTTTTCCAACCTTAGTGAGTCTGTGACTCTGTAAATCCTGTGGGAAGCACAGGTTGGGCAGGGGGGTTACCCAGTGGTGATGAGGAATTGAATTACAGAATCCTGTGGATGGGGATGGCCAGGATCAGTGTGCTGGGCTGGAGCTGGTAATGGGGTGTTTTAAGGTGCAGCCTGGCTGGTGCACCCCAGTATTGCCATCACCAGCCATGGAGGATTCTCCAGGGTGATTCCCCCTCTCATGGGACACTCCCAGAGTGTTTTAGGAGTCCTGCTGAGCCATCCCTGTCCTGCAGCGTGTGCAAATGGGGATACCTGTATTGCTGTGCTCCAATGTCCCAATGCAGAAGGGCCCTGGGGGTTCAGGGAATGCCATATGGAGCCACAAGGTTGCTCCTAGGGAATATTATCCCTGAGACCCTGAGGGAACATGGCATGAGCAAATGCTTCCCTTTTCCCTCTGGCTTTGGTGCTCTCATGCAGGTTTGGGATGTGCTCCTGGCCTGGCCCTTGCTGGGCTGTACAGAGATTTCTTATCCACTCTGCTCAACCAGCAGGAAAAATCGACACTGTCCCAGCCCCGAGGGGTTGGAGCAAGCCCCCAGGCTGGGGGGTGATGTGAAGCCCACTCGGTGCTGCTCCATTGGCAGCTGGTGGATCCAGCGGCGCGGGTGATCAGTGGCTTTGGGGGCACGGGGACACTCGTGCCGGGCACAAAGAGCTGCAGCTCGGGAGGAGGAGAGGAAATTACCTCAGCTGAAATAGAAAATTCATTTTAGAGCAGCGGAGTGACCTCCTCGCTGCTGGGCTGGGGGAGGGGGCTGTGGCTGAGATCCCAAATGGGGGGAAAGGTCTCTGCTCTGCATCTGCCGCTGGGGGCGGCTCATCCCGTGGGAATCGGGGCAGCAGCCTTTCCCTCGGCACAGCCTTTGTTCCCAGAGGGTTCATGGCGAGGGGCAGTGGTCAGTGAGAGCTCCCCTGGCTTGGTCCTGATGTTTTCTGAGCAGAGAAGTGTCCTGAGAAAGAGCAAAGCCCTTTTCCTGCCCCGGTTCTGCCCCTGCTCAGTGTGGTCCTGGTGGAGGGTGCCCGGGGAGGGGCACTGTGAGGGGGCTGGGGGGTGCCGGCCCAGGGGAGCATCAGCTCTGCCCTTTTCCAGAGAAAAGCTGTCATTTATTTAAGTTATTTGTACAGGAGGCAAAATCAGACAGAGCTGATGTAATTTAAGCGTGTCTTGCCCAACTGGGTGAGATGCTGCAGCCTTAGGGAGGCGAGTGCTTGTGATGAGATGCAGCAGAAAAGGAGGAAATTAAAAATGAAACCAGCTATAAACCCAGAGAAACGATGTGTGTTTGGTGATGGGTCTCTGCTGCTGTGGCTGAGCTGAGGTGCAGCCTGGCTGAGCCTGGTGGTGGACTGGGAGCTGCTGATGGTGCAGGAGAGGGCTGTCCCCTCCTTGCCACGTTCCCACACCATCCCATGGGATGTACGCCCCAGGCTGTCCCATGGGATGCACGGGGAGGCAGGTGTGAGGCTTTTTTGGGGTGGTGGGATGTTCTACCCTCTCGCACCCCAAGGACAAGGTCTCTTTGGGGCAGCACTCGAGTGTTCCCTGCTGTGAACTCAACCCCCCGACCTGGCACTCCTGGTCCTGGATGGGATCTGTGATTTCCAGACTGTCTGCAGAGAGGAAATGGCTCCTGCAAAGTTTGCTCAGCCCGTGGGTGACTCAGTGGGGTGGTCGAGCTGTGGCCGTGGGTGACTCAGTGGAGTGACTGGGCTGTTGCCACCACGGCCACTGCTGCGGCTGCCCAGGCACTGCTCCCCAGCAGAGCCGAGGGCTGGCACTGGAGCAGCGTTCCCAAAACAAAGCCCGTCCTTGGAGCAGCACCAGAGTTGTTTTGGGGTCTGCAGGACACCTGCAGGAAGCGAACCAGCTGATGCAGGTTCTCGAAATAACCTAAACAATTCCCAGAAAAAGGAATTCTGGCCTTTCTGCTGCTCTGCCGGCACTGGAGGGCCCTGGGGACGGGGAAGAGGAGTCAGTGTGGGAAGGTCTGTGTCCCTGGACCTCAGCCCTGCTCCCTGGGAATGATGCTGCCCTGGGAGGATGCTGTGGAGCTGCAGGGAGCAGCACGGGTGTTGTTGACGCTGGGAATGAGGAATACCGAGGTGCAGGTGGGCTCTGCGTTTGGAGAGCTCTGTCTGCGTCTGTGCCAGCTCCCGCGGAACCCTCGAGTGGGGTGTGCTGGAAGGGACCTTAAAGACCATCCCGTTCCGACTCTTGCCGTGTGCAGGGAGATTTTCATCAACAGCTGCTAACGCGGTGACACCGGCACTGACTGTCCTTGTCCCCTCCCTCCCCTCCAGGTGTCCCCTGCGAGCGCGACCGCCTGACCTTCGGCTTCTGCCAGACCCTGCGGCTGCTGGGCCGGTGCCACCTGCCCGCGGTGCATCTGCAGTGCTGCCGGAGCTGCCGCCGGCAGGGGCTGCCCGGCCGGGACCGCGGGGACGAGCGGCTCTCCAGGAGGTGACAGCACCGGCCCCAGGGGCGCCGGGCCCGCGGCAGCTCCCGGCGGCTCCCGGGCACAGCCAGGACTGGCGGGGCAGCCCCGGTTCCTTTAGTTGTGCTGCTCTGTAACGGTGCTCAAACCATCCGATCGGTGAGGGCTGGGGTCGGGGCCGGCTCCTGCCGGGACCCCCGGCGGGGTCACTGCCCCGGGCACCCAGCAGGGAAGCATTTTGGGGAAGGGAACCGAACGCAGCAATAATTCGGGGGACACCTCCCAGAAATGCTTATGGTGCTATCATTTGACCTTTTCAGCCTCTTGAAGGTGTTGGCTGGCCAGCACAAACCTTGACTTTTTTTACTGTTTTTGTATCTCTGAAGTGAGCACTCGGCACTCCACCCGCTCCACTGACCCTTTGGGGTAGGGATCCTTTTTTCCTTAAGGGACTTGAAGCTGGCAACCCATTCCTGTAATTTTCATTAAAATGTTTACGAAGCTAAATACATTTAATGTAAGAAATGGGGACAGGGCAGAGGAGTCAGGTTTTGGCTTCAGTCAGGGCTGTGCTGGGCTCCATACCCTGTGTCCCCACTGCTGGCTTTCTCTGCCAAAGCCACTGCCTGTGTCACTCTGGAGCAGAGGGGATCATCAGGGACACCAAGGTTTGGAGTCCAGCAGCACATTCCCTTGCATGTATTTGGGAAGCAGAGGGGAGCTGCTCTGGCCATGGTGGTGAGCAGGACATCCCCTCCCTCCTGGGCAGCCAAGTGCTAACCCTTGGATTTTTGTATGTGTAGCAGTGTAATGGTTGGTTAAGGTGTTTTTCTGTGTTCTTACGAGCTAAACTCCTTTTTTCCTGCTTATCTAGAGTCACCTCTGTTAAGGTTAGCTGATTTTTAGCTAGAATATCCAGTATTGTAGGAGGCACAGCTCCTTTCCTGGAGCGGCGTGTGGGAATCCCTCCCTGTCTCGGGAAGGCTTTGCTGGTAGGTTGGTCCCTGGAGAAGGGCAGGAGCATTCAGGTAGGAGTTCCTTTCCCTGTTACTCTTCAGGCTGTGGAGGATGCCCAAAAGCTGGGGGATCATGAGGGTAAACCCTCCTGGCACTGAGCAGGGCCAGGCTGGACCCATCCCGGGTCACAGCTCCAGGTGTTTCATCACCTGTCGGGAGCAACACTCAGTCTCTGGACGGGAAGTTCCCGTGTGTGATCTGTATGTAAAACACACCCATGACTTCACCAGCTGTGTTTTGTTCCTTTCCAACGCGGTGTACATTTTTTATGTTCCAAGAGCCTGTGTTCAGTCCTGGTTTCCTTCTCCCCGCTCCCTCCATCCCACGCTTCCATCCCCTCCCAGGTTTGCTAAGGGACAACCCCTGTGTTGGGGTCTCATGGCCACAGCTCATGAGTGCGTTAAATTAAACAGTTACTGAAGGAAACAGGTGGGTTTCACAGTTTCTCTTTCCCTTGGGGAATTTCGAGGGAGTGTTCAGTTGATTGGGGGTGGTTTAGGCCCTGGCAGCAGGAAGGGGGATCGGTTTGCATCTGAAAATCATTTCCAGCTGCCCTTTGCAAATGGGATTTGTTGATTAAAACGTGAGCTGGGTCGATGGGGTGAATAAGTTCTGCAAATCAGTTCATTCCAGGGGTACCCAGGCAGGTGAGCCCCTCCTGCAGTGCCTGTCCATGCGCAGGGTCCCATCCACAGCCGGGATGAGGGCACAGGATGATCCCTCCCATGGGAGACTCGGCCAAACTGCTGCACCGGTCCACCAGCACCTCGTGTGCCTGTGGGACAGGCTGTGTCTCCTTGGCACAGGGAAATGCAGCAGCCAGGGGGACCCTTTTCCTTTCAACCAGAAACCTTTCCTTTCAACCCCAGATCCTTTCCTTTTCAACCCCAACTTCTGTGTGTCTCCAGAAGGACTGACCCCGCCGTGTTGGGAGCCCTGGGGTTTGCAGAGTGTGGTGACCCCAGCCCTGCTGTGACCTTCAGCTGTCACAACACAGCCCTGGGCCGGGTGTCCCTCTGGGAAGGGCTGAGCCTGTTCCCAAGCCCGGACCGGTAGCAGCAGGGTTGGATTTAATGCAAACCAAAAACACGGCAGCCCTGAGCCCAACAGTGGCCAACCTGCGGAGGTGTCTGGTGGGCACTGAGGCTGGAGGAGGTTGGATCAGAGTGTGGGAGTCTATTGGGAGGGTGTTTCGTCTGGTTTGTAGCCACATAACAAGCCAGGCCTCCCACCAGCACAGAAACTTCGTTATCAGTGATGATAACACACATCTTGCTTCATTTTCTTTCAGTGAGACACTTACAGGGACTCTCCCTGGAGAGAGACTCGTTACAAGGGCCTGGAGTGACAGGACGAGGGGGAATGGCTTCCCACTGACAGAGGGAAGGGTTTGATGGGATGTAGAAATGCCTTTTTTCTTTCAAAGATGCTTTTATTGTCTCAACACAAGCAGGATGTTATTCAGACACAGCTGCTGCAGTGGGGGGAAAGGGAAGGAGGAAAGGGCTTATGGGTCAAAAGATGTTTGAAATAGGGTCATGGAATGGTTTGGGTTGGAGGGCCCTTAAGGATCATCTTGTTCCACTCCCTGCCATGGGCAGGGACACCTTCCACTAGCCCAGGTTGCTCCAAGCCCCGTCCAGCCTGGCTTGGGACACTTCCAGGGATCCAGGGGCAGCCACAGCTTCTCTGGGCAACCTGTGCCAGGGCCTCCCCACCCTCCCAGGGGAGAATTCCTTCCCAATATCCCATCTAACCCTGCCCTCTGGCAGTGGGAAGCCATTCCCCCTTGTCCTGTCACTCCCCTCCCAAACCATTCCAGGGTTCCACCATTCCCTGATCTCCCGAAAGCCTCTCTGAGAGGAGTCAGAGGCTTTTGGCTTCAGATCAGAAATCAGACCTTTGTGCCTCCTTGGTCACTTCCAGACATTTCCATCCTGGAGACAGGAAGGAAGGGAGCTCACTGACTGGGAGGCAGGAGCTTGTTTGTGTCTGGGATTCGCAGGAACACTTGGAGCGTTTCCGCGGCTCCGGGGCAGTCGGGTCTGCCTGGCAGAGCACCTGTGCTTTGCAGCTCTCAGACCTCACCAAGTGCTTCTGTCTGGCTCAGGTGGTCTCGGCTGGAGGATTTGAATTCCCGGAGAGCCAGAGGGGTCATCAGTCCTTCATCAGCTGCAAGGACGAGGGAGGGACCCTGGTCCTGCCGGTGACCTGAGCAGGCGGAGGCAGCGAGTCCAGGGACCAGGAATAGCTCACAGCTTCCATCTGTGCTCTGTGATAGGTAATAGGTAGGAATAAGAGATGGGTTTGTGTTCTCCTGGTCTTAAAGCCTCCATGTGCTACACACAAAGGCTTCCCAGGCACAGCCCTGAGGTCAGCAAAGCAGGACAGCAAGGAGAGAATTTGAAGAATTTTGCTGGTTTATCTGTTTTTTGGCTTTTAATTGGCAGCTGCTCCGGGTGGGAACAGCCTCCATCCAACCCTTTTGGGGTGCTGATCCCAGCCAGTGCTCCAGCAGGTCACGGCCACCCCAGGACTGCCCATTGCAGAGGGACATTCCCAGTGGGAAGTAAAGCAGCAGAAAATAGGAGGAGGGAAGGAAGGGGAGGGAAATGAGCTGCCTCACTCCTCAGCTGGTACCAAGGCACAGCCTATTTGCTCATCCAGAGCAACCATTTCTGTTGGGAAAGGAAATAAAGCTGTTTCACATGTGCTGGAGGAGGGGAGGGAGGACCCACAGCCCCGGTTCCCCTCAGCCCCAGCCCTGCATCTGCACTTGAGGGAAGGCTCAGCCGCCTGGTGTAAATATTTAGAAGTATCTATGGGCTAAAAATAGTTCTGTCTCTACATGCAACAGCTCCATTGCCATCTCGGTGAGTAATAGTTACACCCCCGTGTAAAGCGTTTGCAGAGGAGCCCCACGAGCCCCTCACACAGCCCTGCTGTGGGTGACACCCCCAGATGTAGGACTCAGCCCCTCCACCTCTCGGTTTGCTCCTCCTTCGCAAGGACTCAGCCTGGGGATCTGGGGTTGGAAACGGGGTTTTAAACCTTTTATTCCAGAGGCTGCTGTGAATCCCTTTGCACGTCAGGGGAGCCCAGTAAAGGGGCAAAAGGAAGATGCTGCCCTTCCTGGGGGGATTGGAGGGGGGAATGGTCTGGCTTCGTGTTTGTGCTGAGGTTTAAGGCAAGACAGGAGCTAAACCTGGGCTTGGGACAGTCCCCTCTTCGCAGGGTGATGTGATGGGGATGAAGGTGCCCACCACAGGTGTGGTGTCTGCCCTGGCTGAGATCCTCACAGCTCCACATGCTGGAGGGTTTCCTGGGTCTCTGCTTCCTTCCACATCCCTGCAGACACTCCCCGGGTTCCCTCTGGAGAGGTGAAGCCCAGGTGCCCACATTCCTGCCGTGATACCTGGTCCCCCTGGGATGGGCACGAGTGGAGAGAGCCGAGTCCTGACAACTCGGCGTATCCCGGGATTGTGGGGTTCCGGGAGCCCAGGCAGGGCCGGTGCTGCCGCTCTGCACAGCTCCGTGCTGCGGGTCGCTGGTGCCCTCTGCAGTTGTTCCTCCTCACTGGAAGTGCCGAACGAGCCATCTGAAGGGACAGTTTTGGGGGTGGTGACACAAGAGAGGACGGGTGACATGCGTGTCTTCCCGGGGTTGGAGGGACATCCCGAGCTCCTCAGCCCCCTCAAATCCTGCCTGACAGGCCCCTCCTGGAGCTGTTCCCGGCTCAGGGTGACCTGCTCCTGGATGTGTCTCTGGCACCCACGTTATGGTGTCAGCCCTGCGGTGTTCCCAGACCCCTCTGGCAGCAAAGCCTCTGCCCACCCCTGTCTGTGGGGCAGCAACGGGGACGGACAAAGATCCCAACCCCAGTTTTAATGGAGGGAAATGCTGGAAAGTGCAGCGGCTCCTGTAGAGTCACCTCCCCGTGCCCCCAGCAGTGACCTGTTCCCCGAGGAGCTGGGAATATTCCTGGCTTTTGGGGGCAGATCCATTTTCCAGAATTCCTGCTTTTGGGGGCAAATCCATTTTCCGGAATTGCTGGAATTCCCAGGCTCTGAAGAAGGACATTTGACCTCTGTGCTCCAGCACAAAGCCCATGGAACTAATGATCCCAAGGTACTGCAGAATCAAGGAAAGGCCTCTTATGGTCATCAGACCATCCCATTCCCAGTCTCCCAAGCCTTTGTCGGAGCTGGGAATGCCATTTTGGTGGTGCAGGCAGAGCTGTGCACAGGCACCTCATCCGAGAAGAGGAGCCACGTATCTCGTGGTCACAGGACCCACAAACCCTCCTTGCTGGCTCTGATATCAGCATTTCTGAGGAGAAAATATCAACCCCCGTGCTGGACAGGAGGAAAGAAAGCAGATTCCAGGAAAACAGCCCGCAGATAACACAGGTCCTGCTCTCCAGAGCATTGAACTCTCTGCAGAGTTCACCTGCCTGGAACCCTCCCCAGCAGGGGGGCGGGTGCAGGACACGTGTCCCCTCTGTCCTGGCACAGGGACACACAGCTGTCCCTCCCCTCTGGGCTCAGAAAGTCAAGACAAGCTGCCAGGGCAGGGAAATTCCCTGTCCAGATATCCCAGGGCAGGAAAATTCCCTGTACAGGGACTCCTTGGGAGCGAAAAGTGGAAGGAAGTGCCTTAGATCTACTAAATTAAAAAACAGGTTTACTTTTCCTGGATTGCTTTGTTTTCCACCAAGGTGATGGCTCTTTGTGTGATAAAGCCCTTTCCTGGCAGTTTTCCAGGTGTGACAGGGACAATTCCTGCCTGAATCCTCTCCTGTTCTTTCTCTGTGGGGTTTTCACTCTTGGTCCAAAGTAATTACTCAAAATGCTTCCTAAAGCCCGGGCTGGAATAACTCTTTGCTTTACCCTCTGCCAGCCCCAGGAGCTCTTGCTTAAGACAGGCTGTTCCTGGGACCCCAAGGCAGGTGCCTGGGACATTTGTGCCCTCGGGAACATGGATCCAGTGAAATCCCATGGGCACACAGCGAAGCTGGTCCCCAAAATGGCATTATATGCCTGAAATGAGGGTTTGCCACGTGTGCTGGCCTGGTTGGATCTCAGCTGTTCAGTATTTCCAGAAAAATGCATCTTTTGATCATCAAAACAACCTGGAAAAACCCATTTTAGTTGTTTCAGTAGTTTAAACCAGACCTGGGCTTCTCAAGGAGCTCAATTCAGCAATGAGGGTACAAAGGGGTTTGAAATGGAGCTAAAATTTAATTGAAGCTGAGTAATTGAAGTTAAGAAAAGCAATTTTCCACATGTGCTGGAACTGAGGGTTCCACAGCTGGGCAGAAACCCGTGGAAAAGGGGGATCGTTCTCTCCCCCACCCTTTCCCCCCTTTTTAAATTTCTTTTTTAGGGTAGTTTGGCCCTGGGATGGGGCAGGGGAGGAGCCCTTGCTGGCACAGCTGTGCCATGGGGCAGTTCACTGCTCTACAAAGGGAAACATCCCCCTGCTTATAATGCTGGAGTCCATTCCATGGTTCCATGCCTCCAGGAGAGCTTTGTGGGGATCATTAAAGTGGTTACAAATCCCTGAAGTCAAAGCAGATGTTTGCACTGAGCTCCAAGGATTTCTCACCGTTGAACCGAACACAAAGCACCGGAGGACTCAGTTCCAGGGAGGAGCAGCTCCCAAAATCCCTCATGAGCCACTGCAGCACATCCTGGACACCACTGCCCCTGGGAGAAGGGCAGCTGGGAGGGGAATGTCTGCCTAATTCCACAGGGAAAGGTAAATCCACGGGCAGATCCACAGCTGCAGTGGGAACAAACCCTGAGGAACTTCTCCAGGGAGGAACACGTGGCAGCTGGAAACGTTATGGATGCTCCAGGTAAGATTAGTGAGGGAGCAGCAACAAGGAACAGGGCACTGGGAAGCAGAGGAATGAAGGGCTGTGGGAGTCTCTCACCTTCCACACTGCAGCTAAGTCGTCAGAAAAAGCAGCATCAAACTGACAAGATCTTGGCCACAGGGAAATTTTACCCTCAGGGTGGTTATAAAGCAAAGCCTCCAGAATTAGAAATGTACTTAACAGGGGGGAAAAAAGCCCAAATATTTAGCAGGAATAGTGTCCCAGTGAAAATCTCCCTGTTCTAGTCCAGTCTCTTGGCTCTGAATTATTTTTCTGAATTAATTTCAGCTTTAATGTATTTGTTGAAATGAAGTTGAATAAAAGGAAGAAGGGAATCTTTCCTTCTCTAACAGAAATCTAAACTTAAGCTTAAAGAAAAAAACAACAATCCAGAACCCAGAAAGCATTTAATTACAAGAATCTGTTTTATTTTTAACAGTGCAGTGACTGAAACAATGTAGAAATTTAACTTGCAAAACTGTATTTATATCACAATGTCTCTCAGAAGGCAATGCAGACGTGTTGCTTTTAATCACAAAATACTCCTCTGGACACCAGAAATTCCAAGCTCTCAGCACTATACACTTCATTTGGAGACCGATTCCTCATAATTTAAATCTATCTTATAAAACAATTTCTTTTTAGAAAACACGTGGAAGGTATAAAGAACTCAAGTATTAAACTCAAGGCCTTGATTATTATTATTTTTTCCGTAGGCAGAGCTGTTCCCAGCGCTTCCCCAGGACCCTACTCGGGCTCGGTGACACACTGCTCCACGATCTCCCGCAGCGTCGGGTTCTCCATCGCCGCCGCCACCCGCTCCTTGTCGTTGATCTGCTTGTTGACTGCAAAACAGCCCAGCAAAAGGCAGCTCAGGAGGCTCCAGGGGCAGGGACACGTGGGGAGGGGGGTGCTCAGGAGCGGGCAAAGGCAGAGGGTTAGCAGGAAAAGGGGAACAAGGCAAATGAAAGCTCAGTCACAACCAACCATCAGAAACCCCTCATTTCTGATACTTCTCTGGTTTAGGAAAGGAATTTGAGATGCCCTTAAGATGTCTTAAAATTAAGTGTGAAGATCATGACAAATTAGGAACCTGAGTTCTCCAGGTTCAGTTGCAAAGTCATCTCACCAAAAGAACCAATTTTTGCCAAAGACACGCAGTGCTCAAGACTGGGACACTCCTGGCAGGGGCTGCAGCAGCTCTCAGGGCAGTGCCTGGCTCTGGCTCTGACAATGCCCATGCCCTCAAGTTTCGCTTCAAGCACTGACTGACAAACACATCTTTTTGTTATGAATATTTCAGGACAGCAAGATCAACCAGTCGGTTCTTCATTATTCAGCAGCAACTTCTTTTGTCACAAACACAACTTAACACCTGCAAGAACTGCACTGAAAAACCAAACCAGCAAGCACATGGTCACAGAGCCACCACAGCTTTGGAAACAGCCTCAAGGGCGTGTTTGATTGTAAAGCTTTCCCAGGGTACTAACTCCTGGAAAGGAGGGAAGGCAGGGGAGGAAAGGACTCAACCAGCACAAACAGGCTGCAGCAGCTCATTCCCAAGCTCTACTCACTGTCCTCTTCGGTGGAATGTGTGCCCTCAGATATGTAGATTTCCAGCTGGAGGAGAGATCAGCAATGTTAGAAGAGTCACAATAGCTGAATTTATTCATTGCTGGAAGAAAAACGTTGTCCAGTGCACATACAATGCATGTCATTCCTACTGAGAAACTGGGGACCCCTGGAGAGAGCTGATCCTGGACTTCACTGCAACACAACCACAACACAACCTCCCCGTGAGATACTCTGACAATCTGCTCACTGATGACAATCCCAGATATCTGTTTGAACTTGGCTGTGTGACACAGCCTGTTCCTGCATGCAACAGATTATGGGACTGGAATCTGAACGGGCCTAAATCACCTCCAGCATCTACTAGGCCTGGAACGAACAACAAAACCCCCTCACACAGGCTGGAGGGCAGGGAGATCTCCTGAAAGGGATGTACCCAAAGGAACCAAGCAAACAAGCCCTGGGCCTTTAACTGCTCTCTCTGAAGCTGAGCCTGGTTGGTACTACAAAAAGCATCCTCTGCCTCATCTTCTACAAGTCTCACTCTACACTGTTCAACCAGAAAGACGAAGGCAGCAACTATAAAAACAAGACAACCACCAAAAAATCACCAGCAGAAATCCTCAGGTAATTAATTTATACTGTAAGTTATTTTGGGCAAGTCTCTAAAGGTCTGTAAATCACTGTGTTTGTCAGCAGAGGTCTGCTCTGCTCCTGCTCAGACCCAGATTTCTTCAGGGATATGTTACAGTCCCTTAAGACTCCCCAGCCAGGGCTGGCCCCTGTCAGGGCCAGTTTTAGGGGTCAGGGACAGAACGTGGACAGGATCAGGCCATGTGCCACCTACACATCAGCTCCCAAGGCATGGATCATAAAGATTCCCTCAGAGCAGTCCCAGTGTTTGAATCCTGCAGTTTTCCTGTGCTCTTCCAAACCTGTCCCTGAGGTTTTACTGCCTAGCTGATGACAAGCCCCCCTCCCTCAGCTCCTGGCTGAGGTCGTTCCCTGCCCTGCAGGCTCTGTTTCAGGGCTTGTCTCTCATTCGTGTAGTTCCAAACAGGTTTCAAAGCAGGTACTTTACCTTGTGTCTAAAAGGCAAACATCTCTGAAGTTTTATTCTTAAACAAAGGCCTGTTAAAACAAAACAGAGATTTCCTTGTAAAATTCAAGGCTGAGATGCATTTTCAGAGAATCCATATTTAACAATCAGTATAACTGACAACCTCCTTCTGTATTCTGAGCAGCACGAGCCACAGAGGGACTAAAGAATTTGTGGTTTGACCCCTTGGATGCAGCTTTTCAGGTAAGTTCACACCTGCTTTATAAGCTTGGAGGTCTCTGGTCTCTACTCATCTCCTAGAAACACTAAAGAGAGACAAATTCTTCCCTTTCCAGCTTGCTCTGGTATTTTTGATAGAGCTTCCCAGCTGTCCCTGTGGCTGCACCGGTACTGAGGGGAATGCTTGGTTTGTTTCTAATAGTTGTTTAAAAAAATAATAATATAAATTATTTGGACAGAAGTACATCAGTTTCCTCATTAAACTGAAGAGTTGATTTCCCTTAAATCTTTCAAACACACCGAGAAATCTTAGTTTTGATATCTAGTGGTAAGACTTTCTAACCTTGGCACATTTAAACAAATTATGTCAGAGCTCTCAGATGGGATTTTTCAGATGAAATCTCACCAGAAATCGTAAGGGAAAAATAAAAAGGCAAAACAGGCCAGTGTAAATTCTCATTCAACGTAATTCCCTTCCAACTCCTGATGGTTAAGAACTTTTTTGGGATTGCTGGATCGCGTGTGGGAATGGAGACAGCCCATAAGGAAGGGAGAGGGAAGGCAGACAAGCATTAAGTTTAAGGGGCTTTAAATTTAAGAGCTGACAAATTTTTAATTTAACATTACTGAAATAACGTGGCCAATACAAAGAAAGAATTCTGTACCACTTCCCAGGAGGTTTCCGAGAGGTTCTTGGTATATCCTGGCTGGATACAACCTGATGGATTTGCCCACACTTCTCTGGATCTGGGTTGGGTTTGGGGTTTTGGTTTGTTTGCATTGCTAGGTGGGCTCTCAAGATGCAATTCCTGGTCAAACCAACGAAGCAGCACAAGGCTGAACCTCAACTACTACTGGTGTTCCTCAGCCCCCCCAGTGACCCTCCTGCTCACGGTCTCCAGTTCAGTGACCCAAACCTCACCGATGAGAGTGGCCAAGGAGCAATGAGGTACTGTAGGTGTAAACCTGATGATGACCAGATACTCATCCTCTCCTATCTCCTGCACCTCCACACCACCTTCTGTCACCACTTCCAGTTCTTCCAGAGTGTTGGGCTTCTCCGGGTCCCGGATGGTCCGGATTATGTCTGAAGCAGAAGGCAAGGGAGCAACAGTAAAGCAGCTTTCCAGGATTTAATAAAAGGTATTTTCATTATCAACCACCTTCCCAGCACTGTTTGTTTTGCCCCCCTCTGGAAGGGGCAGAGCTGTAAATACCAGGGACACTTTATCTCACAAATTCCTTCGGGACAGGACAAACTGAGGCATTTTTTGCTCACTGTGGGTTTGTTTTTCATGTTCCATTAGTTCTGATTAGTTCAGTAGCACTTTAGGGATTCCTCTGCTCTTTCAAATCTAATTACACATGGACAGGGGCTTTATTCTGCAGAGGTCATGAACAAGCCTGACCCTGTGGATGAACCAAAATCCTCAGGATTTGCTTCCCTGCTCAGGTTCATAACCTGAGTTATGAATAATAACCTGGGTTATGAATAATAACTTTTACTTAGGGCCACTGGTATTTTAGAGTAGCTTTATTTAAACCACTCAAGTTTTAAAACTGAGTTTGTTTGACAATGTGTCCTCTTTTATTCTTTTTACATAAAGCTGTGAAGTGCTGCCCAAACCCCACTCCTCAATTCTCTGAACTAACAGTGCCCCGAGGCTTGACAAGGTGTTTGGAATCCTCCCTAAGCAGAACTTCCAGCAGTGAAATCTCTCCCCATTTTACAGAAACAGTCACTCAGTAACGGAAATCTCCATTTCCCTGGATCCACTGGTGACCACCCCGGAATTCCCGGCCCTTCCAAGTGTGTCGAGCAGCTCCCCTGTCTCAGGTGAGGAAACATTCAGTGGCCCCCCGAGGCAGAGGCTGAGCTGGGCAGCGATCCAGGCCTTTCCCAGCGCTCTGGGAGAACCCTCCACTCCAGAGGGGAACGGAGACACTTCTCCCACGCTCCTGGTCCGGGGTGCCCCCTCACCGTGAGCCACCCCAAGGTCACAACATCCCCCTGAGTCAGATCCTGCCCCCCGCGCTGCCTGCACCCTCGGGCACCCCAAGGGAACCCCTTCCTACCCGATTCCAATCTTCAAACGAGCCAAATAAACTTTCCTCCTGCCCCACATGGAGCACAGCCCCCTCCAGCCCCCCGGGGACCCCTGTGGGTGCTCCTACACTCCAAGCTCCCTGGCACAGCTCTCATCCACGCGGCTGGGCAAGCAGGGAAGGACTTCACTTCAGCCCCCCAAGGGCACAGCAGGAATCCCCCTAAAATCACCCCCCAGCCCCCTCA
>VXAY01002246.1:242287-279946 GCA_013399855.1 Oxyruncus cristatus
TCCAACCCACAGTTCCATCCGCAACAGAGATCAAAGGAAGAGGCAGAGACAGAGAATTCTGCTTAAAGATAGGGAATTAAATATGCAGAGACTTCTGTTTACCTACACAGCGAATTGCGCTCGCAGACACGAGCGGCACCGCCCCGCCCTACATCTCCCAGGAACTACATCTCCCAGCATGCATTTCTAACCCACCCACCGGCCCCTCGCTGCGGTGCGTGCTGGGAGTTGTAGTCCTGGCCCCGCACTGGGCGGTGCGGTCAGCTGGGCGGAAGGAGGCGCTGCCTCGCCAAGATGGCGGCGGGCGGGGGGTGACGGAGGAGCAGGAGGAGGAGGAAGACGATGGAGGAGGCGATGGCCCCGCGGGAGCTCCGTGTGCTCCTGGCGCCCCGCTCCCTGGAGCCGCGGGGAGTCCCGCGGGACGCGGCCCGGGTGCGGCTGAGCATGGCCCAGGACGCTCTGGGCACGCTCCTGGCCCCCGGCGGCATCTCCGTGGAGCCACTGGCGGCGGGCGGCGCCGGGCGGGCCCGGGGCACTTCCCTGCCGGGGGACTGGGCTGAGTAAGTGTGGGGGCACGGGCGGCCAGTGGGACCCCCGGGTGCGGTGCTGGGGGACCCGTGGGGAGCGAACAGTCGGGCGTGCGGGAGCTGAGGGGCTGCGAACCTGCCCCGAAATGGGACGGGCTCCGTAACGCCCCGGTGCTGCAGTGGACGTTGTTTTACATCTCCTTACTTGTTTAGCTGTGTGAGAGTTCACTACGAGTGATTAAAAAGCCAAAGCAAACGAAAAGGGAATTTGTCTGTCACGTTGTCTTTTCGGAGCCCGCAGTGCCCCGACCTCCAGTCCTGCCCCCCGTGGGTGGCAGTCACTCACATGATGTTTGTGACCTGCTTTGGTGGCTTTTAGTGCTGAGTCAAAACCGCAGTCACGTTTTAATCCTGAACATCTGCAGTGTCGAGCAACACCAGCACTGTTCAAAGCACCACAGAATCACGGGATGGTTTGGGTTGGAAGGGACTTTAAAGCCCATCCAGTGGCACCCCAGCCATGGGCACGGGTTCCGTTATCCCAGGCTGCTCCAAGCCCTGTCCAGCCTGGCTTGGAGCATTCCAGGGTGGGCAGTGGCTCGGTGCTGTTGCAGGGCTCTGCTCTGTGGTTGCTCTGCACACCCTGAGCTGTTCCCTCTGTGCCTTGTCCCCACCCACCCAGGGCAGGTCTGAGACATGCTGGGGGAGTTTCTCAGCCCAAGCAGCAGGACAGATCTGGTGTTGGCAGGGACAGGGTGACAGCAGCAGAGTCTCTGAAGGTTAAATGATGCTGCCCTTCATCAGTGCATGGCCAGAACTGTCAGTGTGGGAAATGTTGAAAGGGAATAAATAAAGCCAATAACCCTCCTGAATGTTGTATCTCCAGCTTCATGTGGGAGAACACAGAAGATGATGGTTTGCAAGAAAACAAGTCAAAACTCCTGGCTCTTGGACAAAGTCACGGACTGTTTGTCTATGAACTCTCTGTAGAAGATGGAAAGTACAGCCTAAACTCCCTGCACAGTTGTAAGGAAGAGACACTTAAAAAGCTCCTTGAAGTTAAAAACATCAGTGAGTAAATTCCAGTGTGTTCCATGTATGAAATTGTTGCTGGTCTGGTTCTGCTGCACCTGCTGGGACAAACGGAGGCAGTGGGATTGAGCACTAGGGAGGTGTCAGGTACTTCCACACTGATTTAGAGTGATCAGCAGGATTAATGGACTGGAAAAATAAAAGGGGCATTTTTCTCTTCAAAGGTGACATTGGTAGAGGGAATTAAACTATTGTAGGGTCACGTGTTTGCGTGATATGAAATTAAATTTTAATTAAGCATGTCCCTGCAACCCTGCCCTCTCAAATTTCCCCTAAAATATTGGAACTGATGGGAAGAAAACAGAGACAGGGCTCCTCACTAACCCTACAGAGACTGATTAAGTGTTTAACCTTATGTATTATGATTAGTAAACATAGTGTACAGTTACACTTTGCAGGACCTTTGATGTTTTACATGTTCTTAAACAGTTTCCCTTCCTAAAATATTTTTATTTCCAAAGTTTGTAGCTTTTATTTTCAGTGCTGACTGAAATATTATTTTGGGATGATTTTTTGTGTTCTTCACAGTATTGTCCACTTAAAAAGCCACATAAGTTTTAGGAAAGAGTTCTAAAATTAGTGACATAGAAAGTGAGATTTAAAACAAAACAAACCCCCCTCCCCAGTCCCAAGTTTTTTTAAAATGGTAGCAGAGAGAATGAGTTTGAACTATTATTTTCTTGGGGTTCCTTTGCAAATTAAAATTCCCAGCTGGCTGTAATCCTAAAATATCTTTAAATTTACAGGTCTGCCTTCAATTTTCTCTGTGAAGATGCTGTCTTTTGGAAACAACAAGTGCAAACTTCTGCTCAACCGGTTCATCCTTGTGCATCTGACCTTTCCTGGGGAAGACTCACCCTCAGAGACCTGTGACTGCTTCACCCTGGATTTACCACCAGAGCTTTTGGGGAGAATAACAGATTCGTACTTCTGCAGAGGGATCCTGTTCTTGTTGGATAGTGCTGGCTGGATTTGTATCCTTTGCAGGAGAGAGGAGCTCTCAGTGGAAGTGATTGGGAAAAACAAAGTTGTTTTTCTTTTCTGGGAGGATTGAGCAAAAATTTCTTTAAAGACATTCAAGTATCTGTTTTGAAGATGCCTTCAAAAAGGGTTGTGCACCAAACTCCTGGTTATTGTACTGAAAGTGCCATAGTTGTGTATCAAATGTTTCTCAGCACAGCCCTGGAAATCTGATTCCCACTGGAGTAATGTTTTCCAGTGGTTTTGCTCTGCAGGTCTGTGTATAATGCACTGACATCTACTGTCAGCTAATTTCTTGAGTGAAGTTAGAAACTCCAGAGATACACAGGGAGTCACAGCCTGGGAGCCAGATGTGTGTGGTGTGCTGGACAGGGGCTCAGACCCATCTGTTCCACGGGGTCACCATTTCACCATTGTCTCTGACACCTGGAACAGTGCAGGGAAGTCAGGTACCTTCTGCTGGCCATTTTACACCTGGAACAGTGCAGGGAAGTCAGGTACCTTCTCCTGGCCATTTTACATCTGGAACAGTGCAGGGAAGTCAGGTACCTTCTGCTGGCCATTTTACACCTGGAACAGTGCAGGGAAGTCAGGGTACCTTTTCGCCCCCCCAGAACTACCAGGACAGGTCACTCCAAGCATCACTTAACTCCTTTGAGGTGGCACAAGTGGCATGTTTGTGCAGCACAATCCTCTACTGATCCCAGCTGAGCTTGGAATGCTCATGGAAAACAAACACTCCCCATGTTCTGTGGTGCAGAGCTTGGCCTGGACCACAAGTTACCCAAAATTCACCATCTGCCCCTTCTGTGTACTCCTTTGTTGCACCCTGTGAGCCCTGGGGTTTTCCTTGATGCTGTCTGAAGACATATTTGACTCCTTTGATGGTGCCAGCTTAGGCAGGATCAGTGTAGCCCTGTGCCAGGGAGACGGGCAGGCTGGGGGCAGGAGCCCAGCCCTGCCATCCCCACTGACTGCCCTGAGGGTGTCCCAGGATCTCAGCATGGCCGTGGTGCTCAGTGCTGCCCACTGTGCCCTCTCCGTGGAGCTCAACAGCTACTTCAGGTATGTGGGTTCCCGACTGAAGGGTTTGGGTTCAGCTAACCATGACTAGTGCCTGATCTTGGTCCTGCAATAGTTGAGGTGCTGTCACCTTTTTGTTTTGAGTTCTGGCCCTGTGGCAGAGCAGAAATTTCCTATTTGTTTGAAGATTGTCTGTTATTATTTGCTCCAATTTGCACTCTGTCACTTTAACAGAAGAAAATTTATCTATTAACATCTATTTGGTTTAATTTATCTATTAAATATATTAACAAATAGAAAACCTTTGTGTTGGACTCTGTTTCTCCTAGGAAGATGAGGGTACGTGCTCACAGTGCCAAGGGTGGGTGGCAGCACCTTTTAGAGATGCTGTGGGGTCTGGGATTATTAAACTCCTGATACTCCTGTGCTGATTTGGCTTGGTAAATTAGGGCCAGGTTGTGAGTGAGGGGAAGGAGCACCAGGGTTTGATGGCTCACCTGGACACCTCCCTGTGAGTGCTCTTGACCTGAGAGGAAGCTGCTTTGCTGGGGGTTCCTGGAGAAGTTAAACAGCAAAAAAATCTCAAGAGGGAGGTGAAAATTAACATTTATTTCTTTACAGGCAGTTTCCTGAGCATTTGCTCTGTAAGAGAGATCCTGAAAGTCTTCCTGTGGAGCCTCCTGAAGGGCTGGATGAGGATGACCTTGCCAGTTCTGAGTACAGCATGGAGCTCCTGTCCTCGCCTTTCCGCACAGACAGGTACTGAGGGAAAACCCTTCCTGGGCCAGGCTGGGCTTTGCTTCCTTTACATCAGTGGTAATAAATCCTGGGGGTTTTCCAGTTGTAATTGGGATAAGTAAAATCAGCTCATTCTGCTCTAAATATTTTGAATCGAGGATGATGTTTGCAATTGGGCTGAGAGAACTTTACCTGTGTCATTGAACAGCTACCACACAGTAATTGCTGGTTCATTTAAACAGTATTGACAGACTTTTTGTACCCCGAGGACTTTACATTTCCTTCTACATTTAGCGCAAATGAGTGTGTGTGGCCTGCAAAATACTCTGTGTTCATGTAAAACATTTAAACTGGTTGTGAACCTTAGGGGTATTAATACTGATAAAACTTGATGTCAATGTAATAAATACAAAGTACAGAATAATTTAATTCTAAATTTTTTTAATTGAGGGGGCATTTTCTGTGAGGAAAAGAAAATTTTCTATGAAAAAGGGTAAACATGAATGTTGTCATCTAATGCAGCTGGGATCACTCAGCTTGGCTGCAGAGAGCATTTATATAGAAATAAACAGGCCATGTTAAGGTTAAAAGGTGCTGGATGGATTTTCTAAACTTAAAATGCATTTTGTT
The DNA here is from genome assembly GCA_013399855.1 of Oxyruncus cristatus. Lineage (NCBI taxonomy): Eukaryota > Metazoa > Chordata > Aves > Passeriformes > Cotingidae > Oxyruncus > Oxyruncus cristatus. The sequence continues at coordinate 247,279 of VXAY01002246.1, forward strand.
TAACTGAGGAAACTTTATCTGCATTGTTCTTGGAGTAATACCTAGTGTTACAGGTGCCTTGTCCCTTCTCCCCAGGTCCTGGAAAGCACACTTGTCCTCACTGTGGGACAGAGTAAGAAGAAGAAGACCAGGTTCTCCACATCTGGAGAATGACTTGAATTTACCTTGGTATCAGTTTTTTACCCATCTTGAAGATCATGATCCTGAAATTTATGAGGATCCAGAGAAGATGGTGGCCTTTGTTCCACGGGTTGTTACGTGGGCAGCTTCCAGCCCCCCGCCCAACCACGGCACAAACCTGGGGAGTGCAGGACAGCAGTGGACACAAATCCCTGGGGGAGCACCGCCAGAAGTGGTGAAACTGGAGTGTAAACTGGTCACTGGAGCTAAAGCTGTGTTTGTGGTGGTGACAAAGGACATGGGGTTGTCTCTTGCTCTCTGGGATTTTGAGTCCCACGACGTGACGTGTTCCCACTTCGGCACAAACAGTGTTTATGTGGAGTGCAGTGCAGAGCTGCCGCTCTGTCTGCTGCTCACAGGTGAGGGGTCATGGTTTCATGGATTGTTCTCAGACAGCTTTTGGTGGGAGTTCTGGTGGTGATCTTTTCTTTCTGCCTGGCTGCTGTTGGCTCGTGGCTCTTGCATTGCTGGGGTGAAACCCAGACGGAGCCACTACAGCTTTGCATCATCATTTGGGAAGAGAGGCAGTGGATGGAAACACTTCAATAATGAATATCGTTAATTATGGTCTGATTCTTTTCTTTAGAGCGTGGTCTGTCCCTAGTTCTGTTTGGTGTGACCCAAGAGGAGTTTTTGAACAGACTGATGATGTTTGGCAGCGCTGGAGTCGTGGATTCCGTTTGCCACCTCAATGGATGGGAGCGATGTTCCATTCCAATCCATGCCCTGGAGGTAAGGAGAGCTGGTTCGTGTCTCACAAATAACAAAAGTACTGCTTTCAAGTAATGAACACAGTTTATGCAATGCTAATCGTGGGTTTAGACACAATTAAAAGTGCACTTTAAACCTAGGGGCAAAAAGAAGTGGCTTAGTTATTAAATAAACAATAAAGCCCCAAGTAATGCAGATTAGTAACCCAAAAGTAGAAATATGCAACAAAGTGAATATCCATTAATAAAATAAACCAGAATTTTAAAGTAAGCAGTGCTCAAAAAGCCCTCTTGATTGGACCCAAAAGCATTTCTGCCAATTTGCATTTCTGCAGCAGTTTTTGTCCTCTTACAAAATGTCAAATACTAGAAGAAATCCTCGGAACTAGATTTTGGGTTTGTTATACCATTCTTATAAAGCTGGAGGAGAACCAGCAGTAAGTATACAGTATGTGTAGAATTTAGAATCCATGCATAATTGTTCCTCTGCATGTTTGTCTAGGCAGGTTTGGAAAATCGCCAACTGGACACAGTGGACTTATTTTTAAAAAGCAAAGAAAGTGTTTTCAGTCTCTCTGCTCCCTGCTCTGGGCCTGGGCCGTGCAGTGATGGTGCATCCCAGGCCTACCTGAGAAGTAAGTCAATCCCTGCAGCTACAGAGGGGTTTCAGCTGAACTGCCTTTCTCTCTGTGGCACAGTGCAGATGTTTTGTCTGTCATCGTTGCAGATTTGGAAGAACTCAGGCCAGCTTTAAACTTGCTTTGCTCAGCAATCCAAGAGAATGATATGGAGCCTCACAGCAAACACTTCTCTGAGCAGCTCCTGAGCCTCACCCTGACTTTCCTTACCAGGCAACTGGAAGAAATCTTTGTGCACACAGAGGGTAAGGTGACTCCTTTTGAGTCATATCTAGTAATGTGTCATTGTTTAGTTAAGTGGGAACAGCAACTTTTTTAATTAAAAGCTTACATTTGCTCAGAATTAACACAAGAAAGTGGCAGAGATGAGTGACTGAATGAAAGATATTCATCCCTGCATTTTAAATGGGACTTACCTGACTAATAATTGGTTGGATTATTAAAAAAAAAATTCCGTTCTTATTTATTGGTCCCTGAGGGATAAAACACCTCAATGAGGGCAGGGAGCACTGGTGGGGCTGTGACTGTGACAGGATGCAGAGAGTGCTGGGCACTGGCAGTACCTGTGCAGGTGAAAGAACGGGTGAAGTTTCAGTTGATCAATCAGGAGAACATTCAGCATTTCCAAACACCAAAAATCCTGCCTTGTCCGTTCCGGGTTAACTGGTATCTTGGATTCTCTTGGCAGAACCCGATGAGTTCCTGCAGAAAGCTGCAGATATTCTCACTGATTACATTATTAAACTGAGGAAATTCCTGAGAAAATATCCTCGCCCACAAATCGATCCAGTGCACACAGGAGATGATCTGGATGGAGACCTGCCAGAGATAGAAGAAAGCCACGTGTGGGAAAAACTGACACCAGAGGTGAAAATGAGTAATCCAGTTTTTACTGTTCTTACTAAATATATCTAAGGAGATCATTGATGTGGAAATGTCTCAAAGTATTGGGGAAAAGATCAGTATAGGGATTATAAGGACAATAACACCGACGATAGATGAGTTTGTTCCATTGTTTCTCTGCTTTAGGAAGTCATTGCTGAGGCTATCTTAAGCAACAAAGTGCCAGAGGCCCAGATCTTCTTCCGAAGGCATCACCATCCTGCTGAGAATCTGCAGGAATTTATTCAGACAGGTTTGAATCTGGTCTATGACCGCCTGCTGAAGGACAACACCAGAGAGGCCTCGGAGCTGCTCAGAAATATGGTGAGAGGTGTTCAGTGGTTCTTCACACTTTGTGACTGATGAAGTCAATGAATGCTGGGAGTATGGGGAGCTCAGGGTTCCTATGGATGTGATTCCACCAGATTCAGGTATTGCTGTGAAAATTAACTTGTTTGAAAGAGCTGCTTTGAGCACTGGTGCCCTTGGAAGGCTGAGGGAGCCTGTTTGTGGGGCAGTGGTGTCATGGTGCACAAAGTGGTTCTGGCAGGCGAGGTGTTAAAGGGCACAGGGTTTGTACCCAGACATGCTGGAGACATCAGGCACATCCCTGGGTTGCTGTGACACTTTGGGAGCTGCTGAGGGGAACATCACAAGCTTGCTTTGGAAGGGGAGCAAGTGCATTTACTCCATCCCTGTACAGCTACACTTCACAGTTTGCATACAGTGGGTGTCTCCTTTCCTGCCAGGGCTTCGATGTGAAGCAGGAGTTGCACAAGATCTGTTTCTACACAGTGGATAAACACGTCAGAGATCTGCTGGTAAGTGCAGCAAAGGCTCTTCTTGTCCAGCTCTCGGGTCTGAACCTCGTGTGTGTTTATGGTGAGGGAAACCAGTGTACTGGACTCGCTTTCAGAGCAGACAGGCAGGTTTTGTTCCTGCATCCTGGCAGTGTAGTTATTGAGACATGCCAGTGCCATGCCCATGTTCCTTTGTGTTTGTAGTTCAAGTAAAAATTGGTTAAAATGTCATTTCTTTGTCCTGGCTCTGCTCTAGTTCTCGTGTCCTTGCACACAGAATGGAGCCTCTTGTCCTTTCAGTGTATTGTCCTCTGCTTCCAGCATTTTTTCCTGCAGTTGGTAACTGTTTGCACTTGCAGGGTCATTTGCAACTTGAATATATTAAAAGTAGATCAAAATGACAATTGGAGGTAATACTTTAATTTGAATTAAAGGTGAAAGTTTTACGGGAAGAAAATTATTTTTCTGAAAAAGAGAAGAAAATGATAGACTTTGTGCATCAGGTTGAAAGCTTGTACTCGGAATCCTTCCAGGAAAATAAAGAGATTCAGTCTCTTTCCAGGTAACGTGGGTTAACAGTTTTAATTATTAATTAATAATGTGAATGGGATTTAAAATGTGCTGGCTTCTACGCTCTGTATGATCTACTGCACTAACAAATACAGTCTCAGTTTCATTAATTTCACACTGGTCTTTGTTTGCAGAAATCAGGGTCAGTGGGGGGACGAAGTAATTTCCTCATTAATGTAACAGTTGCTGTCATGTTCTCTCCAGACCAAGTCATGACTTACTCTTGTCAGGGTAACAGAGCCCTTCTGCTCATGTCATCACCATAAGTGAAGCATTTCTAACAGCAAGTGATATTACTGGAGTTATTAATCAAATTAAACATTCGGATGGAATGTTTGCTGGTTTTGATGTACATCCATAATATACAACAAGCTAAAGTAACTTAGAAAAACCATTTACGGTTAAATAATTGTAAAAATGTTGCAATACTTACCGTTTCCTATGTCAGTTTTGGGAAAATGAGGTAATTCTTTGATTCAAGTCAGTCCCTCTGCCACTTCCAGAGCACTTCAAAATGGACTGGCAAAACTTGTTGACCTTTTCATCACCTTCTGTTTGTTAGATTAGTGATTGTTTATTGAAAGAGCAATAAAGAACACCCTAATTCCATTCTCCCTTGCAGTTTCAGTGACTGGAGGAAGGACCAAGACCTTTCCAGACAGGCAGCAGTGCTGGACTCGGTGCTGGGCTGGGACAGACACAGGGCCCACAGCAGGAGACTCCGGGTCATGTTGGACTGGGCTCAGTGGTGGGATGAGCTCACGCAGGAAATGATTCTTCTCCCCAGGAAACCACGCCAAGGCGAGTCTTCTGGGAATAAGGACTTGAACTGGGAATTGGAAACCTGTCTTTGTGGTACACTGCAGTGGTGCAGGACTGGCACTGCTGTAACTAAAGTGGGAGCTACCACGGCGGGTCACTTTTTAGCAGTGAAACTGGGTAACAGTGGTTTTTTTATCCTGCTGCATCCTGCATCTGTGTTTTTCCTGTAGAGAAAAGTTTGGAACTAGCTGAAAGGGACTTGCCTAAGGCATGGCCACTTGTAAATGGGTCCTGTCTGCCACCTTCTCCCAAGCTCCTTGCACGTGGTGTTACTTTCAGCTTTCTGAGGAGCTGTAACAATATCCTTCATCTCAGCACCATATTTGCAACTGTTCATTAAAAATAAGTGTGTGTAGTGACAGGACAGGGGGAATGGCTTCCCACTGCCAGAGGTCAGGGTTAGATGGGATATTGGGAAGAAATTGTGGGGAGGCCCTGGCACAGGGTGCCCAGAGAAGCTGTGGCTGCCCCTGGATCCCTGGAAGTGTCCAAGGCCAGGCTGGATGGGGCTTGGAGCAACCTGGGACAGTGGGAGGTGTCCCTGCCCATGGGACTTGATGAGCTTTAATGTCCCTTTCAGCCCAAACCACTCCATGATTCCATATGTGAAGGAGTACCAGTATTTCCCTCAGCAGTGTTTGTTTGTGCTGATTTCATCCGTTTGCCTGTTTGAAACACAGAGCTGAAGACGTGCAGTCCTGAGGTTCTTTGGAGGCATTTGACAGCCCAGCATGATTGGCTGAGTATTTGTTCCTGGATTGAGGAGTCAGAGCCCAGGCAGGCTCTGTGTGGAACAGCTGCCTGGCCCCCTCTGACTCCAGACGTCGTTGACCAGAACACCTTGTGCAGCAGCTACATGAGACATGAGATCCTCAACAAGCTGGCCAGGTATGTGCCCTCAGTGCTTTGCACTAACTCTCTATCCTGTATGAAGCCAAAATCAGATGGGTAGAGGAGGTAATAAAGTCTTAATTAATTTCTATATTGTATTTAGTGCTCTTTTTGGAAACAGCACAAATGCATTAAAATTTAATTTTAGTCTTGCACTTTCAGTTAACTGAAAACAGTAAGAAGCATGAGAACAGGGGAAATCCTCCCTCAGCCCTTGGATCTTTCCCAGTGATTATGTTCCTGATGCCCACTTTAATACAAGCGGGAATTCTGAACACACAGGATTTCCCTCCTCACACCTTGTTGTCTGCAGTGACCTGCAGGAACCACAGTGTTGTTTGAGCACCATCAAACATATTTTGGCACATTGTGTTTTCCTCAGCAGTGAATTAGTCCCTGAGAAGGAAAGGTCTGCTTTAATTTTGAGCTGAAAACACCCTTCAGAACATGTTGAGAAGAGAACTGTCTGATCAATGTCTGTGCTTTCTCTGCTTTCTGACAGAAATGGAATTTTTGTCCGTTCTGAGCTGGAAGATTTTGAGCTCCTGCTCCAAAGACTGTTGTGCCTTGGGGGAGTCCTGCAAAATCCTCACCCTGTCCCAAAATACAGCTCTGCCAGTGGCTTGGACTTCCATGCTCAGTTTGTCCTTCACTGCGTACAGCACAATTTGCAGTACCTGTTATACACCTACCTGGACTATTACAGGTGGGAATGCTTTTCATCCCTCAAGTCCCGTGTGGATTTCAAGAATGAAACACAATTTTATCAGTTGGTAAAGAGTTTTCCTCAACCCTTCCTGTCTATTGACAAAGACCTCCTGGGTCACAGCAATGTCATTTAACAAAGTCTGTGGGGCAGTGTGGGAGGTTTTAAACTATACTTTGAAGTTTTTCTCAGGTTGTCTTAATATTAATTTGTGCGTCAGTCATCAAAGGAAACAGTTACAGGTGTAATTAGTATAATGCTAGAAGCAATACAATGTCAAATGAGCCAAGGCAACTTGCTCTTCATAAACTCAGAATTTACAGAATTCAGCAACTGTCACTTGGACACAAGTGGGAGTTAATTCTCGATACATTCACAAATTGCTGGTTTCCATCTAAATTAGGATGAGTTGGGCTTTGAAGGAAGAAGCAATATCAGGCATTGGAACTGTGTTTAATCGGAACTTTTTAATTAATGAATACTTTGCAGTTAAAATTTCTGTAAATCCACTCTAGCACTGGAATTATCAAGAAGGTAAAAGTGGACCAGAAAAAAGCCAACAAGTCGGTTTTTGTTATTTGTCTAATCGATTTTAGTTTGCATAGGAGCCAGTCAGGTGCTCCCAATCTTTAACACTCTGTTACATCGGGGCAGAGCGTGGTTACAAATACTGTGTTTTCACTGTGCTGTTCATTTGTTTCCAGCTTAACCCCTTCAAATTGCCCTATTTTGGATAACAAGGAGCTGCATGAAGCACATCCCTGGTTTGAATTCCTGGTGCAGTGTCGAGGGGTTGCCAGTAATCCCCGAGGTAGGAATCTCACTCCATAGGGGGCTTACCTTTCTGCTCCAGCTGAGGCTTGGGCACAGCTGGATTAAATCCTCTGCTCTGCTGAAAACCTTCTTTTGTCCTTGGCAAATCACCTACATGGCCATCACTTCCCCATCTCTAAAGTTTGGATTATAATTCCTCCTGAACTTGTGCAGAAAGATTTGAAGGCTGTAGATATGTGAGAATTATTTTGTGTGTGTTCATCATTACCCCCAGTTTTATTATGTTCCCAACAGGCTGATCAGAAGGAGAATTCATAAGAAAATGCACATCCCACTAAAATTAAACCTTTCTCTAGTCCTTCTGGTGCATTTTGACTTCTCTGCCCTTGGATTACGTGTTTGCTATTTTTTTGTCATTGTCAGTGCAAATCAGTAGAATTTGCGCCCTTAACTCATTGCACATTTTCAACATTTCATCTTTTGCAGAGTCACACGTTAACAAAAGATAAAAATAAGCCCAAGTGAAGCTTTTTTCAGAAAGCGTGATCAGTGTAGGATAAAGAACTGAACCAACACAGTGTTTAACTGTGGGGCTTAGTCCCAGTCAATCCATGTAGGAAAAATGTGGTTTGAAATTGGGGGAAACTTGGTAAAATTTAGATCAACCTGTCTGTATTTGTAAGTAAATTGAGAAAAATCAGTATTAACAACAAAAAGTAGAAAATTCAGGATTTTTCATAGTTGGAGAACAGTTGTAATGTGTGATTAATGATTTAATATTGGGTTTGCATGAAACTAAATCTCACTTTTTTTCCTGTTAAGATCCAAAGATGGTTTTCCAGGCGAGTCTGGCAAACGCTCAGATCCTGATTCCCAGCAACCAGGCCAGTGTGAGCAGCATCCTGCTGGAGGGCAGGACCCTGCTGGCCCTGGCCACCACCATGTACTCGCCTGGGGGCATCGACCAGGTACTGGGGGTGGGCACCACATCCCTCAGCAACTTCTCTGCAACCAGTAGTTCTGTTTTTAATAGAAAAATGCTCAGTGAGCCACGTGTTGGAACAGAATTCATTAACACAGAGGGTGTTTTCATGCACTGCACAGTCACCTGAAACATCAGGTGCTGTTGAAGATATGTCTGATACAACTTAAAAGCATGTTAAGGGAAAAAAAATGATACTTCTCTGTTGTCACTGCATGTCACATTCCCCTTAGGTAGTTTGGCACATTCACAAATCGTTTTGTTATTATCTTAATGCAGTTTCTTCTCAATTAATTAACTTTGTTTCCTTGCAATGTAGGTTCTTCAGAATGAAGATGCAGAAAAGCCTCTAAAGAAAGTTGATCCACAGCTCTTAAAAATGGCCTTGACCCCTTACCCCAAACTCAAGGCTGCTCTCTTTCCCTCCTGTACTGCTCATGGAATTTTGCCACCTGACATCTCTCTCTACCATCTTCTTCAGGTAACAAAGGAGGAGCAGAGTAAAGAGAAGCTTGTTTGCAGCTAAAGCCTGGAGGGTGGGGGCCACATGTTGTTTCTTGGAATCCTTAGTTTGGAGCTTAAGTTTATGGCTTCATTCTGAACAGTTTAATTTGCAAGTGTGTAAATGCTGTGAGTCTGCAGTGTTTAACTTGAGCAGCCCTGGAATGTCAGGGAGGGTTATTCTTGCAGTGTGAAAGTTGTTTTAATATATCAGAAGTGAAAACATTTGAATTTTAAAATGTTTTTAACAGTCTAAGAGAGATAGAATTGAGAGTTAAAGGGCAGTGATGGGAAATTCTTAAGCTGCCTCAATGTATTTTGTTTTTAATCTTTCAGTCATTAGTTCCCTTTGATCCCTCGAAATTATTTGGCTGGCAGTCAACAAACACTCTTGCTGTATCAGGTACGCTCCTCATCAAGGTTTAGATGCTTTCCTAGCCTAGAAAAAAATACCTTCCAGTGGAATGATTTGGCTGGGAAAGTAACTCAAAAGGCCATTTCTTTCACCAAAGAAACAGTGTAATTTACTAAATTTGTGTTTTAAACTGAAATCTCAGATACATTTTTATGTCCTATGCTTTTTACATTAAGCTCTTCACAGGCAGAATTTTTTCTAAAAATAAGATAGAAAAGCAAGATCTTCTTTTAGGGTCAAGCTGAGGGTCTCAGAAGGGACCCAGAGTTCTGATTTTCCACTGAGAAGTGGAATTTCAGAGGGGTTTGGATAAGCTGAGGTCTGAATTAGGACCAGAGGAAAGGGATTTGATTGTCATCGAATGTCTTATAGCTAAAAGCCATTTTTTGATGTTTGGTTCAAGTGTTGCTCAGCTCGTACCACTGGTGATGCTCTCCCTAGATGCAGCCGGTGAGCTCCCTCACTTCTCGTGCCCCGAGCTGGTGAGCAGACACGCGGTGATGGAGAGACTGGACTTCCTGTTCTATCTGCACCACGGGCGTCCCTCCTTTGCCTTTGGCACCTTCTTGGTCCAGCAGTTGGTGAAGAGCAAAACCCCCAGACAGTTGTGAGTCTCCTCCAGACTGACAGAGAGCTCTTTAGAAGTTAGAGTCGAGCACATGGGGAGCATCAGTCCTCCCCAGCAGCAGACAAGGGGTGAGCAGTGAAATTTTGGGTGTCCTGCAGTCTGTTCAGTCCAGCATCGAGTAGGATAGAAATAAATATCACCTGAGTGGAGGTGAGCTTTATTCTGAATTACCTAAATAAAATCTGCACAAGGAAAGCAAAGAATGGGAAATGTTCCACTTTTATCAAACACAGGTGGGCTCTTCTTTTAGGAACCTGAGCACCTAGATCACTATGTAGGGAAAAGATGCCCCTTTTCTTTGGTGTTTCCTAAGGGTGACACTTCTTCAGTTAAATTAATAAGGCAAATAATGTATTGGAGGTTGATGGAATTTAGTTTTCTGGCTGAAGCTCCAAAATCAGGTGTTCAAGAGGATACAGTCAGATTACACGTCTTCCATATATTAAATTTACTATTAAGTGTACTCAAAATTGGTAGAGTTACATCAGAACAAATCCCTTTTTCTGGAATGTCTGGTTGGTGTGTTAGTCACTGTTTGTTTTTCTTCATCGTTTCTGACCAGATCAGTTTCTCTTGTGTGAGGCTTTGTTCTCATACCAACATTTTTTATAAACACGGAATTTTTGCTTCGTAATTACCTTTCGCAGTAAACCTTGTAGGTGCTTGTTTGCGTGGGGAATATTCCTGTTGGAAAACTGGTTACAAACGCTGTGTGTTCCTTTTGTTCCAGGATCCAGCAGGCAGGGAAGGAGGCCCATGTTTTAGCCCTGTCCTCCTTCGGTGCCCCCTCGGTGGGAGCAGCCTGCGTGTGTTTTCTGGAGCTGCTGGGCCTCGACAGCCTCAAGCTCAGGGTGGATCTGAAAGTTGCAAACATGATTTTCAGCTACAGAACTAGAAATGAGGGATCTCATCACAGCCAAATCAGAGACTCTTTGGGTAAGGGTGTCTTTTGTCTGGTTTGAAACAGAGTGCTGTGGATTTTTTGGGAAGAGCAGCAGAGAGGAATGGGTAGATGGGGACTGATGGCTCAGGAATGCAGGAAAAGCATCTAAGAATTTCATTCTTCTTTTATTCCTGTTTTTTACTCATTTTGAAGGCGCATTTTGAACCTGTCATGTCAGGGCAGGAAGACTTACATAATAAATCATGGATTCAGAACTACATCAGGATCTAATAGACAGTCCCAGAGCTGCCTAAGGATCTGTAACGTTTGGTGAGGTTCAGCTTAATGTTGTAATCGTATAATAGACAGGTAAACAAAGCCTGTTACCAAATCTCTTTTCTCTTTCATGTTTGAAAACTGTATTACAGCAGTGAAATCAGGTGTTCAAAGCTGTAGGGAAATTTAGTTTATCCTAGGGATAACTTTAGAAAGTTGAATTCCTCACTCCAGGTCCTCAGGTATCTTAGTTCCAACCAGGAAATCACTTGTGCTTTTGAAAATACTGCCCAAATAGCATCTCAGCAGTAGTAATATGTTCTTTTCAACAGTTGAAAAGTTAACAAAATTGGCTGATGGTGAAAAAGCAGCAGCAGCGGCGGTTCTTCCCTCCTTGGAAGAAGCCTTCTGGGATGCAGTTGAGCATCAGGGAATAAAGAGGTGAGAACAGTGAGATTTAAAGGGCTGTGCTGCGTGAGCACTGAATGTTGCCATTTGTGTATCAGATAATATTAAAGACACAAGACAGGACAGTGTCCCTGCCTTGGTGGGAATGTCCTCGGGGTGTGGTGTGGAAGCTCCCCCAGGGGATTGTGTCCCAGTCTGTGGTGAAGCCCCTGGGAGTGCTGGTGTTGCCCTTGGCAGGCAGTGGGGCTCAGCCACAGTGTCGGTTTGTACACGAACATCTGGTGTAAATATTCCAGTTCATTACAGCTGAAACCCTTTGGATTCCGTGCAGGACATCCAGTGACTCCAGAAGGCAGTGGGCCCTGGTCATGCAGTTCTGCAAACTGCACAACATCGGGCTGAGCACGTCCTACCTCCGGGAATGTGCCAAATCCAGCGACTGGCTGCAGTTCCTGCTGCAGAGCCACCTGTACGGCCACCAGCCGGGGCAGGTGAGGGGATGGGGTCACACAGGTTACAGGAGAACATCAGTGGGGAGACAAACTCAGCAGCTGCAGGGCTTTAGCTCTTGGATGTCAACACCCCTGGCTGTGACAGCCCTTCTGGTGCAGCCACACCGCCCAGCTTTGCTGCTCTTCTCTCCTCTTGGTATGGGAAAAGCTGACACAAGGAAGGGAAATTTGCTGCAGAGGGAACTGACTGTCCAGCAGATCCCGTAACTTGATCTGAGAGCATGGAAGTGAACTATGAAAGGAAAAAATTAGGAAAAAAACCCCTTGTTGGAAAAATCATTTGTGATTGTATTAATCACTGTGGAGACAATTTTCAGAGAGGAGTTATTAGAGTGTCTCTTTGGTATGAATTGGACATTTGTCAAGAAGGGACTTAATTTTCATTTTTAATTTAGTTAAATTTATTACATGCTCATACAGATTGTAAATTTAATTTAAAATCATTTAGTTAGTGCTTTTTTTTTAATTGGAGAATTGCCAGCTGTTCAGTGGAAGCTTTAATAAAGCCACTCGTCTTTCCTTTCAAAACTCACACTGATTTTTGTGTAAAGATACCTAAACTTTAGCAGATCCAAATCCTCCATTTTTGGTGTTGAACGTGATTTATAAATTAATGAAATATTACCAATACATAAAAGCAATGTGGGAAATGTGCAGAAGCTAACTGGAAGATTCCAGGTAAGTTGATACTTAGGAGGTCCGGGGTTTTAACTTGGATCTCTTTGTTGTTTGAAAAGAAAAATAGATAATACAGAAGCACCTCACTAGAGGCTTTTCAGGCTCTGTTGTTGGCAGTACAAGAGACATGGCAGAACTGAGTGTCTCAAGGAGGCATTTTAACTTCACAGAGCAGGATGAACTTCAATATTTTATTAGAAAAATTTACAACTACAGAACCCTTTTTCCTCTCTACATCTCAGAAATTGTTCTGAAAAGCTGAATTTGAAGAATGTTTTTTTGTCTTTGTGTATTTAATGCTTCAGTCCTCCTTCCCCCTCCCTCTTTCTGGATCTCGCTGCAGAGGTGGTTTTGGTTCTGTTTTCCCAGGTCATTTCCATCCTTCAGGATTTCCCTCCCACCTTACAAGATCACTTGGTGCTGGCCCTGGGGAAGTTCCCGTGTCCTGAGGGCAGAGCTGGGGCCCCGGGCAGAGCTGCAGAGAGTCTGTTCCAGGTCCTGCTGCAGTGCCAGGAGAGCCCGAGCCCCTGCCAGCACCTCCTGGCTGCAGGGCTGAGGGAACAGGCTCCTGTCCTCAGTGTGCTGGCTGCCTGTGTCCCTGTGAGTATTCCTGGAGTCCCTGTCCCTCCGAGAAACGAGCAGCAACAACTGAGGGTTGGGCACAGCTCTGGCCAGGGGTAGATGTGCAGTTGCATTAAAAACTGGTTTTTCGGTTTTGTAGTAGTTGTGAATAGTATGACGTGTTTCACCAAGTGATTTCTAATGAGGTGATGTATAAACCCATCATTTTTGGCATTCCCAGGATGCAAGCATCATACCCTGTCTCTGTGTTTGGATCATCACCGCTGTGGATGTTGCCACCAGAGCTGAGGCAACAAACCACATCCAGAGCTCAGCAGAAAACCACCAGTGGGACCTGCAGGACCTCTCAGTTATCTGGAAAGTCTTCTTAAGGAAGCAGAAAAGTAAAACACTTCTAAATGGCTTCCAGCTGTTTTTAAAGGTGAGGGAATGTGTTTCTGGGGGTATATTTGAGTGTCTCTCAAACCATCTGGGAGAGGAGGTGGCCTGTAAATTCCCCTCTGGGATAACCTTGGTTATCCACTGAAATCCCAGTCAAGGAAGAAAATCTTGGGATGGAAGTTCTTCCAAGTATCACAAAATTGCAGATCATATATCAATTTTTCATGCAGTTTTCGTACATTAGAGCTTTACTGTTTTGGTACATAGGAAGACAAATTCTACTTTTATTGAGGTACTTTTAGAAAATAATTATAACCTATATTTGTGTCTTAAAGGATTCGCCTTTACTGCACATCCTGGAGATGTATGAAATGTGTATGAACTGTAAAAAGTACAATGAAGCTAAAACCAAACTGGACAAGTTTCAGGAAAGTCTCTCAAAAGTAAGGAAATTAATTTTCTCTGAATGTCACTGATGAGTCTGCCCTTATTAGAAGTGATGGGCATCCACTGTCACATGTAAGAATGATGGAAAGGGGTGTGCGTGGAGTGATTGGAAAGCACCAGGTTTCAGCAGATTCTTTTTATTGCTGACAGTTGAAAAAATGTTTTTGACAAAACCCACAGTTCATTTTCCTAAATGAGTTTGATTTAAATTGCTGTGGGCAGAGTGAAATACAATGGCATCCTCCTGGTGTGAGCAATTCACTGCTTGAGGCTTGGCACTGACCACTGTGGGTAAATTGAATTACTTGTAGTGAGTAAGGAATAATTCAAATAATTGAATTATTTGTGGGGTATTCTCTATTCTGTGTTGACCAGGGCAAGTCAATGCGGAGCTGATTAACCAGTGACTTACAGGGAGTATCTAGTCAAGAGAGACAGCTTTTTGGATGTGTTTGAAAGGTTCAGAAAAGTCTGTGCTATTGCTGCAGTTTTGATATTGGAAGGTGACTCAGGGGTCTGAGTTTCACACTTGACCAAACCCAGTTGGTTTAGGAGGACCAGAGGCTTCACACCCTGTCCCTTGTCTGTCACAGACAGATGTTTTCACAAATTAGTTCAGTTCTTCCCTTTCCTGCACAGTTTTCTATTTTCCTGAATATGTTGGTAACAAACATTCCATGTCATCTGTGGTTTTCCCTCCTGGAATTCAGGCTCAGGCCAGCTCTGAGCTCTGACCTGAGCCCTTTCCCTTCATAAGCGGCTGTGCTGTGAAGGATCCAGCAGTGATAGGGATTATTTTTCCAGCAGTTTATTTAATCTGACCATTGCTGATCTCTTTTCTCTCTTCCTTGACCATCAGGAGTCACTGGTGGTCACCCTGCTGTAAAAGTCACTATTTTCAGATCAAACATCAGCAATGGATCGGTGCTCCCTTGGGAATGGCAGGTCATTGTTCCCCAAGGAGGCAGATCTGGTACATCTTCCATTCCCAGTGCCATTCCCACCAAAATGCAGAATATATTTGTAATAAACCCCAACACTTAAAATCTTTACCTACACAGCTCAAAACGGAAGAAGAACCAGCAGCCCCCGAGTTCCCTGTGCCGTGGCTGGAATCACAAGCACTGTTCCTTCTGGAACTCATGATGCAGCAGAGCAGGACGGACTATGAGTTGGGAAAGCTCCTACAGCTGTTTGCTGCAGCAGAAAGTCATCTCCTGGATGGTGAGTACAGGCTCTGCTGTGAATCCCGTGCCCTCTGGCAGGGCTGGACACTGAGGGAAGCAGCAGAGTTCCCTCAGGTTTGACACCAGCTGCCTTTTGTTGTTTGTCCTCTTAAACCAGGCCCTTACGTGAAGAAACTCTGTGCCCTCAGTGAGACCCTGCAGGATTCCTCCATAGCCATTAACCGCTCCATCCTGACGAGTTACAGCCTGGAGACATTCCAGAGGGAGTGCAGGTCCATTCTGGAGCAGCTGCAGGAGAAGGGGCTGTTCTGCCTGGCCCGGGAGGTGGCGGCCCTGGCTGAGCTGCCCGTGGACAGCGTGGTCACACAGGAGGTACAGTGCAGTTCAGTAGTGACGGTCACCTTCATCCTCCTGGTGCTGCCAGCGGTGAGGATGCAGCTTCTCATCCCTCCTGAAACACAGATGTTCCTTTAAATCGCTTTTTATTTTAAATGCAAGAGCACAAAACTTGTTGGCTCCAAGTGCTGAGCTGCAAAGGACAGTACAGCTGTCCTTATTCTTTAGCATTTTTTACTTGGTTTTATCTGGGGAAAAAAATAGATGGATTTGCCCATCCCTGCCCATGACAGAGGGTGGAATGAGATGATATTTAAGGTCCCTTCCACCCCAAACAATTCTGGAATTCTGTGACTTGTTGCATATTGAAACGCTTGCCCAAATTCAGTGTTTCGGTGTGAGTTTTCTTCCTTAGAAACAGGAAAAACCTCTGTGGATTTTACAGGTTCTGAGAGATCTGCATCATTTAAGAGAGGTTGGACAGTGGCATCAAACCCAGACCAGAGCTGAGTTCTGGAAGAAGTGCAACGACACCTTCCTGAAACATTCCATCTCCAGCCAAGCCGCAGCCGTTTTTTTCCTTGATCAGGCAAACATGGTTTTGGAACCCTCAGGGGAGGAGGGGGTAACCAGCATTATGGAGAGACACCTGCTGCTCACCCTGGCTGGCCACTGGCTGGCCAAGGACGCCTTGGTGTCCCTGCACCAGCTGGAAGAAGTGGAGAAGCAGATGTGGATCTGTCGGATCGCTCAGGGCGTGTCCCGGGCAGCCGAGGGCTCGGAGCAGTCCCCGTGTCCCTCCCCTGCCGTGTCCTTCGACAGCCTGGCCAAGGAGTTCTCCTTCTCCAAGCTGCCTGCTCTGAACTCCCCGCGGGCCCTGGAGCTGGGGGCTGTGGCTCTGCAGGCCCCGCAGGCCCTGGCTGGCGCGGAGGAGGCGGCGCTGCGGGGGCTGGTGGGGGCCCTGCTGGACGAGGGCAGCGTGCACGAGGCCAGCAGGGTCTGCGGGTACTTCCAGTGCTGCCCCAGGGACCTGGCCCTGGTGCTGCACTGCAGGGCCCTGGCCTCGGGGCAGGCGGGGCTGGACGAGCTGCACCCCGACGTTCAGGCTCTGCTGGCGGAGCGCAGACGCAGCCAGAGCTCGGCTGAGGGAGCCCAGGAGGGCAGAGCCCCAGGCCGTGAGTAACTCCTTCCCTCAGCACTGCACTGCTGGGGCCCTTACTGCCTTCCACTGGCTCCTTCCTACCTCCTTACACCGTTCATTTCCCCCAAGTTTCTGCAGGAAATACGTGTTTGTGGCAGTGGTTTCTCTTCTTGGCTCATAAAGCCTCTCGTGAAAGGAATTGGAAGCCTTGCAATGCTCGTTGCCTCTGTGTGCTTCAAGCAGGGTGTTTCTGTGTGCAGCTCCCGTAGTCCCCAAACCTTTCATTTGTTAGAGTTGCCAGTAGTGGTAAGGCAGCACTGGAACTTCATCTCTGCTCCTGCTTTTGGAATACACGCTCTAGGAAATATTTTTTTCTGGGGCTGAAAATGGGGATATTTGTCAAGTAATAGATTTCTCTGACTTCTTTGTGCATTATAAAGGGTCTAGTGTTTATTAATAGCAAGGCTAAGGCTGAGGATGTTTGTCTATGAAGTTCTCTGCGTGTTTATGAAGTCTGAGTGAGAAACTGTCAGCTGGAACTAATACTGACGTGTGCAAAGCTGAATAGACAGAGAATAAGTGAATCCTAAGCCATCAGAAAGTCTGCTGAGCCCTTATATAATCTTATGCTTAGGAATTTGAGATGTTGTGGGTGTTTTGGCTTATTTCTGTTCTATCATGTTGTTTGTACCCTAAAACCTTATGGTTCCTTTTTTTTTTGTTTCCAGCCTCCGGCTCAGAAGACTGGACACACCTCATGGCTCCCTGTGCAGCAGATGAGGTGGTGGCCAGTCTGAAGGCTCTCACAGAGGAGTGTGTGCACGGCAGGAACTACTGCAGGCAGGTTCTGTGCCTGTACGAGCTCTCCAAGGTACCGCCCCCGAGGGCACACGGGCTCTGCGTGTGTCAGGCTGGGCTGCAGGGCTGGGGAGGAGGATAAAGGGGGGTGAGGGAAGCTCAGAAGCTGCAGAGGGTGAAGTTACTGACCCTTTGTGTGGCTGGATGCTCCCCAGGCCCTGCCCTGACCCCCCTGAGCGCAGTTCAGCCTGGGGCTCTCTGCTGTGCCTTTTGATGACCTTCCCAGCACATGCTGCTGACCCAGCACCCTGCCTCAGGCCCTTGCTGGGGGCTGAGCCCCGACCCCCCAGCCTGGAGCACAGGGGAGCAGCTCGTGGAGTTCAGCCCAGAGTGCAGTGCAGGGGCAGCCTTTGCCCAGGGCCTGCAGTGCCAGGGGCTCTGAGCAGACACGGGCAGAGCAGCAGCACAGCGTTTGTGCCCCTCTGCTCCTTCACCCCCGGGAGTGACAGGAGCCACCCGAGCTGCTTCTGCAGGGGACAGAACCCCTTCCCTGGGAAGCTGGTCTGTATTTTTGGAACGTAGCATTGGGTTTTTTCTGGATGTGTGCTGAAAATACTGGCCTCATCCTTATCACAGAGGTTCTTAGATTTTCCTACAGAATTTTTCATGCCTTGAATATTCAGAGTGAGTGCTTTAGGTTTGAGCTGCTAAGAATTAGTCATGTGGCTGCCTTGTTCCCTGTTATCCCATCCATATCCTTCTGGTCTGTACCTGGATGTCCACACTTTTGAATTAAGAGTCAATCAATGTGTTTCTAAGGTACATTTTTGATTAGTTTGGTGAAGTTGTGGTGTTACAGCAGAGCCTCACCCAGAGCCTCACCCACTGCCCTTCCAAATGTGAAATCTAGTTTCTCCCTTTCACTGGGAGTTTGTGGTGTGTAGAGGAGAGGAAAAGGAGACAATTCCTTATTTGGGAGGAAATATTCCTGTCTTGGTACTTCATGTGTTAAGGTTTATATCTGGTTCAGGAAATCCCCTCTGTCCCTGGCGACAGCTCTGGGAGCGTGGGATTGCAAATCCTGCCTGGAGAACGTGGTTAGGACAATGTCCTGCAGGTCAGGGATGTTCTGGGCTGGGATTTCCTGAGTGCCCTTGTGTCCCCCAGGAACTGAGCTGCTCCTTCAGCGAGATCTCAGCGCAGGACCCCGAGAAGGTGCTCCGGGCCATCCTGTCGGGCCGTGGGCCGGAGCGGGGCCGCAGGGCCCAGGCCTTCATCGCCTGCCAGGGGCTGCAGCCCGGGGCTGTGGCACAGCTGCTGGCCGAGGAGATCACCCAGGAGCTGCTGGCACCTGCCGAGGGCAAAGGTGGGAACAGCCTCGGCCTTGCATCTTGGTGGGTCTGGTCTCTGAGTGTGGTGTTTGTGTCGGAAAAACAGCCCTCGCTCTCCGGATGCTTGAGTGCGAATTCCAGTCAGTGATGTTTGGGCAGCCCTTGTGGAAGGTTTTATACAAAGGTTTATTTATTGTTGTTTTGTGTACACTGTGGTGTTGCAGTAGTTAAGGTTTTATTTTTCATGAACATGAATTTAGTATTTTTTTTAAAAAGGCCAGAGGGTTTTTACCTTTCTTTTCTTTTACTTTGTGAAATGAGGAATACAGCAACATGGTTGTTCAGTAGGATTTCATTCAATTGAAGTGGCAAAGAAAGTTCTTAAGAAATAACATCAGAAGTGCCTTTAGGGTTGTAGTCTCAAGTACTCAGTCAGGATGGAGTCAGAGTGGTTTGTTTGGGACTTTTAATAATAAAAACAAGAATTGTTCTTTCCTGAACAGTTAGCAGTGGTGAATGATTCTCTCTCTGACCACAGGACAGAAGCAGGTTCTGAACCCTGCAGTGGAGAGCCAGGCATTCATGGAGCTTGCCAAGCTGTGCCAGGATCATACCTTGGTTGGCATGAAGCTACTGGATAAAATTGCCTCTGTTCCACGTGGGGAACTGTCGTGCAGTGAGTAAATGGCAAATCATACCCGGTGTAACCAGTGTGGCATTGTGTGGTGTAAAATCACAGCACAAAGAGGAAAAGCAATGCCGAGGGAGACCTTTATTACTCATCTCAAATCTGATACTAAATTTAATTTGATATTAAAGTAATAGAGATGAGTGTGTGCACAGTAGGTCAGTGTGTCAATTCAAGTGTCATATCACATTAAGTGACCTGAAATTTTGAAGGAGGATGTTGTTACTTTCTTCATATTAATCAGAGTTAGAAACTGAATGATTTTTCAAACCCAGATGCAAAACTGCCTTTTTCCAGTGCAGAGCTGGCAGGTGGTGGGGTGCTGGTATATTATCTGTTAGTCAGCTTTTGGTGGAGGATATGGCAATTTTTGTGTGTGTGAAATAAAATAATGTTTCAGAAAATGATCCAAAACCCCCAGGCTTTCCCCCAGACTGAATGGACACTCCAAGGAAAACTGTTACTCCTTAGAATTGCACAGGAGAACCACCGTGGCTCAGCTTTCTCCTGCAGTTCTGCTGTTTGTCCCTGGAGAGGTTGTGCCCCCTCTGCAGGGATGGCATCGCTTACGGAGAGTCACCTGGAGTTCTTTTGTTCTTCAGTTACAGAATTGCTGATCCTGGCCCACAAATGCTTCAGTTTGACTTGTCACATGGAAGGGATCACCCGAGTCCTCCAGGCAGCACGGCTCCTCACCGACCAGCACTTGGCTCCCAAGGAAGAGTATGGACTGGTGGTACGTGCCTGGGGGGCTCCTGTGCCTGTCCAGGTGCTGTGGGAAGGGGTCCCTGTACCTGGAGCAGTAGCTTTGCTGTGAACAGTGTGGGCAGTAGGTGTGTGATGGAATCCCAGAATCCCAGACTGCCTTGGGCTGGAAGGGACCATGGGCAGGGACACCTTTCACTAGCCCAGGTTGCTCCAAGCCCTGTCCAAGCTGGCCTTGGACGCTTCCAGGGCTGGAGTTCAGTCATTCACCTCTGGGTGACTGGTCTTGAGTGTTTGGTCTGTTGTGTGCAGGTGATGATTTTTATGTCACAGAAGCTCTTAAATGCCTTCTCTGGAAAAACAGGTGGAGATAGTGGAATAGTGAGGTGGCAACAGTGTAGTAAATCAGAATGTCAGAGTAATTCAGTCACTGGTGAAATGTGATGATCTGTGTTACTGGGCTGTTGGGCATTTTTCATTCCTGTCTTGGGAGGATTCCTGGAGTCTGGGACATACATGCCCGGTGGAATGGTGTCTGCGCTAAAATGTTCCCTGCCCATTTTTGTTTGGTAAAACGATGTCCTTTCACCTCACTGTAAAAAGGATGCAGTAGGTTGGTTTAAAAATAACCCCCCCATGGCTCCCGGGGAGCACCTGCCAGGCTGGTGTGGCTCCCGTGCCAAGGCCCTGCCCTGGCAGGGGTTGTTCACCTGCCCTGGGGTCCCACAGGTGCGGCTGCTGACGGGCATTGGCAGGTACAACGAGATGAGCTACATCTTCGAGCTGCTGCACCAGAGGCAGCACTTCGAGGTGCTCATGAGGAAGAAACTGGACCCGGTATGTGGAGGGAGGAGGGGGGAACACTCAGGGACTGGTGTGGCTGCATCAGAAACTGGTGTTTACACAACACGGAATTAACCTGGGGATTTTACTTATTGGAGTGCAGGAACTGTGAGTCGAGTTTCCTAGAAATAAATTACTTCTGGGGTTATTCTAGATTTAGTTGAACCAGTTTTTTCTAATTAGTTCAGGGCTGCAATGAGAGCGGCATTGAAACTCCAGACTTGGCACTGTCAGAATTTTCATGTCCTGCTTTGCTTTTACTTCCAGTTAAAGTTTCATGGGGGGGGGGTAAAAATCATAAATATTCATAGCTTTGTTTAAAATGAATCACGTCACTTTTGACATTTGTACATAGAGAAATGCACAGCTGCTGGATTTTCTTGCCCAGCACGATGCAGTTGAGCCCAAGGATGACTGCCAAGGATGGAGAGTGTAATGGTCACTTTTTGGGACATTGCTTGCGGGTACCAAAGTGTGGGTGACAGCAGAGCCCCCCGGGCTCAGAGTGCCCTCCCTCCCCAGAGTGGGACGCTGAAGATGGCGCTGCTCGAGTACATCAAGCGCTGCCGGCCCGGGGACAGCGAGAAGCACAACATGATCGCCCTGTGCTTCAGCATGTGCAGGGAGATCGGGGAGAACCACGAGGCTGCCGCCCGCACCCAGCTCAAACTCATCGAGTCCCGGCCCTGGGGTCAGTGCTCACGGCCCGGGAGCAGCGGGGAGGGGGGACGGCCTTTGCTTGTGTCTGGTGAGGCCCCTTGAACTGCTCCTGCCTGCCAGGCCTGGCCCCTGTTGGCCTGAACAGTTCCTGACTGCCTGGGTGTTCTCCAAAGAGGGGCTTTTTTGGTTCTTCCTTGACCATTCCTGTGGTACCTCAGATGGGACGAGCCATGTTTTCCTCACTTGATCAGGATGGGGCACAGTGGTTTTGTGTAGAGCGTGTGTGTGAAGTTTTGGGTTTTTGTCTGTGCAAGGGAAGTGTTCAACGTGCCCTGTGTGAGCTCTGCACAGCTGGGAGGTGCTGGGGGCACAGGGAGCTCTGCAGAGCCAGCAGCCAGTGCTGGACCAGCAGCTAAAGCAGGAGCTGTGCCAACGATTTCTGAACGGACCTGGTAATAGTCACTGCTGGGATCTACCACAGATGAGTACCTGGGATTTCTTTCCGCTTCTTCAATCACTTGACCAGGCTCCAGCAGTACCTGTGGTCCATTACCTGAGCAGGCAGCATGTTTTTTCCTGCTTTTTAAACAAAAATTTTTGTTTAGTCTGTTGTTGTCTGAGGCACCACAAGGGACAGACCTGGCACTGGGAGGGATTTTTGTAACTTACCTTTGTAAATAATTGGTTATTCCTTTTTTTTCCTATTTCAGAGGAGTCTCTCCAGGATGTTGCAAATTTAAAGAAGCTGCTGCTGAAAGCTCTGACTCTCTTCATTGATGCAGCAGAAAGTTACTCCAAGGTAAAGTGAGGTGGAGTGGAATGACTTATGCACGGATTTGGGAGCACGTCAGGAGTGGGCTGAGCTGGGAGAACACACAGAGCTGCTCTGGGGAGGGTTTGCAGCATCCTGGCCTTTGGAAAAGGAGCAAAGGAATCTGTCTGTGCCAGTCCAGTGGCTCCAGCAGCCCCAGTAACAGCTGTGCCCGAGGGTGCTGTGCTGGCCCCTGCTCGGGCTTTAACCCCTGGGGTCCCAGGTCAGTTCCCCAGTTTCAGAGCAGGGACCATGAGCTTAATGAGTAAGAGTAGAACAAAGTGTTTAAAGCAGGGTGTGATTGTGGTGGAAGTATTTGTGGGGAGTGAAGCTGTGTTTAAAACTACTGGAGTGTGATCAGTGCTAAACCTGCAGTGCTCTCCATCCCTGCCCAGCTCTGAGCTCTTGGCTGCTCAGGGATGTTCTGACTGTGAGCCCAGCTCAGAGGCTGTTGTTGTGTCCCAGGACTCGTGTGTGCGGCAGTCCCTGCGCTGCCGCCGCCTCACCAGGCTCATCACGCTGCAGCTGCACTTCCTGGGCTCGGGGCAGAGCACCAGGATCATCAACCTGGGCAGGCAGGACCTGATGGACACCATCCTGGCCCTGCCCAGGTTCTACCAGGTGAGCTGGGCTCCCTCAGGTCATTCTCTTGGAAACGACTGTTTTGCAGAGCAGAACCCGGGCACTGTCCTGTGGGCACTGCCCAGCCCTTCCCCCTGGCTGTTGTCCCAAATATATATCCTTGATACACAAGGGCCTGGAGGGACAGGACAGAGGGAATGGCTTCCTACTGCCAGAGGGCAGCATTAGATGGGATACTGGGAAAAGTTCTCCCCTGGGAGGGGGGGGAGGCCCTGGCCCAGGTTGCCCAGAGAAGCTGTGGCTGCCCCATCCCTCGAAGTGTCCAGGGCCAGGTTGGATGAGGCTTGGAACAGCCTGGGCTAGTGGGAGGTGTCCCTGTCCATGGCAGGGGGTGGGACTGGATGGACTTAAAATCTAATTTACAGTGGCATCCATCAGTTTGTAAATTTGGAAATAAGAAACAAAAGGGTTTATCTAAAAGAGAACAGACAACCCCCCCTCTGACATCTTGTTTAGGGGTTAAGGACGACGATGTGCTGTACTTTGTTACCTTTGTTCCTGCACTCCAGCTGCTCTCGAGAGCAGCATCAAGAGAAGGGCCAAGCAGGAGAGCTGGACTGTTTCAGCATTTTCTGTGCCATCAGCCCGTTCCTGTCAGTAACTGCAGCCCCTGCTCTCCCTGCAGGCAGCCATCGTGGCCGAGGCCTACGAGTTCCTCCCGGACTGGGCTGAGGTTCTGCACCAGCAGGTGATCACCAAGGGGGACTTCACTTACCTGGAGGAGTTCAAGCAGCAGCGGCCGCTGAGGCCTGGCCTGTTCGAGGAGGTGGCAAAGAAGTGAGTTCTCCAGCTTTGTTCTCCACAGAGGCCTCGGGAGGAGCAGCTTTGACAGCGTGGAAGTGTTAAACATTCTCGTGATATGCAGGGGCTGAGGTAGAATCATGGAATCCTGGAATGGTTTGGGTTGGGAAGGACCCTTTTGCCCATCCTGTTCCAACCCAGGGACACCTCCCACCAGCCCAGGCTGCTCCAAGCCCTGTCCCACCTGGCCTTGGACACTTCCAGGGATCCAGGGGCAGCCACAGCTTCTCTGGGCACTGCCAGGGCCTCCCCACCCCGACATGGACAATTTCTTAGTGGGTTTAGTTTCCTGAGCACACTGGAAGGAGCACTGCTCCACCCTTGCTCCCGAGCTGGACAAACAGGGAGCTCTTGTTACAGGCCCAGACCAGGAGTCTCTTGGTGCCTGGGAAGCTTTTCTGTTTCAGTGACAGTGCAATTGTTTTCAGGGTCAAACAGCACCCCCCTGCTGATGCTGCTCTGAAGAACCTGAAGCGGTTCCTCGCCCACTGTGAGGACATTTACACCTACTACAGGCTGGCCTATGACCACAAGTTCTACGACGTGGTGAATTCCCTGCTCAAGGACCCTCAGACCGGCTGCTGCCTCAATGACCTGTTATCCAGCTGAATTCCAGCCCCGAGCACAGCCTGGCTGCCACACTTCCTGAAGTGTCAGTGCTGATAACGGGGATTTTATCAGTGACCTGCTCCCAGGGCTCTGCTGCTGCGAGAGAGTTACTCCAGAAATCTGGTGGTGGTTGTAAATATTTAAAATGCTGACACTGTGTTAACCTAAAATTGTGTTTGTATGGTAATAAACCTTATTGTTTATAAATCACTGGAGTCACCAGCAGATACGGAGTGGCAGAGGTGGGGATGGAGCAGAGGTCCAGCAGCCCTTTAAATGAGGGGTGTGGTGGAGGGAGCACCCCAGGAATTGTATCCAAACAGCTGTGCAGAATATCCAGTACAAGGGGGTAGAATAAGCAGAATCAGTAAACGTTTCAGGTACACATGAGGATAAATCTGTTCTCTGAGTCCAGTCTGATTAGACTGGGCTTGTTTTCTAAGGTCTTGTACAGCTCCAAACAGCACATTCCTAATTCTGTTGTCCTGAAGTAAAAGAAGTAATTGAGTGCAAATGAATTCTGTTATTAAATATTAATATAGATATTACATATAAATATTTATATAAATATTAACCACCTTTCCAGGCTCAGGTAGTTGGCACAGACCCAGCACAGCTTAGCTTTGCAAAGCTCCCTCTTCAGGTATTTCTCTTGTCAAGGCCCAAAAGAACTGCTCCAAGGCAGCCTGGTGAAGTCCTCAACAGTGATTTTTATTAAATTAGTTGCTTTATAAAACATTGCAGATGTTGTAATTGTTAACATAACAATTTGCCCAACTGGAGGAACTGCCGCAGTTTGCAAAGCAAGTTTGGTTTTTAATGAAAGAAAAGGGCCGAGTCATGAGAGACCCACCACAACCCAGGAGAGCCCCAAGGAAGTCTCGTGGTTTGGGTTTTGTTTTACACTTAAACCCATTAATTAACTGTTAAAGAACACCCACCCCAACAGCTGCATTAGTAGAAATTTAGGTGAATGGAACTGAAGTTCATCCTGGAGACACGAGTGGGTTTGCCTTGCTCTGCCCCAGGCTGTGGAGCAGGGGCTGGCCCAGGGGACAGGCTCCCAAGTGCAGTATCCCACACTGAAGTTAGCAGTGCCCTTCCCAAAATACTGAGAACCTCAAGCTCTAACTCAAGACAAAGCGACTGAACTCTACGTGCACACCCTGCCCTTGCTGCAAACTGCTCACGGCCCCGGCCCTGGACAGGGACAGGGGAGGCCATGCCATGGAGCTGTGCTGGTTGTAATCCTTCACCCCTTTCCAGTTCCTTCCCAATTTAGTGGCTGTTGCTATCCAATTAAATAGCAGCAGTGCCCATTGTCAGAATTTTGGGGTTTTAACTGCAATTTTCAGAGCTTTTCCCTTCTACCCCTGCCCGGAGCTTCCACCCGGGCTGGGCACATCCAACCCCCAGCACACAGATACTGCAATTCTGATTGTAGCATTTGGCAGAATTTAAAGGAAGAAAAGTTGTGCTACATGTTTAAGGGATTATGGGCAACAGAAAGACAACAGAAGGGAGATAAATGTCACATGAAGTCTTCAAAGTCTTGTACGTACTCGCCGTCGTAGCCCCCGTAGTCGGCCAGGTCGTCTTTCATGGTCGCCTTCAGCCCCCCTCCAGGAACAACACCTTTTTTCTTCTTTCTGGCTTTATTCTGCAGGAGGGGGAGGAGGGTGTTTATTTGAGCACGCCCAGGGCTCTGTCACTGCCCCCGTCAGTGACCCCACTGGGTATGAGCACTCACATACCCTGTGCTCAACGTACCAGGGCTGATGTTTCCACCCCACCCACTCTGGATGGAAATCAGTCAATGTTTTGCCTGGAATCTTGAGACTCAATCAACTCCTCTCACCTCACACAGCAAAGAGGAAACACTGCAGCAGCATCCAAGGGGCTCATTCCCCTGCTGCTCCTACTCCCCCCCAAACCAGCAGTTAGGTCAGAGTTACCCTCCACCAGTGCCCAGGGGAGCCCCCGCAGGTCTGTGATCCCTGAGCAATCTTACCTTCTCCTGTTTTTGTTTTTCACTGCATAGTACTGTCAGAGTGTTTGTGATCTTTTTCAAATCATCCACTTCCACTGCATTGGGAGGAAAAAGGATACAAGATTCCTCATCAGTGTTGTTCTTATAAGGCAGTTAAATAACATCCACAATCTGTAAAACTAGAACCAAGCATTAGTGTAGCTATGGGCAAGATCTGCATTTCAATCACCAAATCAGACTGAAAGGTTCTGGTCCTTACAATCCTAACAAGGGTTCTAGCTGATACCTCAGAAGCCTGAGTGTTGTAGAAGGTAAAACTTGCAAATTAAGTTACTGAACACAAGAGTGCGAATGAGGCATCTGAAGAGGAAAATACAGAAACAGTAAAATACAGTAAAATGTATCAAAAGGAACAGTGGATTAACAATAAATTATTGTCACTAAATGGTGTGAGAGGTTGGCAGTCCCCTTCCTTAGGGGCTCTGGAATCTGTCTGAGATGGAAGGTCCCAGCTGCCAGCCAGGATGGCTGGATTTACCCTGGCTGGGATCGAGTTACCTCTCCCTGAAGGACAACTGGGGACAGGACAGGACAGATCCCAGTGAGTTCTCCAAGTGCTTCAGCCACCAGGGCAGTGGGAAAAGGAGTTTGAAGGAGTTTCTCTCTGTGTAGTTACACACTGAATTCCAGAACAATTAATCTGCAGTCCCAGAGTTACGCAAACTCAATTTTAGAATAGTTTTCCCCCCAAATGAGGGAAACTCAAGTTATCTGCCTTAGAGAATAATTCTTTTTTTTTTTAAAGGCTTCCAGGAAAACATGCAGGATTTAGATGAGTATAAAAATTCACACTTTTTAAATGACTGTCTCTCACTGACGTGCAGAAAGAGCAGCTCTGGTACGAGAGAATCCTTAATGGAGTTTGTGGGAATGGAATCAGGTCAGTGCTTCATTTAGTGCAAACTCCACAGAGCCATTTCCACTGAACATTCCCTATCACAGCATGTTTTCCACTCCAGCTCCATCCCAATCTGGCAGCAGAGCTGTGGGCTGTCTGAACTTACAGGAAATACAGACGTCCCGAACTAACGCTTCCAAAAACCCGGCGTAATGTAACGACTTCTCGTACTGTGTGATTTTCTCCTTCAGGAGTTTGCCAAATTCCGTGAAGTCATCTTTCGTAGAGGGATTCATGGCATCTATTCCACAAGTGTTATTTACACCTGCATGGAAAGACAGAGGTTCCAGAGAACATGAGCTGGGACCCTCAAAGGTGACCCCGGAGCTCTGAGGCATCACCACTGACCCTGCCCTCTGGCAGTGGGGAGCCATTCCCCCTTGTCCAAGGTCTGTCTCTGACCCTCTTCAGGCTCAGGAATTTGACCCAGCTATTCCTGTTCTCTGGACAACCTGCACTGCATGAGGCCCCTTTCCCCTCAAATGAACGACTCCTGTCTCAAGCTCCTGGTTCTTGGCAGGTGTATCCAGGGCCCCCCCAGGCACTGTGACAACTCCCAGCCCCATTTCCCCTGAGCAATGAGCTGAATCACTCACTGTAATCAAGGGAAGACGCTTCCCTGTTTGAGGAATGCTGTTGAGCATCAGCATCTCTGCCAGTTCTTTGTTCTCAGTGCCACAAGAAGAGAGCCAAGCCCTGCTCAGGCCTTTGCAGGGTCCTCCAGGCTGACTGATTTGACACTCACCAAATGTTTCCTTTGCTAACTCAAGATCTGACTCCTCTTGTAGCTTCTTTAGCCGTAGTTTGTCTGCCAACTGTTCTTCTGGTGTGAGCTCCTTCTGCTCCTCTGGTGCCTCTAACTGGGGGGAAATGCACACAGGACAAAATGGCACATGTGGGACGTGGGGGTTCCTGCAGGGCCACTGAACTGCTCCCCTCTGCCTGGAGTCAGGGACGTGGACACGGACAGAGCTGGAACCCACGCCCTGGAGCGGAGCAGTGCCCCGTGCCCATCCACGGTCATCTCACAAGCAAGGGGAAGGAACACACACTGAACTCCCACACCTGCCTGTGCCATCACTGGTGCACCCAAAGGAACTGGGATAACACTGCTCCCATCACTGCTTCAATCACATGGGAACCAAAGCCCTGGATGGGATCACCTACAACACCTAAGGTTGCTCTATCAGACAAGTCAAGACCTTTGCAGGTCTTGTTCAGCCTCCAAAACAACCCATCAAACTCACCCTCTGAAATTTATACAACCCAGAAGAAATCAGGAATTACCCTTTTTTTAAGCTCCTCTTGCTTTTTCTTCTGTAGCTTTTCTTTTTCTTTGATTTTTTCTGCTATTTTCTTTTTTTCTGAAACTTTCGGCTCTGTAAGACATGGAACAATAAATGCAGCTCTCAAGAGTTCTGAGGATGAGTTTTTTCCCCCCCACAATCACAAACACTCAAAGCCACCCAGCTCAGCTACTGGGACCTGAACATAGAGGTAAAGACACCCTTTTGTTAAACCCAACCCCAGCCCTGGCCAGGTCTGGATCCTCACACACCCCTAGACAAAATCAGTGCCTATTCTGATGCTGATACAGAGCCAGGTGTTACCTTGAAGTCTTACCTTGTTTTACCTCTGTCTCCTTTACCTCCTCCTCTTCCTCCTCATCATCCCAGTTATCCTGCAAAACAATAAGGATTCTTTTAGAGATACTCTGAACCTCTTTAAATGCCCACAAACCCATTACTCTCACATGTCAGAGCTGTGGGAGCTGCAGCACAACAGTTTTTGGGGGCTGTCCACGCTGTTTTGGACAAGTTCTTACCATGAAAAAGGCAGTTTTCGGTCAAACCATCAGTTCAGGTCAATAGCTACAACAGCCAGGTCACAAACACCCAACCCCCCCCCAACAGGTCTTTATTCTCGTTTCTTGTATCATGAGACACTGGAACAGCACTGAAGGTGGATGTGGCTCTGCTGGAACCATCTGAAACCAGCACAGGCTGTTCTGGTTCAACACCACGCCCTGTGCTGGCAAAGCATCGCCATGGTGCCCATGGAACTGCAGAGCCCAGGGAAAACCACCCTGGCTCTGCTGCCAGCACACAGGGCCATGCTGTGGGAGCAGGGGAAGGGGCCCGAAGCACAGGAGGACACAGGGAGCCCAGATTTAGGCAGGAATTCCAACCTGGAGCAGCCACAAGACCACGGTTTTGAACAGTCATTCAGGGAGTCATTCGGGTCAGAAGGGACCTCTAAGGTCATCGAGCCCCACGTTCACCACTAACCCAAGTCCCCACGTGCCACATCCTCGTGTTTTGGGAACACTTCCAGGGATGGGGACTCCACCACTACCCTGGGCAGCTGTGCCAGGGCTGGACAACCCTTTCCATGAAAAAATGTTCCCGATATCCCACCTAACCCTTCCCGTGCCAACGTTCTGGCCAAGGACAGCTGCTTTTTATAAGCAAAGGAGCCAGCAGAGGACTCTTCCCACACACACACAAATCATTCCCTGTTCCTACCTCCCAACAGCCACGTGAGGGGCCAAGCAAAGCCCACAGGGATTTCCTGGGAGGCTCCACCAGAGGCGTTGGTGCAGAGCCTCACGTCCCACTGGGATGTGCTGATCCAAGCAAGGAGACACCGAGTCCATCCACCAGCTCACCCCTGGTAATTGGCACTTCCAGGGGACTCGGCTTCCCTGCCACATTCCAAGGAGCTGACTTGAACCTGGAGCAGCATTATTTTAGCTCCCATCTAATTAAGAGTTTGTTACACCCACTTCTTAAATAGCTCCACTCAACACTGCAGGAGCTGCCTCTGCCCCTGCTCCATCCTCCATGGCCAGGGCTGGGAATCAGGAACAACCTCCAGGGGAAGGGCCTGGCCAGGAGGGATGGAGGGAGAACACTCCATGTCACTGGGACCTGTGGGAGACCTCCCAGAGGGCACGTGGGCAGG
Organism: Oxyruncus cristatus; assembly: GCA_013399855.1. Taxonomy (NCBI): domain Eukaryota; kingdom Metazoa; phylum Chordata; class Aves; order Passeriformes; family Cotingidae; genus Oxyruncus; species Oxyruncus cristatus. Next base: position 277,409 of record VXAY01002246.1, read on the forward strand.
GGCTCCACGTGATGAGAGGTGCTCTGACCCCCGGCAGAGCCCTCCTGCCAGTCCTGCTGGCCTAGGAACTCCAGGGAATTCCATGGCCTGCCAGCTGTGCCTGGTCCATAAACTCCAGGGAGCTCTCCTGGAGGAAGAGCAAACTGCCTCAGTGCTGTGTCTTTGCACTGCTACAGTAATTCCAAGAGAACACCTTTATTCCAAGTATTTCAACACTGTTTCTGTGTCCCAACTACATCAGGGCTCCTGAAACAACTTCCAAGGAGACAGGACTGGGAAGTGACAGGTCCAGGGCACGTGGGCTGCAACAGGCTCTGCCCAGCTCTGGCTCTGCCAAGCACTGAGTCAATACATCAAAATTCCTTGGCAGGGGGCCCAACTTCTGGGAACGTGTGTGCTGGGGAGCACTGAGGAGTTTTGTTACCAAAGGTGCTAATTTTAAACCTGGGGAAGTCGACATTTCCCAACTAACAGTAACTGCAAGTTCATTCCTAAAGAATCTTCCAAAATAAACTACAGACCTGAAGACACAAAGCACATCCCAAAGCGTGAAACACCTTCGGACAACTCCTGGTCAGAAAACACTTTGTGCTGCTGGTTTAGGCCACGTCATTTCCCTCGTGTGGGAATTTCCCCACAGGGGGCCCTGGCACTGACGAATCCAGAGCCTGACACCACCCCCAGCTCAGCTCTGGGGGCTCTGGGGGTTGGGTAGGAAGAGCAAAGCAAAGGAAAATAAACCAAAACAAACCACCTGCCTTTGCTGGATCCTCTCTAGATGGAGCTCCAGTTCTAAATCCATAATCCCCTGGAAATAGTTAAGTAGCTGCATTCTTATTACATGTAAGATATAAAATGTAAGATGTAAAATGGCTTCCCAGTGCCAGAGGACAGAGAGAGATGGGATATTGGGAATAACCCTTCCCTGGAGGGTGGGGAGGCCCTGGCACAGGTTGCCCACAGAAGCTGTGGCTGCCCCTGGATCCCTGGAAGTGTCCCAGGCCGGGTTGGAACAACCTGGGATAGTGGAAGGTGTCCCTGCCCATGGCAGGGGGTGGGACTGGATGAGCTTTAAGGTCCCTTCCAGCCCAAACCAGTCTGGGATTCAGGGATTCCATGTGAGGAAACTTTGTTCCTTTGTTAAACGGACACAGAACCCACAGGTGTGTTGAGGAGAACCAGCCCAGTCCAGCTCTCTGGACACACTCCATCCCAGCAGGAAAGCTCCCAAAGGAAGGAGGAATAGGAAATGTCACAGAGGAGTCAGAGCTGTACAACCCCAGGTGCACAGATCCCACACACACCTGGGTAACTCCCACCCAGCTGCAGCCCCGCACTGTTCCCAGGCCTGGAGCTGCTGCTCCCACACCTGTCCTTGTCCTGCTGCTCCCAGGTGTCACCTGGCACAGCCCGGGTGGTGGCACTTACTGCATTTAAGGGGGAAAGTGGACAAATGTAACTCACAGAAATTTGGTAACTTTTGGTTTTCTGGAAGAGAAGATGAACTACTTTTTGCAGTGTTTACGGACAGAACCCCACCCTGGGCCTGAGAACAACTGCTGGTGTTTTCCAGAGATTCTGGTAACAGTGTCCAGGCCACCAAATCCAGTCCTCACCCAGCACCAGCAACACTCCAGGGCAGGAACTGCAGGAACCTTCCCGCCCTGTTACAGTGACCCAGCCCGTCCTGAGGGTCTGTTACAATGTCCCAGGGCTGCACCGAAACAAAAAGGTCTTTTTTGATTGACTAATTCTACTCATGGAATCCTGGAATGGTTTGGGTTGGAAGGGACCTTAAAGCCCATCCAGTCCCATCCCCTGCCATGGGCAGGGACACCTTCCACTAGACCAGGCTGCTCTAAGCTCCATCCAACCTGGCCTTGAAATCCATCTGGCACATTCCCCGTGTGTTCCCTGGCATCCCTCTGCATTATCCACATGAATAGCGAGTAAAGGAGGTTTCTGTAGCACCACCACCCTGCCAGGGGGCAGCTGGAACTGAGCAGGAGCAAACAGCCCCTGGGGAACTCTGCCTTCAGGAGCACCAGGAATGGTCATCCACACATTTCAAACCCAATCCCAAACAGACACCACCCTGAAACAGAGCAAAAAGCCTTTTCATGGGCTGTGAAGAAGTAAGAACAGGTGGCAAAGACGTGCTGGGGCAGCCCAGAAGTTTCTGGTCAGCAGAGAAGCACCAGCACAGCACTGCCGTCATCAAACCCGGCCCTGCCACCTCACCCAGGGACAGCCACGGGCCGAGAGGGGCAGGACGGGCCGGGAAAGCGCCCGGGACCTGCGAAGCACCAGGTGGACCCCGCAGGGAGCAGGAGGCGCCGCTTCAGGCTTCGAGAGCCTCTGTCTGTCCTTTCCTCCCCTGCACGCCCAAGGCAGGGGGGCTGGGGGCACCGGGCAGGGCCCGGCCCGGGCTCGCCCCGCGTTGGACCCGGCGTTGGACCCGCCGCCTTTGCCGGCCCCGGGTCGCTGCCGCTCGGACGGAGCCGCGGGACCCGCCGGGGCCGGCCCCGAGGAGGACCC
>VXAY01002246.1:280593-311702 GCA_013399855.1 Oxyruncus cristatus
GCAGCCGCGGGAGCCGCCCCGGCCCCTCGGCACCGATAGCCCGGGCTGGGAGCGGGGGGGAGCGGCACCCGGGCACTGCTCCACGCCAGCGCTGGCTCTGGGCCCTCTGAACACGGGCATGAGCTGTGCCGCGGCCACAACTCTGACGGGAGCACGGCCACTAGGCTCGCCCCGTGCTCCTGCTCCGCACCAGAACGCCCCGGCGCAGTTTGTCCATCTCTTCGGGGTGTGGTTTTCCTCCTTCTCCTTGTCACATAACACCGAATAGAGGAAAGCTGGGATCATTCCCTTCACCCCGTTCATTTCACTGCCAGCTCCAAGATTTTGTCTGAAGATAATAAATTTGTCTTTCATATAACAATTGAATGGTCTCTGACATTATAATAGACATGAGATAGAAAAAAAAGGACTTCCAAATTTATCATCCTTTCCTCCTTGGCCCCTGTTTACCAGACCATATAAATAACAATAGACATGTAACTGTGGATCAAACAATGTCCCAAGTTATAACATCACTAAGTCCACACGTGGTGTCACAGGCTGCTGTGGGGATAATCACAAAACTGCCAGGAACTGTGCAGTGATCTGGATTTACACAGAACATTGACATTTTTCCTTGTTGGCCTCCAGTATCTCTAGCTTGTAAAACATGGACACAATTCCTTCCCTTCAAGGCTGAAAACCCCAGGAGCAACGTCTCGATTTGCAGAAAACAGTCGCAATGAAAGATGGTATCAGCTAAAAATCATAAAAACAGTAGCCAGAGCATAAATATTTAATATAAATCTTTCTGACTCCTTAGACTAGAAATGACTGCAGAGGAAACACAAATCCATAGCTCAGGACTTCTCTTCCCGTCACATTTTACAAGATTTGGCCCATCAGCACAAAGACATTCTTGAAAGTATCAAAAAAATAAAGCAAAAGTTACATTGCACGGACAAGCAAGATTGGGATGTGCTCCACAAGGTGTGTCCAAGTCCCTCCTTAGCAGAGCATCCTTGTTTGCTTCCAAACAAAGGGGTTTTGGGGGTCTCTTTTTCCCAGCAGTCTGACCCCTCACGGAGCACCTGCTGCCCCTGTGCTCCTTCTCCAGGATCTCGGTACCAGGAACCTCCGATGCAAAGCTGAAATGTCATGGCCTTGGTGTGACCAACTCTTTGAGTGTCCTTGAGTGTCCTCATGGGACTCCGTGATACTGTTCTCCAGGTGAACCAGCTCAATGCCACAATTATTTTTCCAGAAAAATTGTCATCCTGTGACCCCTCACCCCACTCCCACTCCCAGCAGCCTGGGCAGCTCCACCATCTCCCCTCCTCCTCTGGGGGTCAGTTTTGGGCTGGATCTGCTCCCGGCTCAGGCTCAGCCTGTGCCTGGCCCAAGGAAGCAGCAACAGTGACCCAGGGAAGGAAGGAGCAGAAGGAGGGAAGCCCTCCACACTCACCAGCCCAGATGCTGGGGAACTCCCTCAGTCTTCATATTCCAGCTTTACACAATTCCTGGGATGGATGTCGATGTCTCTTTTAGCACAAATCCTCAAAGCAGTGTTTTTGCCTGCAGATGAAACACGTGAGAGATTGGAATTACTTCTGGAATGAGGGGCTGGTCTCCCCACGCTGCTGACACTCAAGGCACAGCCCGGACTGGGACTGCTTTAATTCTTCTTGGATCCATCCTTGGTACTGGGCTTAAAGGAGCTGAATGGCACCAGCATGGAACTGTGAGGGCACCGAGCACGTCTGTGGGCTTTGCCACACGGATCCATGACGTCCTCAAGGAGCACACGCGCTACTTACAGTGGAAGACGTTCCTGCAGCAGAAGGGATCGGTTCCTCTTGGCTCCTGCTGGAATGGCCTTGCCAGAGACCACCGAGTCCAACCATTCCCCATCTGCCCAGGCCACCACTGACCCACGTCCCCAAGAGCCACATCCACACGGCTTTTAAATCCTCCACAGGTGGGGACTCCCCCCCTGCCCTGGGCAGCTGTGCCAGGGCTGGACAACCCTTTCCATGAGAAAGTTTTCCCTCCTATCCAACCTAAAGCTTCTACAGTGCAACTTGAGGCCATTTCCTCTTGCCCTGTCCCTTGTTACCTGAGAGCAGAGCCCAAGTCCCACCTGGCTCCAACCTCCAGAGGAAAGTTAAGGGAATATGGGTATTTAGTCAGCAGAATCCCAGTATCTGTGTTCCTGCACAGCTTTCCTTCCCTTTGGCTCTGTTCCAGACTGCAGGCTCAGTTCTGTCCTGCCGCCGGGCTGGTGGGATTTGTGCCCACTCCTCCTCCTCATCCACTCCCTCCTGGTCCCTCTTCCCAGCGGGCTCGATGCTCTCCAGCTGCACCAATCCAGCCATCCCTGTGAGTGCCCCGAGCTCCAGCGCTGGACAGAGCAGTGTCTGGGCAGGGGACCACGTGCTGTGGGAGGGCTTCTGCTGCTCCCGGCACCCCCAAGGTCCGGCACCAGTTTAAGGGCTTTGCCCAGAGTTGATCCGTCTCCTCCTGCCACCCTCGGCTGACACCACTCGTGCCTTGGGACGTTTCTGATCCGCTCCTGAGACATCCAGGCCTCCTGACACATTCAAAAGTAATGAAACATGGCAGCTGGGGTGAATCCAAGGCGGAAGGTGACAGCAACACCAAGGTGAGGGCTGTTCCAGCTACAGAGCAACTCCAGGGAAAACCAAGGATTGAACACGTATTGCCAAAACAGGTCTGAAGGTGGTACTGTGCTGCCAGAACCAAGATGCTCCAACCTAGAACAGAATCCATGGGGACATGGAAAATGAACACATGATCACCACGATCCAGCAAGAGACCACAAAAGAAAACATTCAGAACTTTGAAAATAGGATGTTGCACTTCTCAAAAATACATAAAATGGGAATAAATGATCCAGCTGCAGATGCACTGCTTGAGTTCAAGACATTCAAGACTCAGTAACACCCATGGCTGAGCCCGCTCTGGTCACAGGAGTGGTTTTGGGGACACAAACTGGCCCAGCCCCTCGGCAGAGGAACAGGGAACTCGCCCTCAAGACATCAAGACAAATAAAACCTGTGCACTAAAACTCTGCTTCATTCCAGAAGGGTTTGACATTCCTAGGAAGGGACACTTAGCAGAAGGCAGAACCCTTCTGCAGTTCAGTGACAAAGAGCAGACTGGCAGCACGGGAGAACACAGACACTCGATGTGTTTCCTGAGCAGTGCCTGTCCCTTGTGCAGTGCAGCCCTGCAGAACTAAATCCCCCGCTGACAGTCGGGTTTCCCTCACGGGTCTGCTCAGCACAACACAGACACAGCTCTAAAGTGCAACATGGCTCTGGTCTCCTGAGCTCCGGGAGCACCTCTGGAACGGGGGGAGCCACTGAGAGCACCTGGAGACAAGGACATCATCTGAACAGCTGAACATCCTTTACAGCCAGAGAAAGGCCACCAAGTAAACCAAACTGGGCTCGCTCTGGTAGGTCAGTGGATTCACAGCAGTCCTGCGACGTGAGAGATTCGGAGGAACCCCCCGTTACACAAAGCTTTGCCCTTAAACTAATGACACCCCTCAAATTCAGATTTACATTGCAAAGAACAGCTGACAACGGAGCGGCTCCAACACAAGCTGCCCACTTCCAAAATCCAGCAATCCTTTCAGAGCCAAGGCCGCAGCCCCGAGGAAGGGGCTGCCCAGGGCGACACGGCTGCGCGAAGCAGATGTAAAGGTAATGTTCTGTACATTTTATTTCAATAAAGACATAAGACAAACAGCGTAAAGATGCCCAGATGCCCTAAAGATAAATACATTTAAAAGATTCTCATTAAAATGAATCTGTAGTATTTCTTTCCTGCAAGCAAAATACCTTTCTTTAAATACAAAAAAAATCAGTATTCTGAATTGCAAATGTTTTCACTTTTTTGCAGAAAATCTGCCATGATGATTTTGTTTTTAATGAATAAGGATTTTCCACAAAACAGGCTTGCTCTACATGCTAAGTTTAACAGTTCAGTGACACCATGTGCTAGCTACATACACAACAGATAATATAGTAAGAAAACACTCAACCTGATGAAAAGTTAAAATCTTCATTAATACACTGGAAAAAGTTGACATAACTCATGCCTTTTAAAATCAAAAATACAAAAATTAAATGTTTTGCTAAAAAGATTTTCCTTATTTTAAGGACTCATTTGAAAATGAAGCTGCATGTAATTTGTACAATAAAATTGTACAAGTAAACAGGTAATATACATAAAAAATTAATTGACATACTTCTCAATTATCAGCTGTCCACCTTTAATTTCCAATACTGTACTTTCTTATCAAGCATACAAAATAGCAAACTTCTCTTTAGAAAAAGTGCCGTTCTGTGACATCTTTTACACAAAACCAGTCCGAGCCTGTGGCGTGGTAATGCAGTCGAGAGGCAAAGCTTCCTACCTTGTACAAATTCTACCTTCCATAAAAAGCCTCCGGAAAAGCAGATTTCCCACCGTTACAAAAATATCACCTCCGGGGCGCTGCATTAGGAGCCACGGCTGGGGCCTATTCCCTCGGGAAACCACTGGGATGGCAGGTGGAGCCCTGCCAGGGACCTGCTCCCCCGGGAGAGGCTGATTGGAACCAGGAGTGTCACAGGGGTGCCCAGCCCAGGCCCAACTCCCCGGAATACTGAGCGTGGAGCACGGCAGTCCAGGAGCAAACAAGGCAGCAGGAAGGGGATCCCAGCAAACCTGCGAGCTGACCACGCTCCTTCTCCTTCCCAGGTCCATGCACAGCACAGTGTGAGGTATTCCTTGTCCATCCGTGGGGCCACTGCCAGGTGTGCTCTGTCCGGAGTACATGCCATCACAATGGTTTAAAATATTCGGAATATTAGTAATTCTTATCTTCTTATCTAGCCAGTCTCTTGATTTTTGAAAAGGTTTCGACTACAGTAGAATATTACAGAAAGAAAATATAAATGCAGGGGTTTTTTTTCCTTTCTAAATGAAACTTACGTGGGCTAAAACTAGAGAATATTTTTAAACAAATATACAGGATGCAGGCAGACAAAGCAGGGAAACGGCCAGCCAACTGTTTAATAAAAAACTAACAAAATTTGGCTATTTCCAGAAAAACTATGAAGCGCCTCAACTAAAAGGAATGCATAATGAAATTCTAATCTAATACAGGTCAAAAATGTAAAAAGGTTATAAACCTTAACAGGAAAAATAAAACAACTTTTACTGGCCATTCCTGTTGAAATGAGAATCTTAAAAGTAACAGAAAAGTGGCTACAAACCCACTTAGAGCACCGAACAGAGAGAAAATCCGAGTCCATTTTCAATCTCTGTTGTATCATAAAATCCTGTGTTTCTACAGGTCAGACTGCTGGTGGCAGAAACAGAATTTTCTTTATAAACTGCAGATGTCCTGTACATAAAAAATTTCCTTGGAGTTGCACTAGTTCTAAAGCCTTTTCTGTTCTAGCCTCCCTACTGCGGGTACTGGATTGTACTGATGGCGGCAACCTCAGGTGTAGAAAGTCTCTTTCTGTAACCCTTGATCAGTGTTGGGCACCAAAGATAAGAAAAGCAAGACGGGGTACAAAAATGCAAAATTTCAACAGTAATGGCAATGTTTTGTATTAGTCCAACAGGGTCCTGCATTTCCTCCCCTCGGCAGCGAGAGCAAAGGCTTTAATCGGGGGGTAGCAAGTCATGCAAGCGAAATCTGTCTCTGATGTGAGGTCGGACGTCTTCGTTCTAGGGGGAGAAGTGCAGGTTTAGGGCAATGAACACAGCCAGAAATCACCTTTTCACAGGGTTCATTGTCTGACACCCCTTTTTTAATATAAGCAATGAATTATGTCATTCAAGAGGTTCACAGAAATAACTACATAACATCCACAACAATTTGGGGTAATTTATTTGTTTCAAGAACAAAGGCACACAGCACTCCCAACAACGGGCATTGTGTCACGGAAACATCCCCAGGTCCCCAGTTTCCTTATAACTGATGTTCCAACCCCACAGCCCTTGGTTTCCAGCACAGTCAGCAATGCCAACAGTCCCCCCTCTGCTGTGTGAACACGTCCCCCTGCCCACTCTAAAATCCTGCCCACAGCAGCCTAGTCACACAGGGACACACGGGACCTTCATCAGCCTGAATCTCAGTGACTCAAAACCCCTTAAAATACGTAAAATACTTAAAAGAGCTCACTGACGTTCTTGGCAAGAGCCACAGAAAGGAAACACTTACCAGCTCTACAAGTTTCTCCAGAAATGGAATCAATTTTAGGAGTTCGTTGTCATTTTTATCCATGAACCAGCTTTCTATAGGAATTCCATTGGAAAGCTGAAGTTAAAAAAGGAAAAAAAAATCATCAAGAAGTGATTTGTATTTAACTTATTTACAAATATGACTTGCGAAATAGTATTTGGAGGGAAAATCTTTCCAAGTCAGAGCTCATTAATGTGTATTTTTCCCACAGTTTGGTTTGTAAACTTCAAAACAAACATAAGCCCCAAACTTAAATAAGAAGAGAGAGCCAAGCATAGGGTTTCACTGGCCCCAAACCTTAGTAAGAAGTGAACTCCAGCTGCAGGGCTCACTGTGCTGCCTCAGGAAGCTCTGCCCTCCCCGAGGTGTTTGCTGCCCACAGCCCCTCACCTGGTAAGCAAAGGCTTGCGGTGAATTGTCGATGATGATGGTTTTGGAGAGGTCTCTGCCCAGGATGTTTAAGTCCTTGATGTAATTCCCCTGTACACACACACAATGCTCACGGAAAAGTCGATGCCTGTCATTAAAGGAAGATGCTCATTAATGAGGCCAATGACAACATCCCCACTGCGTCAGGAACAGGTGACTCTGCCAAGCGTTACCCAACCTTTTCTCTTCCAATCTCCTTGCCCCTTTTAAAGAATTGTGCCCCTTTCCCATTCACTTTAGAGCTTTTAACTGGTAAAATGCCCAGTTTGGGTGATTTTGCACTAACCCAGTTCTGGGTTAGTGTGTATTTAAACAGCTCTTGCTTTCTGATCCTGTTCACAGACTGACGAAGGGACGCAAAACACCCCAGTGATATGACAGGCCCCAGGTGCTGCACAGGAGCCAATTTATTGGGGGTTATTATCCCTTTACTCTGTCCCAGCTCCCACAGAACAAGGCCTCCCTGTGCCATCGAGTGCCAGAGCACAAAGTATCACAAGAAATGTTTCCTTTCCTATTAGACCTCTGTTGGCAATTAACCTATTTCAGTTACTGTAGCCTGAAAAAAAGCCTCGAGGCCAAAACATCCCATCAATTCCTTCCTTTCCAATTAATCTGCTCCTGTGTAACTCATGACAGAAGAAATGGATGGATTGCCTAGGAGGAGTCAGGTTAAAAATCCAGCAGGAATAAAACTCACATTTCATGGCGTATCAACAGAACTATAAATTCTAAACTAGGCAGATTTGGGGTTGCCCAGCCCTATGGCAGAGCAGTCCCTTCCAGGCTGCTTGTATCTTTAAAGGGAGTTTCAGAAGCTGTACAGAGTGCGCTTAATTCCATCCAGGAGCCGAGCTCCCAGCGTTGCCATGGAGGGAAGGAGCTGCTGCCTCGGCACTTATATATAGAGGGTGAGTCACAGAGAGGCCTGGCAGCACTCGGGCTGGGGCACCGCCGGGGCCCCACGGCCCCCCGAGGCACGGGGACCACGGGGACACCCGTGCACAGTTCAAACCCTGGCTGGCTCTGTGTCTAACTGCCCTGCCCCTGCCCTGCCACAGGCATAATCCCAGTCCAGATCAGGGGCCTGCAGAGGGTTTAACACCTCGGATGCACACCCAGGCCCGTGTTCTGGAGCTGCCAGTGCCTCCTGCTCACCATCCCACCCGGGTGACACAGCCAGGCTCAGGTATTCCAAAGACTGAAAGGATTCCCAAGTCTAGTTTACACAGTGGCAAGGAGGTTGCCATGCCCAGACTGGGATTCTGTGGTGGATGACACATAAAACAAGCAATAATATAACTGTTCCTGGATAAAACTAGTGACATCTTAACTTTCTGCACTTCACAAGTGAGTTGGGATGTGCCCACACCACCGAGTGAAAGCAATGGATAAAACCACTGTCTTTCCTTGTGTGTGTGAGGAAAATCCAGTTTCCCTCAGAACATACAGTAACACGATGCAGAGAAGGGCTGTGCAGAGGTGTTGGGTACAGTAACACAGCTCTGACCACCACCAGGCAGGTGTTTGCCTCCCTGAGCTGGGGCACCCCGGGAGGGGGAATCCCTGAGCAGAAATCTCTTTGGTCTCAACTTCCCCAGGTCCAGTCCCCCTTCCAGGGGAGCATAACAGAATCTCACCCCCTGGAATTTCTTTCTTTCTTAAGGAACTGGAAAAGCCAATCACTTCCCAACCAAGCTCAGTACTGAGAAATGATAAACCAAACCAGCTCTAATACAAAACCAACAGACCAATGGTTTTGTGATTGAATCAGAACAAACAGCATGCTGATTGTAAAAGTTATACAAGTCATAATTTATAGTTAATAAATCGATTTTGAATAGTTTAAAGGTAATCTTATACTCAGTTCATTTCCTTTATTTGCAGTGTGCATTCCAAAGCCCATTTCTGATCCCCAAGAGGACGTTTGCCATGAGCCAGACTAACAGAGCATGAGCAGGTACAGGTTTTGGTCCCTGAGGGTATGTTCACAATGTTGTTTTTACCTGACCAGTTGCTTTTTGGGGTCCAGGATGTTCAATAACTTGTCTGCATACACCTTCTTAGAAGCAGTAAACAGAATGATCTAGGGATTGAAGGGGAAGAAGTCGTTACTTGAGATGCAAGTCTGTGGACATCATTTAAAAATGAAATTCAAAAGCAGTGTCCAACTGTTTTACCTCATAAATCTGAGACATACGTTCCAGGAACTCTCGGAAGAACGGCCTTAGCCGGACATAGACCTGCAGCAGAGATGGGCTTTAGTAAACACTCAAACTCCTTCAGCCCTCACCCACCCCACACTGTGCCACCTGGTGCAGAGGAGGCCCAAATGAGCATTAGAAATAAACAGCAAATATTAACTTCTACTATAACCTAATTACACCAGTATTGCATTGGCTCACAGCCTGAGCAGCTCTAAGTGAAGGTGTGTGATGATAACATTGAGCTACTGGGAAATTGGATGGAATTAGAAATAATTTTCATAAAATACAAGAGTTGAACAGTCTCTAAATTAAAAATGGAACTGGTTGCTTTGACGAACATCTTGACTTGGCTCTCAGCAGCGGGGCAGCACCAGTTCCAGCACTGGACACTGAGCCAGCACCTGAACCAAATCATCATCTTAACAACCACTAACAATTACATCTGAGCACAATTACACCTGAACACAATTACACCTAGTCCTGGGGTGGCAGAAGGGATTGGAAAAGGCCTCAGCCACTTCCCCATTTCCATAAACTTGGATACCACCAGCACAGAACTGCACACACAGAGAAATCATTCCCTGTAAGAAATTGTGGACTCACAAAAGAAACACTGAGTCAGGAGATTTCTGCCTCTGATGTAACTCTCCAAATACAGCATTTGGGCTCCCAGGGAGGCACTCAGTAAATCTGCAGTCCCAGGGCCCTGGAGCACCTGGTGGCAGTGAGGGCACGTCCCAGGCTCTGTTCTGTCCCTGGTGCCAACACTCAGGTGATATTCGGTGTGTGCTGGACAGACCTGGCCGTGACCTGAGCCCACAGTGGCAACACCAAGGGGTAAAAACAGCAGCCCCAGGCTCTGCTCACAGTTATTTCTGGTTCAGAGATTGCCCACACAGAACTCCAGCTTTGAGGAAAGGTACTGAAATAGCCAGCGCGAGAAGGGAGGGTGCTGAACTGTCTCATTTCAGGGTGATTTCAGCATTATCAATTTTTTTAACAGTCAGTTAGGAATAGGCTTAAATTTCCCTTCCCATCACAGTAAATGTCCACGGGGATGAATTGAATTATATCACATTTCTGTGTGGACACAACCAAGTGACCAGAGGGCAAGAAAAGGGGACCAGTTTAAGTGAATACAAAATTTCTTGCCAAATGTGACCCCTGCAGCTCATCACCAGACAGGTGTAAGTTTATCACCAGAAGCTGCTTCTCTCTCTTTACACAAGATGAGAACAAATACAAACCCCAAGGATTCCCACCTTAAACAAAATAAAAAGGTTTGTGTTTTCTTTTTACCTGGTAAATGACATCTTGGAAAAGAACTGGAAAAGTGAGTGCAGCATCTTCTAATTCATTTAGACTACAGTGCACTAATGTTTCATCCTATTAAAAAAACATATAAAAGAAAGAAAAGATTGTGAAATGATCAAAACTGTAATGCTTTTTTTTAAAAAGGGTGTAAGTATTCGACAAATACAACAAGCATTCTATTCCTGCCACTATTAATTCTTTTTAAACTACTTTTAACTACTTTAACTAGTATTTTTAACTAAAAATAATAAAATTCATGTAACATTCAACAGTCTTTTTGTTTAAAGCAAACAGGACCGATTTCCACATGCAAAATAAGGGAAAGGTTCCATCCCCCAGCTCTGGTTTGTGTTTATAAAGATATTTACCAAGTCTAGAACTAATGAGAACTCTGGTGTGCTTCTGGTTTTGAGTGGGAGAGCTGGCTTCCTGTTCAGCTGTTCCTCTGTTAGTGGGGGCACATGTTTGATGAAATAATATCTGAAAAGAACACAGATTTTGCTGTAAAAATGTACACTATTGAACTGTAATGTTTGAGGTCAACTAAATATTTGAAATATTTAGGGCTGCACAGGAAATAAGTATTTTAAATTGAAATAAACCCCACAACAATATACAATTAATTTTTTGAGTTAAGTGCTTTCGGAGCTCATTATCATAATATTAAAATGATGCAACTAATATAAGAATATAAATAAAAATATCATAATCCAATACCCAAAATGATCGATTGACTATTTTCAGTACAAACACTGGCACTTACGGATCAAAGACTTCCCAGTCCTCTTCATAGGTGGCTTCTGCATGAGCTGATGAGTAGCCACTGTCTGGAGATACTGGTGCTAAAATTCAACGAAAATGACCAAAACAAAAAAATAAAACAAAAAACCACAAGAGCTGGTCTTATTAGTGCAGTTCTTCAAAGCCACAATGGGTACTTGAGACACGAGGGAAGAAGCAACAGGGAAATACTCTGTCCCCAGGCCCACCTCCCACCCCAGGGGCTGCTCAGAGGTCACATTTACCTCCTTGGCAGGAGCCTTCAAAAACTATTCATCTCCCAAAGCTTTCAGGGTCTGGGGAGGGTTTAGGGAACCATTAAGGGTTTGATGCTGCCCATCCACAGAGAAACTACATTTTATGGCTACAACTTCTGTCGAAAAAAAAGATGTATGATGAGTCTTTTGAAGGAAATACGGGCAGCTTTTCAGGATTTGTGTGTAGGGTCTGTGTGGTTCTCATTCACCACGTGGTTCTAATACAAGATACCAAAATGTAGCCATTTTCTCTTTAGAGATCAGCAAGCCCGGAGTGTGCACGTTCAGTTTGGGGGTACTCAGTGTTCACAAAACACTTTTCCTCTGGAACCTTTGTTTCCACGTGAGGAAGTGCTGCGAGACCACCTGAGCTACAGCAGGAACAGACAAGTCTTGCCCAAACTGTGTCTGTGGTGCAGGAGCCAGATGAGTGCATTAACCACCACAACCAGTACCAGCAGTGCCTGAGTGCCCCAAGCAGAGGCCAGCCGGGGTGCCAGCAGGCGTGGGGCGGGCAGCGGGGCCGTACCCGTGAGCGGGGGCAGGTCGCGGTCGGCCGGCTCCTCCGCGTCCCCCAGCCCGTGGGGGCCGGCCCTGCCCGGCACGGCCTGGCCGGGGAACGCCGCGCCGTTGGTGGACGTCGCCGTGCTCGTCGTGATCTCGTCCACCTGCTCCATGTCCAGCTGCTTCACGATTTCCTCAGCTTCCACAGCCTGGCCCGGAGAGTCCGATCCCGATGTTCCTGGGGGAGATTTCGGGACGCTGGTTACCTCTGAGCCGCCCCCCGCAACACTCACAGCCTCTGTTAACCACTCACAGGAAAGCTGCAGAACAACTAAAGGTACCTGCGTTGATCCATGTTACAAAAATAAGAACCAAAATGATGGCCATGACAAAAGGCTTTAAGATATGTTTGGGACAAGAAAAATAATCCTTTCTTTTTTTCCTTTTTTTTTTCCTTCTTTTTTTTTTTACTGAAAGGTGCACAAAGCTATTCTAATGCTTAAAAACTTATTCCTTCCTTTATTAACGATCAACCCACCTAAGAATTGCAGAGCCCTTTATCTGGCAGCAGTAACTCTTGGTCTGTAAATCAGAATGCAAAGTGTACTGCTGCTCAGAACAGCAATTTCATTAAAAAAAATCTCACTCTCAGCTTTAACACCACTGGCTTTTTACCTAAGACTCACCATTTTTATTTGCTGGTGAAAAAAAATTGAAAACAGGAGAAAATATGGTTCCCAGTAACGTTGTCCGTGGGGGGCTGCCAGTGGTGGGGTTGTCTTCCAATTTTCCATTTTGCTTTACGTGTTGGTTTGTCATCTCATAACTTCCAGCTTCTGCAAGAGAAAAGTTATGACCTGTAACACCACGCTGCTGTTTTCAGTTACATCCTGTCCTCTACTGTCAGCATTTGCACTACAGGATCCCTCCTGTGCATGGTTCAGCTCTGTCCACGAGCGCCAGTCATTTACCATCAGCATCAAAACAAAAGGTCAATTTTCAACACCATCATAAGTTTAACACTGCAGATTAGGAAACACTCCCTGTTTACATAAATAACAGAAGTTTAAACCCCTTCAATGGACTTGGTGGGAGACAGACTCGGAGCTGCTGTGCCCCTTGCAGAGCACACTGGTGTCAGTGTCAGGGGGACTCCACTAGATGGAAGCAAGAGAAAGTGTCAGTCAACTCCCAAGGCTGAGCCTCCAAACTGCACCACATCGAGTCCAGAATTTGCTCGTCTCCACAGACACACAAATATATGCATAAATACAATTCCAAAGTGAAATAACTTTTAGTTGTTATCACAGATAACAAAGGGCAGAATTAAATAAATCTTCAATTACAATATCATACATTACAATGGAGGTTTTCCCAAACTGTGCAGGTACACTTATGCATATCCCAGAATGCAAATTCCCATCTCGCGGCAGTTCTGAGACTGAGATGAAGAAGAATTCTTTCCCTCCCAGCCCCCAGGCTCTGAGATGTCTGTCCATATGGAAGTGAGGGAACGGATTTCATGCACATGAGCTGGGAATGTTCCTGTCAGCTGAGCCTGACGGAGCTGCACAGGGACTCCACACTGTCCTGTTCCTATATGGAACGTGGGGTGTGCCAGCTGCAGCTCCAAGCCCCAATAATGTGGAATATTTGAATTAAGAACTTGTATCGATGTAACAGTAAGACAGGCTGAGGGTACTCCACGTGCCCTGGAACAGCACAGTCACAGGATAGTTTGGGTTGGGAGAGACCTTATGGACCATCCCATCCCACCCCCTGCCATGGGCAGGGACACCTTCCACTATCCCAAGGCTGCTCCAAGCCCTGTCCAACCTGGCCTTAGACACTTCCAGGGATCCAGGGGCAGCCACAGCTTCTCTGGGCAACCTGGGCCAGGGCCTCAGCACCCTCACAGATTCCTTAGAAAAGAAGTTTAAAGAACGGGATTTTAAAGTTGGAACCACAGACCATGTTCTAAATATCACTGACAATTGTATCACGTCATTATAGAGATATTCAAGAACAGTTTTCAGAGGGAACAGGGAATCTCCATCCTTAGAGAGATAGAAGACTTGCCTGGACAAGGCTCTGAGTAGCCTGATCTAACTCCAGAGGTAGATCTCACTCTGAGCTGGATCATCAGTGCTGGGAGGGGAACAGGGGAACTGGTCCAGATGACCTTTAAGAGTTCCTTTCTGATCCAAAGTTTCCTACAATTCTGTGACAGAAACCTGTCAATGTGTTTGACAAGTGTTTTCACTATTAAGGACACCTGGTTACTTCCACAAAGGTCAAGAGCTGGAAGTCGTAACTCTCTTTTATTTGCGAGAAAATGGAAGAAGAGCTAAACCAAATAATTATTATTGGCTTTTTAGATTGACAATTAAAAAAAGAAAGTTCAATTAGTTCCCAAAGTAGCTGCTGCTGATCCAAATTGTTCTCACAGAGATACAGTGACCGTGTCTGAGGAGTGACACAAGTGTTGCTTGCAGCCCTGGAACTCTTGCTGTGATCAGCTCAGCCTTGCCCTCACTGAAGTCAATCAGACCCTGTAACGTCCCCACTACAGCAATGTCCCAGCTCCAGTCCAGCTGGGAGATCACTGGATTCCAAGCCCCTGCAATGCCAGGTGAGGCTTTACCCACCTCCATTCATCTGACTTTTCCGCCGCACTCGGGAGAGCTGTTTGTTGGGCTTTTCTCCCGTCTGAGGCGTGGATGTGATCAGGTTGTTATCTATGTCCCGGTCAATTCGACTCCTTTTTGTGGGGTTTTCTCTTTCTTCCTTAAAGGAGAAAGGAGGCAAAAACAGAAACATACTGAGCCGTGCCTTCTTTTTTTCCATGGAATAGACCAGATCTGTAAAACAGATCAGCTGTCACAGTTGATGAAAACCACATTGGAAGCACATTTAACCATTGCTGAAATGCTTCTTTGTTGGTACCTCTGTGTTTCCAGGACAGGTTGACGTGCTTTAACATGTCATGAAATATTCTATTTCACTATATTTTTCACAATTCAAGAATATATTGTTACTTTAAAACTATCTGAACTTCAGCTTGTTACAAAGTTATTGCTTCAACACTTCAGTTCAAACCCCAGAAAATATTTCTGAATTTATATCAGATTTTTATTTATCATGTAGCTGATCTGGGATACACTGTAAATTAGTTACGGCTTCTCAGCTACTCCTCTTTAAAATTCACAGTTACATAATGTCAGTATCTGAACTGCTGGGACTGAATGAAGATGGATTTTTTAGACTGGCCTTCATTTAGAGAAAAGCCACAGGTTTTTGAAGCAAGGTTACATACATCAAAGTTTATGTGTATATATATGTATATATTTGTGTGTGTGTATATATATAATTCACCCTCAGATGTACATGTGACAGATGTTCACACGAGAAGATCAGTAAAGCTGCGATTTCAGTCTGGACCAAGATAAGATTTCGTGGTTTTCCCTGGCAATACCTGGATTTGATGCTCTAAGCAGGGCAGTACCCACTGCAGGAATCACACAGTTGCAGCAACTCCCTGGCACTTGGATTTGTGAGGTTTGACCTTTATTGACTCACTGACTCCCAAACAGTTTTGAATAAAAATGCTAAAAACATTCAGCAAATTTACGCTTACAGACTGGCTTGTCTTAGTTGCCAGTACTGGTAATTCCTTGAATTTGGATTCAAGGACTCTTTAAAACAGCAATTAAAAATCTACTGGATTTATTAGCCAACACTTTCACAAAGAAATACCAGGTAATAATTCCTGTGATTTATTGGACTGTTAAATAACCTATGATTGACTCCTGAAGGATTTCCAAGTCTGCTTTTCCTGACACAACTCTCACAGGCTCTTGTTGCCTTCCGCCACATTATCTATTCTCTGTAGAAATGGGTTTAAAACAAATTCAGTGACTATGACCCAACTAAAAGCCAAGCAGGGCCCCACAGCTGGCTTACCTTGGGTGTGCTTCCTTTAATGAACTTTTTGATTGAAGACAAGAGGCCGGTGTCATTTTTCTGTGGCTTCCCCCCGCCCCCAGGTAAGGTCTCCTCCACCTCCGAGTGTTTCCGCTTGGCCCGGAGCGCCCGCTGCGGGTGGATCTGGTTGGATTGCTGAGAAGCTTTCCGCGTTCTCAGCCTCATCTTCATGGGCACCACATGGAAAGCTATAAAAGGAAAAACCAGGAATACTTAGTCATTGAAGAAATGCATGAGGCTTCGGGTGCTGAATGAAGGAGTTACATAACGCTGGCAGAGCCGAGCCGAGCTCTGCCATCCCGGTGCACGGCCTCGCCCACCGCGCACAGGAGCTGCTCGGCTGAAAGCACAGCGCTGGCCCCAGAACACGTGGATCTCATCTGGCCACGGACACAGCCAACCAGCACATCTACGAGCCTTGGCACGACCCTCCAACCCGGGCGGCAGGAAGGAAAAATCGACCTGCTTGGAATCACAGAATCGTCCGGGCTGGGAAAGACCTCTGAGATCACCGAGCCCAGCCTGTGACTGCTCACACCTTGTCAGCTGGGATGGTGCCACTACCGCACTGAAAGGACTGACTGCGTGGTGTCTCCAGCCCCAAATGACTGCACACTGCAACAAGTCCTTTCCACCCCGTGTTCCTCACTGTACTTCAGTTAAAGTCTCCACACTACATTTGAGATGAGGCATAAATCTAAATTTGTGTCAAGTGTTCACAGAAGGAATCATGAGCCTGTGCACTCAGTGTGGGTGAGGACAGAGAGCTCTGCAAAGAACTCAAACTGAGCTTCACTAGAGCCAGGTTTGGGAATCACATTAGATCTCAGGAAGACTGGTGCAAGGGCAATGTTTATTAAAGCAGAGTAAAAGGCCATTCCAGGGATTGCATCTCATTTATCTCCAGCCTTCCAGTGGACTGCTGGTATTGTCACTCCCATGTCTCAAAGTCACTGTTCTCTGGGCTGGGGATGTGCCTTCTGCAGCTGCCTGGAGCCCAGAGCTGGGCTGGTTTGAAGGGGACTCCTCATGTGCTTAAAACCATTCATGTGATGGATCAGGAGTAGAAAAATGAAGTAGCAAGAAACCCACCTGAGGTGTAATGCACAGAAACACTGGTAAGAAAGTAATTTGCCTTTCCTAGCTGAAGTCATGACAAAAAGCAGGTTTTTAAAAAAACCTGTATGCTTATCACGATAGGAATCAGTGTCTGCCTTTCGGGAGTCCATTTAGTGTGGATCTGACTGCTGCACAGACAGAATAAACATAACATTTAACATCTCAGGTGCCTTTCTGGAGTCCATTTAGTGTGGATCTGACTGCTGCACAGACAGAATAAACATAACATTTAACATCTCAGGTGCCTTTCTGGAGTCCATTTAGTGTGGATCTGATCGCTGCACCGACAGAATAAACAGTCTGTAACATTCAGCATGTAAGTAATGTCACAACAGGTATGTTGTTTAGGGAAAGGCGACGGTGGCACTGGGATGAGTCACAGACAGACAAATGCTGATCGTGTTTTTCAAAACCAGTCCAAAGCCTTCACACAGCTGTGTTTGTTCAAAGATATATCTCAATCTCACACAAAGGTGTTGCAGCTACACCTGGACACCACACAGCCTACGGAGCGGGTGGATTCTGGAGCTGGACAGGACAGGTCCAAGGATGGCAGGAGGGAAGCTGGGAGTCCTGGAGGCTCCGTTCCCAGAGCACTCACCACGGCAGAGCACCGGGCTCAAAGCAACCCCCACATCCTGGAGCAAAGGTGGGCAGAGTGTGTGAGGCCAAGGCCCAGGCAGGTCCCACTGCAGGCCAAGGTTCTGTGACCTCTGTGATCTGCCAGTGATGTCACGGAACCACTGAGGTGGGGAAAGCCCTCTAAGGCTATTGAGTCCATGGAATCCAACTGTCCCCCACCACTGCCAAGGCCACACTAACCATGTCCCCAAGTGCCACATCCACGTGTCCTTTAAATCCCTCCAGGGGTGGGGACTCCACCACATCCCTGGGCAGCTGTGCCAGAGAGTTGCCTGTCAGGGAGTTGCAGAGCCAGAAGGTCCCCCCTGAGCCTCCTTTGCTCCAGGCTGAGCCCTCCCAGCTCCCTCAGCCGCTCCTGCTGCTCCAGCCCCTTCCCAGCTCCCTTCCCTTCCCTGCACACACTGCAGCCCCCCCATGTCTCTTCCATGAGGGACCAGAACTGCCCCCAGGGCTGGAGGTGCCCCAGCAGTGCCAGCACAGGGACGGGCCCTGCCCTGGGGCTGTGCCCACACGGGTCTACAGGCCACACTAAACAAATGTGTGTAAAAAGGAATTAGAGAAAACTGTAAAACATTGAAGGAAGACTCACACCAGAGAAATTCCAATTTGAGAATGAAAATGTTACATAAAATTTGCTATGGTTCAAGTTGTCTGACTTTTCCAGAACGGAAACAAATATCAGGTGGACAAAAAATGAACCAACGTAATATTTGTCAGTGGCAAGTACGTATATTGCTACTGTTCAATGATTTGAACTCCTCTGCACAACCCTGCCAGAGGCCTGTGGCTCACTGCACACCCTGGGTATCACGCCTGGGGTTATAAATATCTCTAATGGACTTAGCAACAGGTACCTACAATCCTCTCAGAGACATGAGTTTGCTCTCCTAGTGCTTGATCCCTTTGGCAGGGGAGTTTTTACTGAATTATTGCCGTGGTTCTTCCCTGAACCAAGCACAAGCCAGGCTACAAAACTTAACACAGTCAAAATAATCAAGTCCAAGCACGTAGGAGAATTTCTCTCCTCAAACCTGCAGGATTTGGATTTCCCCAGGCGTGCCATCCCTGGCAGCAGGGCCGGGTGACCAGGGACTGAGCCAGGGCTCGGCGGGGAGGTGTGCTGAGGGAAACCCACACTGTGCAGGGGCTGAGGTGGGACGAACTCCTTCTGCAGTCAGAATAAACCAGAAAGGGGGGGAGAAGGAAAAACCTCGTTCTTCAAAAGAGAAATACCCGGCAAAGAGGGACTAAATGGAATTCTCAAACAACAATTCGTGGGACAGGGAAATAAAATGAAGGAGCTCTTAAAACGCAGCAGCTGAAGGAGCTACAGCTGCAATAAATTCCATTATCCTGAGTCCACACACCCCAAGTGTCAGGGTCCCTACCTGTGAACACTGTTGTTATTCTGTGGCACAGGTACACTGTACCTACAGGAAAGAAATTCCTGCGAATGACTCATAATTCAAACTACGAACACACCTGGAATCTGCAGCTAGGGATGGCTTTTTCCCACCACATATGACACTGCTGTTTCTCTATTTTTCCCCAGACTATTAAAAGAGGAATTAGGTGAGGCACATCTAATTACAGGGTTTAGGCCTTTCTGATACAGGAAAAAGTTGAAGATGGTAAAAGAACAATAGTGATGAACAATAGGAAGAGATAAGTGACAGGAGAAATTAAATTTAGTGTTGAAGGATTTCTCTCCATTCATTTTGGCACTCAGGAATAACACAGAACTGCCACTGTGGAAATCCATCCACCCCAAGCCTCCCCACCAGAGGTGCCCCGGAGGATTCAGACAACTTGGACATGTCAGGAGTGTAACTCCAGTGACAGGAACACAGGAGGCAAAAAAATGGAGTTATTTATCTGGTTTTTGTCTTGAAACATTTTGTACACAAAGTCAAGAAGGCAGTAAATTATTTTAACTTCTAGATTTTAAGCAAGAGCATCAATGCATGGTGTGAACACAGAACGGATACATGACTAACATAAAGCTGGGATCTGTCCCCAGATTTAACAGCTGTGACAATGGAGGGGTTTGGATTTGAGGAGTGGCAGGTTCGGTGTCCCAGCCCAGCTCCCCCAGACCTCCCTGCTGAGTTGTGTGTGGTTCTTTCACACACTCCTGGATCTCTGTGCAGATCCAAGGACAGAGGAACCAAGAACAAATATTTTCTTCAGTTTGCTTTTAAACAAGTAATGCCAGAGGTATTTCATCAGCACACTTCATCGCTGGGATGTGACCCAGATTTCAGCATGAGGAAACATCCCAAGGAGGGGATGAGCTCCCTGGGCTGGCTGAGGTCCATTCACACGGTGCTCGGGATGCTTCAGGGAAACACAGACCTGCTGTACAGAGGCCCCCGAGCCACCACGGGAAGGGACAAGCTGGTCCCTTGGCGGGGAGCGAAACGTGGCCAAAGAGTGACCAGTGTAACGACCCACCTGGTCTGGCTCAAACAAAGCCACGGGAAATGACAGACACGGGAAGCCTTTCATCCACACAGAACCCCAAGCACCCCAAAAACTTCAAGGAAATGCTTTTTATAAGTTTAAAGATGTTGAGACTTTTCCTCCAAAGACTCTTGGCCTTTCTGTAACAGATTTATTGTCCTTCCCTCGAAAATTACAGCAATTTCATGTTACTCCGGTAGATGTGTTTTGTATATTACTTGTCAGACTTCTCAAATCTTTAGGTGTGTTTGTCCGCAACTGCAGAACTGAGAGAGCAGTTATCCAGGAAACCCTGACTCAAAGGGTCTGGAAGTGGTGTTAGTCTAGTGTAGGTAAAAGCAAAATTAAAAGACACTGATTTATTAAAACAGCAAATCACACAATATGTACTATTCAAATGCTGGTACTCGGTTATGAAATCTGGATAAATGAATAAAGAAACCACAAGTTCCACCAAAACAGCAGTTAGGAATTTGAACTATCAAAGGTGCAAAGCAGACACCACCTCTAAATTCTCTGTTTCACTGAAAGCCCCTTTTCTGCTCCTCCCCATCTTCCAAGGCACTAAATCAATTCCATCTGAAATAAAATCTTGCTTGAAATCCCTGATCTTCAGTCCCCTTGTTTGAACCCTGATTCTTCCTCTTATGTTCACACACTCAGTTCTACTCTCCCAAAGTTCGGGCATCTCCCTCAAACCAAACACGTCCTTACAAAGGAAGGAACGATGGCAGCTTTTTAGAATTGGCCTCAACAGAAAAGAGATTTTCTCTTCCCTCATTTTTCTGCTCTAGCCATCATATTTCTGTTTTGCCATTGCTCTGCTAGTGAGGCTTTGTTTTGATTATACCAAATGTATTTGGAACTGAAAGTTTATTCCCTCCTGGCCAAGTTATTTTTCTCTTTGCAACTGAGGGCACACGCTGGAAATTAATTCAGGCTTTCCACACTAACCCAGGAATGAACACAGAGAGCTGGGTGAGTAGAGGGAGAGTAAATCTCAGAGCAGAACCCCAAAACCCACTGCCAAAGGAAGGCACTGTTGACAATCCCTGCTGTTGCAGAGACGAGAATTTCACGAGCCCCTTCAGATCTTGCCGGGCTCCCCGAGCGCGTGGGAAAGGAAAGTCTGCAGTGCCAGAGTTTCAGACGAGCACTAACAAATTCCACAGAACCAGCACTGCTCCTGTTGGGATTCAGGGAGGGCCCAGCTGTCCTCAGGCTCTCTGGACATTTAATCCATGCTGCCAGGCACACAGGGAGCCTATTTATGGAAGTCATCTCCCTCTCATTACAACCCGTGGCACAGACAGGTTGCAAACACTTCCTGAACAGACCTTCCAGGATGTTGTCTGACCACAAAAAAATCCTGAGGAGTTACTTTCCCTAATTGTTCAGCTCATCCATACTAGTTGTCTTTTTAACTGAAAAAAAATCAAGAATGTTAAGCCCAAGGAAGTCTGTGTTGGACTCTGGAAGCCATGGAGTAACTCCTGGGATTGTTAGGAGAATATAGGAATTCTTGCAAGGTCTACACAGCAACAGAGCTGTCTTTTGCTTGACTCCACCAGAAAACCTAATCTTGCTCCACTTCACCTTAATCTTCCCATGGGATCACAACCACAGTCACATATCCCACAGGACTAGGTCAGGTTCCTGGCTTTTAAAGGGCTAGATAAGGGGTTTGGCTGCTCCTTTGGCCTTAAAAATAGCAAACTATTTTTACTGCAGGATGAAAACTCTTTAAATGATAGTATGATTCTTGTTGCCCTGGAAAACACTTTTTCCTTGGTACATTATCTAAACCTGACTCTTTCACGGCACATCCTGGCTTCTTTCTTGCATGGAAAACTTCATTCTTATAAAATTGCACTGTCTGAGACTAATTCGTGCATGTACCTAAGTTAAAACTGAGTAAGTGCTAAAGGTTTAACAGCTTTACTAATTTGTGAGTGATATTATGCTTTTACATATAACCTTCAACAATAATACTGAGACATGACGAACTTGAATCTCATCCAGTCTCAAATACTCGCCTGAAATGAGTTTCAGGGACCTGTCTGATTCCATCACAATGAGGTTATTTTACACATTTTATTTTCTTCCCTTTCCCCCCTCCTTCTTTATTTTGGGTGAAAAATCCACAAGAATAAAACCCAAACCTCATTGCCTACTCAGTGAAAGGTTATAGGAAGATTTTGGTCAATATTCCAATAATACAAAGTACAATAAGCACAATTTACAAATGAGAACAGAAAGTTTGTAAGGCAAAACTGCTCTGCATCCATACTGTAATGTTCCCAGTCTTGATTCGACCCTGAATGTCACGTATTTATTTCACAAGATAATCCCCCATGTTGGTCTAATGTATCTCTGCCACTCTAAAATGTGGGAGATGCAATGAAGTAATAACTTTATGGCTGTGCAGTGGCAGATATGGCTCTGCAAACAGCCAGGGAATTGCTCTCTGAGTGAGAAGGTGCTGTTTGGCTCGTGCCTTACTTTGGGAAGTTTATGTCTGAGGGACTTTCTGAGCTGGAGAAAAGGGAGGTTGTGCACCTTATCACAGGGCACGGATTCACGTGCTACAGCAGGAAATCTGCATGGGTAAGTCCCAGATCTCCACACATGACCCATATCTGTACCTAGATACCTTAAACAGAGAAATCTGCAAGAACAAGAAGTGCTGATACCACCTGTGAGCTCACAGAGGGGCTGGATTTGTTGCCAATCATTCCCCAGTACTAGGAGTGAAGCTGCCCTCTCCACCAGGAATCCCACAGATCAAGAAAGCCCCCAGCCACATTCCAAAGCAATGCAAATCTCCTTGACAGTGGTTAATTTGTCACATCACAAAGCAGTCACACCGGAATTTGGGAAAAATCTTCCAGATACTGAGGAGACTTGAGACAACTTAAGTAACAAAATTAATGCAAGTTAACTCAGACAGCAAACAAATGCTCAAAGGAGTTGCTGTCACCTTCATGTCCCCTGATACAGGACAGAGCACACCCTACCATCCGCTACAAGTGCTGAAGAAACAACTTTGCGGAGTCGTGGAAGAGCAGCAATGTCTTAAGGAGGTGAAAGGAAGGCTTTCTGATTCCCACACTCCTCCCTGCACAGCCCTGCCCGCCGTCACAGCCCTGCAGCTCCCGCGGCAGCGCTGGCGCACAGTTAACCTTCCAGCCAGCCGTGTTTGCAGGCTGCAGTGACTCAACACCCGAGCAAGGGGGGCAATAAAAACATACAACTCCTGGCAGAGGAGAGGCCAGTTGTAGTAGTGAAGCAGCAGGGCCAGTGCCCGGGGTTGGAGCTCCGTGCCGTGCTCGGCCGTGCAGAACTCCGGCTCCCCGGCACCGGCACGGTGGGATCAGCCTGCTCCTGGATGGGGCTCAGGAATGGCTCCAAGCAACCTGTGGGAGAGGGCTGTTCCCTACAGGCAGCACTGAGGAGGTCACCCTGTTTTGGGGGAACCCAGGTCGGCTGGGGAATGCAACGTGTGTCACACCACTGGCTCCCAAGGCCAAGGGACACAACCTGGCCCACTCCCTGGAGCAGCCAGGAGACTGTTCCACGCTGCTGCGGAGCCCCAGCTCCAGCACAACCACGAGACCGGGGTTGTGTTGATGTGATCAGGTTTAAAATTTGCCTTTCATTTTCTGGCACGTCATTTTAACAAAGAACATCCGGTCACGAATTTTTAAAGCAACAGTATTTTCTGTCGTAGGTTTCATTTACTCACTGCACTCTCTGATGGGCTCTGTCCTTTAGTAGAGAAACACTGATCAGCTTTCCTAGAGAAAATAAGCCTTATACAGAGTTGCACTGTCCATAACTGTCTGTGTGTCTCTCAGTCCTCCCTGGGAAATGCAGAACCCACGGACCAGCATCAACCCAATTTCACAGAAAGACAGACATTCCAAATGTACTCAGTTCCTACAAGGTCTCTGAAAATCCAAACCTATGTAGGTAACAGAGGCCTCTAGCATCCCAAATAGGCAAAAATGGCCACATCCTTCTTGTTATCCCTCGCCCACCCTGGCTGCACACACACTCCACCTTGTCTCCTTGCCAAGGCTACCTCTGGAATATTTAAAAACCTGCACACTGAAGTCGGAAAAAATTTCCTCTCCTCATCCTTTTGATATCATGTATGTTATAGAACAGAAATTAGCTTTTTAAACTCTCTTTGAACTCGATGACCAAAGCCCACCAGACTAGTTAAACAACCATCTATTGCAAACCTGTGTGCAGAGGCACGTGGGGAGTGTCTGTCCAGCCAGAGGGCAGGAACAGAGCTGAGCTATGGAGCTGCAGCAACAGGTGGGAAAGCCTCGTCCCAAACACAGAAAACTCTGCACAGACTGTCAGTGACTCCCCTCTAACCTGTGGATGCTGACTGGAGGCTTTTAACCCTCTTCTACAGCCTATCACTCCGATCCATCCCTTCCATCAGCTGCCGTGTGCTCCTTTCCCAAGGGCTTCAACACAACCACATCACAGGTGTCCAGGTCTCCTCTGCCTCCTCCTGGACAGAGACTGCCCAGTCACCGAGTCTGGGAGCTGCTGGAACAAACCTGCTCTGCCCCACTCACGTGCTTTGGTCTAACAGAGCACACTCCAGTGGGGTCTGTGGACTGAAGCCACTGCAGGACTGGGCCCAGCGCGAGGTAAAACCCCCCGAAAGAGAACAGCGGAGAACACCAACAGCCTCACCCCACTGCTGTGGCCCCACGCCACCTGACAACCCCACTGCACTCTGACAGCACCCTGGGGAAGGCCCAGAACAGTGGGGATCTATCAGCAGTTACTTTGGTTTAAAACCAAACTAAACCATCAAACGAGCCTTCACCCCTGCACCCAGCGACTGACAAACATCAGCCACCTGCAGGCACGGAGCCTCCTGAATTCCCAGCAAATGGCACAGGAGCAGCTACGCACCCTCCCGTAACCTCACAGCCCCCAGACTACCAGGGAACAGAAAATACGTCAAGTGCAGAAGGAGCAGAGAGCAACCCTCCTGAAACGACTTTGTCAGTTTGAAAGCACAGGCCACCCATGACAAATGTTTATTTTCTAATCTTGAAACATTTTACAGTTTGGAACCCTGTTAATTGACTCAGGACATTTTTATATAAACTATTAATCTTTGAGATTGAACATTATCAAACCTTTCCCAGGTATATAATAAACCAATTTACTATCAAAAGAGAATTATCTTCAAATAAGTCCAACAGGGTAATTACACCTAACAATTAAGCCTGACACCTCTTCACCTGGACCTGGATCTCTGCAGCCCATTTTTCCAACTGAGCTCCCACAGACTTTTCTCTTAGGAGCGCCAGGCAGCTTTCATGTCCCCAAGTAACAAAAAACTAAAGGGCTCTAAACCCAGTAACTGCAGTTGTTTAGGAATATCACTTTAGCTACACCGAAGTCTTCAAAAGTTTCTTCCAAATCTCTATTTGTAAGAACATAACAGTATCAAGATTACACTAACTTAGTTTTCTTCTGTAATATTCACCCGTTCTGGCTTGATAAGCAAAATAAACAAGCTTTTTTCCAAGCATCTTGAAAATTATTTAATTACAACTGCTTGGTCTTGACAAGAGTTTAAGGTGTCAGATAAATTGAGGTAGGTAACTCAATCAAATATATCATAGTTAAATCCCGCGTACACAACACCTTGAACATTATGGTAGACATTTCTGCTATCTTTAAATACTTTCTATACCTTTTGTATACTGTTTTCCCCCTCTGAAAACAAACCTTAAAGCTTAAGTTCACACTACACTTTCCTTTGGCGAGCACAGAACTGTTCCCACAGAGCTAATTCTCTTTCTTTCTAAACTCCTGACAGACCCTCTCTATCATTTCCCAGCCACAGCCAGGGCTGCAGCACATCCCACTTGGACACCCCGGCAGGACAGGACAAGGGGCTCAGCCCTCACCTACAGGATCCCCTCCCTCCCAGGTGATGGATCAGAATCAGGCGACCAAGCACCACGCAGCAGCCCAAAGGATTATTCCATATAAAAGGAAGGCTGCTGCACCTAAATGAGCTTCCCCAGGACAGGAAAAAGAACAGAGAAGGTTCTGGGGAAGGGAGGAAAGAGAAGCATCTAAGGTGGTGTTATCTCCTACAGAAGGGGTGTTGGAGAATGGAGCTGTCACCTGGAGCCAGCCCTCTCCTGCCTGGAACAGGGAATCCTGCAAACAAGCCAGCTATGGGATGTAACCTACAGAAGAGTTTACATCTGCAGCCTGGAGAAAACCACACTGGATGAGGCGAAACCCAGCACAGGGGTAAGAAATACATGTACCTGTGCTGGTCTCTGCTCCAGCACTGCAGCCCCTCTGTGCTGAGCAGAGACACTGAGTGCCCCTGAAGCTCTGTCTGGACTAAGAAATCCGTGTTGGGCTGTGCCTAAACAGCAGCTTTCCCAGTGCAATACTGTTGGGAAGGTAAAGGGAAGACCCAGCCAGGGTAATGAGGCTCCCAGAGAGGCCTCGTGCAGCCGTGCTGGCCAAGAAACCCCCGCCTGGGGTTCACCACTAACCAGGCTGGTGCTGCCGTGCCAGGGAAGCCCTTGTGGTACAGCCTCATCCTTGGATTGAATTACCTCCCTTCCTCTAATTAGCACCTCCTAAAATACAGGGTGAATCAAAGCAATCATGGGTTAGAATGGCCTGGAGTAAACTGAGTTATGATTTAGACTGAAATCGGTGCAGTGAAAGCGAAATTGCTCAGAACGACTGCTCTGATTTGATCAGAGTTCCCGTTAATTTATTAACTTAAATTAGCTATTCCTAAACACAGCCTAAATAAGGACAGGTTCCTTCTCTTCCCTCTGAGGCTTGGAGGATGCTAATGTGCCCAACGGCATCACCCTGTTCTGTTGCTAATGACACTCCTGCTGTGTTGCGTGTGTTTATTAAAGTAATTTATTTACAGGTAAATTCTAATCCAAATGCTTTAGAGTCTCAGATTCCCTTCTCCTACTTACACTTGGACTACTGGCAATGACTAGTAGGATATATTTTTTAGATTGTGCCACGTTAAGTATCCACAGCTCGTTTTCCAGATGCTGTGGAGTTAACAGTTCCTCTTAGTTAAACTTATTTTCATGACCGTATTATAATCAAAGTTACACTGCTACAATAAATACTATGAACAGGGAACTAGAGATGTTTTGTGACTGCTGACTAGACTCCTCACCCACCAAAAAGGAGTTGTGAAGTCAGACAGGAGGTAGGACTGTTAGGGATCACTTTGATTTCTGCCATCTCTTTCTGTGTCATTCCAGCAGCCACATCACTCGGTGGGCAGTGGATCCTCACTGGATCTAATGCAGCAGATGGACACTTCCTAAATGTTGGCTTTAGGGTTATGTTTAGCAGGATGCACAGAAATCTCACTGATGGGGCTGGACTTTCCAAAATCTTTCCCCGTAGGGAGCTGTGTTTTTAATGTCACAACAGAGCAGAGATCAATGTGCTGCTCAGCGAATCCTGTCCACCAGCGGCTCCTTCCCCTGGGCTTGGCCACAGATCCCAGGATTACCATACACACTGACCCATCAGATGGGGAAACTGAGGCAAGAGAGGCTGGATCTCCTCAGCTCCCACAAGGGACAGTGCTGGCAGAGGTGAAGTACACTGCAGGATCATGCTCAACTCCCTGTCTTCTAACAGAAGCTTGTCCTGACAAGGGTTTTCCTTGGATCACAGGATCCGACGGAAGAACTTCTCATTTAAGAAGTTAAGAGGACCTTAATCAAAGTAATTACTGTAACTGATCTGATTGGGAAGTGATCTATTTAGAAAAAGTTAGGAGTGCCAAGGGGGAAGCTTCGACCCAAGCCCTGAGCTGATTGCGTTAGATGTGGATGATTTCCCACTTAATTTTTCAAGTGCTATTGAAAATGTCTTCATCTGTGAATGTCAAATATTTATTTTTCTAAAACACCAAATAATGGCCATCCAGGCATCTCAACATGTAAACAACATGTTAGATGGGCTTTCAAGTACCTGCTGTACGGGAGTTTCTCTCGAGCAATCGGAAGAGCCGCACTGAGCTGAGCTAACGGCACTCCAGGGAATTCCCCCGGGACAGAGCTCTCTGTAGGGCTGGCACTGTCACATCCTGCCTGGGAGAGCTCCTCTTAACCAGCTGCTGAGAGCTTGCTCTTCCCTCCCAGCATCACAGCAATGATTCCATTTGAACAGTCTGCCCCTAACAATCGCAGCCCATGGTGGATTTGATTACCCAGCTCTGCACTCGTGGTGTGTATCTGCATTTTCTGAAGATTTCACTGGGATAGACAAACATCAAATCTGAATCACAGAATGGCCTGGGTTGGGAGGGCCCTAAAGCCCATCCAGACCCACCCCCTGCCATGGCCAGGGACACCTTCCACTAGCCCAGGTTGCTCCAAGCCCCGTCCAACCCGGCCTGGGACATATTCAGGGATGGGGCAGCCACAGCTTCTCTGGGCAACCTGCGCCAAGGCCTCCCCACCCTCCCAGGGAACAATTTCTTCTCAATACTCCATCCAACCCTGGCCTCTGGCAGTTTGAAGCCATTCCCCCTTGTCCTGGCACCCCAGGCCCTTGTCAACAGCCTCTCTCCATCTTTCCTGTCGGCTCTTTCAGGCACTGGAAGGTCACAATTGGCCTTCTCTTCTCCAGGCTGAACAATCCCAAATCTCTCAGCCTTTCCTCACAGCACAGGTGCTCCATCCCTCTGACCACCTTGGTGCCCCCCTGGACTCTCTCCTCCCTGTGCTGGGGACCCCAGAGCTAGGGGCAGCACTGCAGGAACTCTTCATGTACAACACATGAAAAACAACTTTCATTTCAAATGTACAGGATTTGGTGCCAAGGTTTCAGTGCCAAGGTGAGCTGCCAGCAAGTGATGGGATTTCATTCAGATTTGGTCCTTTACTTTCTGGGCTGAGAGGAGAAAGAATCATCATATCTGATCTACTCACACTAATGAATGAGAAAGGCACCGGTGGAGAGGAATGATCCCGAAAAAGGATGGAATAAGGATGCAGTCACAGGGGGAGCGTGTGTGGGAGGGGGCTGCCTGTAAATCTGGGATGACCTCAGTAGTCCTAAAATGACATCAAAGTCCAAACCCCATCACACACAGGAACTGGCTTCCCTAGGGAAACCATGCTGAAAACACGTGGATGGGGAAGAACTCGTACAGGTTTGGACAGGGAACAGCTGCAACTACACCGGCTTCAGCTGCAACCCCAAACCAACCACAGTGATGCTCTGGAACCCCAAGTTATTCTCCCAGAAGGGCAAGAAGTCTCAAGCTTCTGCCAGAGCACACACATGTCTAGAAACACACAGTAATTTAAAATTCCTGTCAAATTCCAGTCCTACTTGATGCATCCTGCTTTTACAGACTCCCAGAATGGTTGAGGTTGGAAGGGAACTCTGGAGTTTCTCTTGTCCAACCTCCTTGTTCAAGCTTTTCTTGCAAGTTCTTGCCAAAATACTTCAGTTTGACTTTCAGAATGGTTTTTACAAAAATGTGCAAGTGTTCCAGGTTATTCCACCACTCACACCTGCGAAAAAGTTTCTTCCATGGGAACAAAATATGTGCATAGAAACGTGTGAGAAGAGCAAATGTGATTCCTAAAATCTCCTGCAAACACTATTTCTGTTGGTGTCAACCTCACAGCATCATAAGAGATCAAAGAAAAGAAAAGCCAGTGACACGTGGAAAAACTTGGGATGGCGAAGGCTCGGTTTCCTTTTGAATTCAGATGACTTTTTCTGGTTTTTTAACTGCTTAATGCTCCTGAGCCTCTGCCAGTGTCACATCCCTGTGCTGGGGAATCAGCACCATGGAAGGGAGTTACCAACACTTGCAGAGCGAGGCTGAGGATGGAAAATCACCTTTAAATTACAAAACACATGCACAGCCCCAGCATACGTGGAATGTTTACATTCCTAGAAAAATGATCCAACTGTCCCATTCAATCTCTGGGACAGACTGACAGGGGAATTTTTTCCTCAATAAAGAACTTTGATGAAACAGGAATGTCAGCTTCAGTTCATGCTGCACTGACTGGAACAAGATCAAGTCTTAACTAAGTTCCACACGATGTTTTCAGGGGAAAAGTGGAGAATGTTTCATGGAATTTAAGTAGGGATTTGGCTTGCATCCTAGAACATATATCTTGTTATGAAAACTGCTGAAACACTTTTAAGTGGGCAAGCCACAAGTGTCCTTGGAGCTCTCCAGTCAACTGGAAGTCACACAGGCAGAACCTCCTAAAGTAGAAAAGCCTGAAATTGGGAGGGGGGGTGAGGGAGGGGCAAGTAATCTTGGAATTCTATCTGTTATCCGGAACCGTTTGCTTGTGCCTACAGCATGAAGTAGTTACAACTTGTTTTCTGCTATTGTCACAGATCCAGGACGTTACTCTGGCTAAATCATAATCTCTTCCTGCCTCAGTTCATCCATGTGTAAACCTGGCTCGCTAACTCTTACCTTAATGTGTCATGGGGCTTAATTAATAACACTTAGGTCTTTTAAATCCTCTACAAACATTAACTACTTCTTGTAACAATTCTCCAAGGTATTATTATCCCCATTTTACTCATGGAGAAACGGCAAAAGAGGTTGTCACTTGCCCAAGGCAACAGGGTAATAATAGTTATACTTAGAGATGCTCTTCACAGACTAGTGTAACAGTGGAAACGGATCAAGAAGGGCAAAGACAACAATGACAAACTCGAAATTACTTTTAAAAGTGCACCATACGCAACTGGAAGATGATGAAAAATCCCTCCCAGAAACAATAGGCTTGGGATCATAAAAACCACCACAATTGTCACCGCAGAGAAAGAAGTACCCCGGGCAGACCTAGGCTAGAGCTCACCAGAACAGCCACACAGAAACAGTCAGACCTGTCCTCTCGAGTGCTCTCAAGTACCATAAAATTGAGCAACAGGCTCGTACAGTGCTCTCCAGTAACACGGAGCGGGCAGATAATCGATGCGGTATGCAGCACGCTGATTCCTCCCGCCGCCTTCCCAGCAGGGGCCGGCGATGCCCAGCACGGCTGCGGGCGGCGGGGGTCCCGCTCGGTGCCGCCGCCCCCGCCGCCACTGACAGCCGCAAACTTGGTG
>VXAY01002246.1:312783-337867 GCA_013399855.1 Oxyruncus cristatus
GCCCCAGCCGCACCTTGCCCGTGCGCCCCCGGCACCGTTGGGTGCTGCCGGGGCCGTGCCGGTCCTGCCCCAGCCGTGCCGGCTCTTTGCCCGGCGCCGCTCGGCTCGCCCAGCGTCCCCAGAGCGCCCGGCACTGCTGGCTTGTGGTTTCGGTTGCTGTTTTAAGTCGCCCGGTGCGAAGTTTTATTTCCGCTTTCTCTTTTCTTTTTTCTAGGCAGCCTCTTTGGGTGCGAAATGCTGAGGACGCTGCACGTGTTAATATCTGAATGGCTTAATGAAGCAGCGTGACCATCTCATACAGTATAGGAGAATGTAGTGAGGTTACACTTATCGTTTCTATGCTACTGATCTTGGATATCTTGATGTTTCCCTTGATGATCACTTTTACTCACAGTCTCTTTTGAACAGAAATCTTCAATTCTTAGGTTAACCTGTGTTATGACAGGGTAAGTTCTCAAGGTATTGCTCAGAACAGAATGTTTTTGTAAGAGTAGCTGGCATTCACATCCTCTAATTTAGCAGTAGAGAAACCCACACAGGTGTTGTTTCCTCTCCTGTTGAGGTACCTGTTGACTCCCTGCTTACCTTTTGAACCTGGATCAGATTATAAAATCCCAGCTCTCTAGTCACCTAAAATATTTACTGGCTTGTTAAACAGAACTACCTGTGCTGCTGTGAAGCCAAGATCTGTTTTAGAATTCTGTCACAGGACTCTAGTGGTCTGTCTTTAGCAGAAGACACTATAAAGCTAATTTTACTATTGTTTCTTAAAAAAAGAGGTCATAGAAAGGCACTGGAAACAGTGCAGCCCTCCTTCAGAACAGGTAATAGTTATTCCTTTAGAGCATTCAAGTATTTCTAAACACTTAACAACAGTACATGGATATTTTGTGAATGATCAGCTGTGAAAAAGCTTGGTTTGGACATGTTAAAACTTAATTAACACCGTTTGGCAGTTCCTTAGGAGGAACTAGTAAGGCAGGATAACTGTGTGATGTCTCACGCTGTGAGCCCAAAAGGACATTCACTGATACTTAGAAAGTGGGAGTTTTGGGAAATGGTGGGTGGAAATCCTCTCTCAAGCCATGTAATTAAAATGAAATGAGCTGCCAGAGGAGATCATCCAGCAAGAGTCAAAGCAAGCAGGTATTTATGAGCACCAGCACGGCCAAAAACACAGTGGGAAGACATTAACTGTGTGACTCAGGGTTCAAACTGATCTTTTTGGCAGTGAGAACTGTACTTTTCTGTGTTACAGGATATCAAAATATGTTTTTCACAGTGTCTTGTGCTCTCCCCGAGTGCCCTGGTGCTGAGTTAGGGAGAGGGTTGGACTGGCAGGAAAGGGAATAACTAAAATGCTCTTTCTGATTGTGTTGCTGTGCAGGCAGCAGTTCAGAGGTCCCTGCTGTCCCCTGCCCCCCAGGGTGGCATGTCCAGGTACCTGAGCAGAGCCTTGGCTCTGTGTGTGCAGTGTAAGAACTCCAGCTGGTGGAGCACATGGAGCACTGGGAGCTTGGAATGTGGGTCTGGGCCAAGGAAAAGGCCCACCTTGGCAGCAGCGGGGGCTCCCCTGCCAGTGATGTTGGGCTCCCTGTCACACTTGAGTTGGCCTCGTGTCACAGAGACACTGAGGGGAAATGTGCCTGCTCCTGCAGTGGGATCCTGTCTGCTCCTTGAAGGGCCGTTCCTCCTAGTTTAGGATTTCCTCCCAACTCTTCTCCCTTAGCCTTGCAGAGCCCTTAGCCCTGTGTTCATACACTCACGTAAACCCACGTGCTCTAGAGTGAGTTTCCTGCTTGAGCAGAGCTGAAGAGCTGGGGGTTCCCCAGTGACCCTGGGAGCTGTTTGCAGCATCTGCAGCTCAGGGCTGGAGTTTATTCCAGTTGCACTTCAGCATCCAGCGCTTCCTGGGAAATTCAGGAGTTGTACACTGCTGGAGTTCCTCTCCCGTGTGTCAGGACCCGTATGGGATCAGGGCATCCCTCAGAATTCTGTTTCATAAGCTAAAATCCTAAATCTTGCTTTTGCAGGGGGAAAGGGTTTAATTCCCTGGATAATTTGGGGAGGTGGGGCTCTTCCCTTAACTTCCTTAAAGAGACCTTAGAGCCCTTCCCAGTACCTGAAGGGAGCCTGCAGGAACGCTGAACAGGGACTTTGGACAAGGGCCTGGAGGGACAGGACACAGGGAATGGCTTCCCACTGCCAGAGGCCAGGGTTGAATGGAGTATTGAGAAGGAATTCTTGGCTGTGAGGGTGGGGAGGCCCTGGCCCAGGCTGCCCAGAGAAGCTGTGGCTGCCCCTGGATCCCTGGAAGTGTCCAAGGCCAGGTTGGGCAGGGCTTGGAGCAACTTGGGCTAGTGGAAGGTGTCCCTGCCCATGGCAGGGGGTGGCACTGGATGGGCTTTGAGGTCCCTTCCCACCCAAACTATTCCACGATTCTTGCTGGTATTCCAGCTCCCTTCTTGCAGGTAACACCGTGAACCCTGAGCACAGGAGCTCAGTGAAGCTCTTTTGCCAAAGTGAAAACAACTGTGACGGGACTGAGAGAGGGTTGTAAAAACAAACCAATTCTCGTTTGGGTTTATACTTTACTATTGCTCATTTCCAGTGTTGTTTCTTTCGCTTATCTGAAGGGAATCAATTCCTGGATGGGTGACCAAAGCCATCCATGCATGTGAGTTAAATGAAAAGCAGCTCCCAGGCTGCGCTGCTCCTCCATCCCCAACGTCTGGGAGCCAATCTGGCTGTCCAGGAGCAGCTCCAGACTCACTGTTCTCACTGCTGACACTCCAGCTGACAGCAACAGGGATTCATCTGCTCCCAGATCCGCACAGAAACACATGGGAATGAACCTTGTGTTTCATCTGGCACAGTGCAGTGTTGAGAGGGGCATGAGACGTTCCTCCAGGGATGGAACTGCACAGCCACGAGTGGCCAAGCCCTGTTTTGGGAAATCAAACTGTAGATTATCCATACCAGTAATCCCAGTGTGGCTACTTGGGGTTTGCTATAGGTTGAGGAATTGGAGTATTATGGTTTCTGTGTTGGCATGAAGAAGTTCAGGCATAAAAATGATTACTGTGTTTCTGGCAGGCTTGAAAATTCCACTGCGCGCTCATAAATAGGGAGAAATGCCCCCGATTGGTTTTGTGGGTTTGTTTTCCTCTTTTATTTAAACTACAGGAATCTGGTCTCCTCAGTCCTGGAGCCAGCTGGAACAGCAGGACACTGTGCTCCTTCTCCATATAAAGTGCCCAATCTCTCACTTTCTAGTTCATCACAGCAAGATTTTTGATCCTCTTAAATATTTTGGTCAGTCTCCTCTAGGAAAGGTCCCAGGCTACTTTAACTGGAAGTTCCATACTTGGGTCCCATGTTACTGAACGCTCCCTGGGATAGGGATTGCGGCTGACAGATTTATGGCAGGCTGAAATTCCCCTTAATAGGGATAAATGAGAAAGGTGTCAGAGAATTTCTTCAGAGACTTGTGTGAACAGTGAAATAGGTCCTGATGAAAATTTGGGATATCAAAGCCCTTGTTTTAAGTAAACTAATACTGATCAATGCAGCTCTTCTCCAGGGTGCAAACTGTAAACAGGGGGAGTAAACAGATTTACAGAGAAGAAAAACCTTTTGTCCTTTCTGTGGGTTCTTTTGCAAAACACTCACTCTTGAGCTCTTCTGTCCTGCAGGCTTTTGGGCCCAGCCACTGTTGCTGCATTTGCCTACATGAAAACATAGAAGAACATTTATTAAAATCCACAAACCATTTATCTCATGTCTGGTTGCATCTTGTCACTTTGAAGTGGCTCTTTTTAGCCATTAAAACACTGAAAAATGTGGAGTTTGAATTTGTTTCATCCAGAACTGGGGTTTCCCTTTTAGTGAGATCCTGCCCATCAGTTTGTTTTTCCTCGTGTTTAAACTAAAATGGGTTCATTGATGAGCCTTGGCTTTTGTGGGATCCGTGTGACTTTGGGGAAGCTTCAGCAGTCTGTTTTCCGAAAACCTCCAAAATTGGGCAGCTGGGACTGGCTGGAATGACTGGAGCTGTTTCTCTGGTTGGTGCTGGGTGCAGGTGCCTGTGTTTCTCACAGTGGCTGAACTCGCCCCTCAGCCGTGGCAGCCGGATCTCAGCTCTCTACTTGCTGTTTGAAATCCATGTGGATCCAAAGGGCTTTCTAAATGGAGCCTCCGAGCCAGGACTGGATGCACGGCAGAGCTACCTGGGGTGTTGGGTGAAGGTCTGGGCTGTGGTGGGAAGGGCTGTGTCGGATCTCTCCTGTGAGCCCTGGAATG
Source organism: Oxyruncus cristatus (assembly GCA_013399855.1). NCBI lineage: Eukaryota > Metazoa > Chordata > Aves > Passeriformes > Cotingidae > Oxyruncus > Oxyruncus cristatus. Next base: position 317,086 of record VXAY01002246.1, read on the forward strand.
TGAGAGCCGGGTTGATTGCAGGCTCGCTGAGGGCTGAGGGAAGCAGCTGCTGGAGATCTGTCAGCATTATGTGTGCTGCCATTGCCATGGAAACAGGAACTGGCTCCGCACAAACCGCACGGGGACGTCGGAATTGCATGTTCAAAACAAACCTGAGCTGGTTTGTCCTTTCTGGTCCTCAGACCCCGAGTGGTGCCGCACAGCCCAGGGGCGGGGCTGGGCCTGCGAATCCACAGGGACTCATGTTTTCAATTCATGTTTGGAAAAGTGAGTTGCTGTTTGATTAGCAAAGTGCATTTATTGTATTCAGTGCATCACATGCTCTTCTAGGTATCTGAGGCCATCCCAGAGTTCTCCCTTTGCCCACCTTCCTCCCAAGAAGGGGAAGGAATCCTGGATGAGAACTCCAGGTGTCAGCCAGTTGGCAAAGTCCCCTCTTCTTAAAAAAAACAGAGAGTGGCTCATGAAACACACAGCTGAAAATTTGTGAGTTTGTATCATGAGCCACTTTGTATTTTTTACTCATGAAAATGAAGTGAGATCCATTTTGGGGCTCCTTTGTTTGCCCTGGGGGACACTGGCTTTGGGAACGGTGCCTGAGAGCCAGAGCAGCTCCCCAGGTCAGCATTGCTGCAGCAGGAAAACAGGATTACACTGGTGGGACTTGGTGCTTCCCAGGGTACTGCAGAAAGAACAAATCGCACATGGAGTTCAGAGGATCCTGGAATGACTTAGGTTGGAAGGGACTTTAAAGCCCATTCAGTGCCACCCCGTGCCATGGGCGGGGACACCTTCCACTAGCCCAGGTTGCCCCAAGCCATGTCCAGTGTGGCCTTGGACACTTCCAGGGATCCAGGGGCAGCCACAGCTTCTCTGGGCAACCTGTGCCAGGGCCTCCCCCCCCCTCACAGGGAAGGATTCTGAGCTGTTTTCATGGATCTGTCCGAGCACCGGGGCAGTGTCACACCCACCTGGGATGTGCCTTAGCCCTGGCATTGAGTGAGGACGGCAGGGAAAGGAAAAGCAGCTGAAGCTGCGAGTGCAGAATGGTTTAATCTCCACGTTGAAGAGGTAGCTCTAATTTATTGGCCCTCCCAAGCTGTGCCACGTGATGCTACACTACAGAGAACACAGGGTTGGGCTGGTACTGAACCAGAACACAGCACTGAGCTGGACCTTCACTTTTTAAATGCAGCAGCTTTTTTTGTCATTGACACTTGAAGCAGTAATAAATTGTCTTAAAAACCCACCAATAATTGTACGAGTGTTGAACTTTATTTAAGAGGTTCACTGAGCTGGCAACGAGCAAACCTGACCCGTTACTTCAGCCCAGCACCTGAGCACAGGGCTGAGTTCAGTCACCCTTGTCAGGGCCTACAGCCTGTGTCCCCAGGAGCCCTTGGAGGAGCAGGCAGGACAATCCCCTTCATTCCCACACTGCAGAGCCATGGAATCATCTCCATAAATTCCGACGGAACTTAAACACAGAACACAGAGAAGGGTCTGACTTACAGATCCGATGGAGAAAACCAGACCGTGGGACGTGGCAGGTGTTCAGAGCTGTAGCAAGGGATCAAACTGGAAGTGGGCTGGAGTGGCTGGACCTGGGCTGGACACCCTGGGACAGCACACCAGCAGTAAACCCAGGGAGGGGTTGGTCCTTCTGTCGAGGGCAGACACAGCTGCTGCAGACGTGTCTCACTCACACCCTTGCTGTCTTTAACACAAAGATTTCCTACAAGCTGGGAATTATTTATAATTATTCATACCAATTTATATCAATTTATATCTTTTAAATCAAGCTATTAGTTGCACAACTTTTTGGGAATGTACCAAATTATTGAAGTCCTACTATAGATTTGCAGCTCTAGCTACGAGATGTGGTCACTGTACAGGAGTGGTGCCAAGGGCTGCCCCAGCCTGGGTCACAGTGAGGAGGGAGCAGTGATTGAACCGTTCAGTTCTCATTCCCAGCTCATGGCTCAGCTGCTGGACAAACCCAGCACGCAGGAGAAGCAGTTCTGCCCACACAGGCGGGAGTGTAGAAAAGGAGTCCATGGCTGTACATGGCTTCCACAGCGGCCTTGTTACAGCAGGTACAAACTGTACAAGTTCTCCAGGTTCCAAAGTGTTGTAAATGGCAGAAACAGTTCAGCCTGTGTTTATAGACCGGGCTTAAGTGTGAAGATTATTTCAGATAAGGACCAGGCTGAGTAACCGGCTCCATGTGACGATGCTGGTTCAATACAACCTGCAGTAGTACAAGTATGTACATATGTACAGTGGGTCCTCTTCACCTGCTGACTGAGCACACTCGGCACTTCATTCGCAGCTTCCTTGGAAGTAGGAAACACGAGCAGAACTGGTTCAGTTTTGCAGCACCCCAAGTCCCTGGGTTGGGCTCTCTGTGCCCCAGGCCTACAGGACCCCGTCGCTGAAGCGGGACTTGTAGTCCCCCAGGTCGTTCTGCAGGTCTCGCTCCTCATCATCTGCAATAAAATCACCGTTCAGTTACAGCTCAGACACTGGGATCAGCCCTGCCGTAACCACCGAGCCAGCACCCCGGTGCAGTTCCCCAGGACGTGCTGCAGTGGCCCCAGCGGGACCGGCCCGAGGAGCAGGCGCGTGGTGCCAGCGCTCGGGGCCGGGATCTCTGGCTGCAGTGCCACCCGCTCCACAGGCTGACTGCCCTCAGAGCCTGCGCCACTTACACTGCTGCCTTCGACACTCCTTCTGCCAGCACTTCAAACGAAAACCCAACTCCTGCAGAAAGCGCCATTCCCAGGTTTAACCCATTCCAGAGTTCACTCTGTAAGGCTTCACAGAACCTCTGGGACTAGCACTGGGACCCCTTCCAGACCAAGGGAATACTTTTCCCACCTCCTTCCCAGCTGACACCTTCCACACAGACATGGCATGACACATTTCTCCCTGATGGGATGTTTCCTGATGCTGGAATTGACTTTGCTGTCAGTGTTTTTCCAGACTGCAGTCTTGTATCTCAAGACTCATGGGTAAAATTTGGAGAGGCTTTGGAAAACCTTTCCCAGCCTCTTATCCACAGAAATCCCCGTTCTCTCTCGGCACACTGGGCCAGGGAACACAGGCAGGAGCTCGGCGGGCAGGGGCTTCTCAGCCCCCAGCTGCCTTTGGTTCCTCTTCCCAAGGGAGTCACAGCTCTGTCCTGACGGGCAGATGCGGATGTTTCACCTTCCCTTCCAGCCCCAGACGCTGTCTGTCTCCACGTCTCTCCTCTGTCCAGCTTCCTGACTTTGCTACTTGGGGTTTGGCCTTTGGGCCTCCTGAGAAATGGTAAAATAACCCCCCCAAAGTTGTGCCCCCTCAGTGTAACCACTGACTGCAGCACATGCAGAAAAGCCACAGAGAAAATACATTCAGTATTATTTTATGTGATATTTTAAAATATTCCACATTCTGCCTGCCACAATCCAGCTGTCCCATGTGGCTCCCTGGTCTCCTTCCCTCAAAGAGTGAAAACCCCACAAAACTTCCATTTGTTCCAATTAATGAGCTTCTGCATCTCAAAGCTGTTCCTTCATATCCAGGAGATGGTTGTTCACAGGAATGGAAAGCACAGTGTGAGCTCGCCCATCTCTCACCAGCTGCCTGGAGCTCTCCCCACACCCACCATCCATCGCCCCGTGGGCCAGGCAGGCACTTGAGAAACTGCCACCACAGCACCTGGACATCCTGGAGTTCCTCCCCCTCCACCACCTGGGCACCACAAACGCCTTTCCTGCAGCAGAAGCCACCACCTTCAAACGGGGCCTGGCCTTCAGCAGGTGACTGAGGGCAGGGACACCAGGCTGGGGCTGCCCCTCCCCAGCACATCTCCCAAATGGGAGTATTTTCAATCTAAGCCCACACATTCCTCGTGGCAACAAAACCCATGTGGAATCCAGTGGCTTTGTGGCACGTGCTGCAGGCTTTGTTCAGCCTGATTAAGACCTGGGTGATGTTTTCCTGACAGTTTTTAGACAGAAATTCTTATTTTTTCCCTCCCTGAACAATTGTAACCACCCTCCCTCCAATGCCACCAGCCTGCCCTGCAGAGAAACCAGTGTAATGCCTGAAGCAGACGCTTTTCCTGGAATGCTGCCCCTGGGAGCACCACTGGCCACATTCAAATCACAGCTCGAGCCAACTCAACGAGTTATTAGGGAACAACACAACAAAGGGCTTGGGAACTGCAGTTGGAGGTACTAACACACTCTGTTCACACCAGCCCTCAGTAAAAGGCTCCCACAAGTCACCCTTTAACCTTCCCTGACTCTCACTAATCCAGTCTGTCCATACAGACACAGAGGGGTTCACCAGGAAAAGGATTTTCTCCAAGTCCAAATTCCAAGCCACCAGAGCAGGGACCCCACGCAGACGAGAGATGGTTTTAGGGGGTCACTTTCAGTCAGAGCACTGCTTTTCCAAACACCCCTCATATTGCAAGCTACACAAGCACAATCTGGTTTTTAACAACCTGGCAACACTTGTCACTCCCTCACACCCACCCTTTCCCAAGTGGCATATGGGAAGGCTGTCCATGCCACTGGTAACTGTTCACAGCACACCTGGCACGGACTCCTGAAGCCACACTCCCTGGGAAGGCCCCCCCAGCCAGGTACTGGTGCTGATGGAGCAGCAGGAGCTCCAGGGGCCAGGGCCAGGGCACTGTCCCCGCATGGGCAGCCACCTCCAGCCACCTGCCAGGAGAGGGGAGCCACGTGGGGGTCAGGCTCTGATCCCAGGGAACAAGGGACAAGTGGGGAAACAGCCTCAAGTTGTGCCAGGGGAGGGTCAGGTTGGATATCGGGAACAATTCCTTCATGGAAAGGGCTGTCCAGCTCTGGCACAGCTGCCCATGGCAGGGGTGGAGTCCCCATGCCTGGAGGGATTAAACAGATGTGTGGATGCGGCACTTGGGGACATGGGTTAGTGGTGGCCTTGGCAGTGCTGGGGCAGCTTGGACTCAATGGCCTTAGAGGGCTTTTCCAACCTCACCGACTCCACGATTCCGTGACCTCCTCCCACCCTCCTGGTGGGCAGCACCACGGGCTGTGGGCAGACATGAGTGCCCAGGCCGAGCGAGGCAGAGGGCACAGCTCAGCACAGCCTCTGCAGCAGTTCCATGGCCTTGGGCAGAACTTCCAGAGCTGCATCCTGAAGCCCAGGAAAGGAACCACTGCAGTGAGGAGCCGGGCATGGCCCACTGCTGACTGAGGGCAAGGGGACTAAAGCAGGACTCCCCCGGCACTGCTGGGGTGTGCAGAGCACAGGGACACATGGGACACCTGCACCCCCTGCTCAGGACACACCAGAACCGTGAGGAGCACAGCTCCCACTGCCCAGCACGGACACAAACACCGGGAATCGCAGAATCACTGCACGCTTTGGGTGGGAAGGGACCTTAAAGCCCATCTCATTCCACCCCCTGCCATGGGCAAGGACACCTTCCACTAGACCAGGTTGCTCCAAGCCCATCCAACCTGAATCCTGCTGTGCCTTCATGCAGCTGCCAGCTGGGATGAGCAGATGACAGCCCAAGGATCCCCCTCTGGAGGGACAGGAGTGAGCACAAAAACCCACTGTGAATTCTGAGCACAAGGGTCACAGAACAGGCCTCAGCTGGAGCAGAGGGTTGCAGTTCATCAGTCAGTTAATTAATCGCCCAGGGTTCTGATCCATCCTTTTCTTTCCCTTGTTCATGAGTTTCACACTCCCAGGCCAGCTCAGCCCAGCCTGCTGACACTGCACTTAGTGCATGCTCATGCAGTCAGCTGCTTTTTAACAGCTTTGCCCATTAATTATGCTTAGATACCAATTAAATACATGTCTGAAAAACCTCCGGCTAAAAAGTTACATTATGAGGGTCAAAATCAGGGGGCCCGATTTACCATCTCCTATTTTTTCCCCCTATTTTACACTTTCATTTAACTGGAAATACTCTCTATGTACACAAACATTCTCCCCCTACAGACATGCGGGCCTGTCACAAATATCCCCCCACAGCTGGATGGAGAATGGCAGACAAGGCAGGCACAGGCAGGGACAGACAAGCGAGGGAGGGGATGCAGGAGCCACATGCAGGAGGGGTGGCCATGCACACACAGGGGGCATTAGGCAGCACTGGCTCAGGAGCTGTGAGGCTGGTTAGCAGGAACACCACAAGCCTGTTGAATCTGTGTATAATGCACAAGAGTGACACCTGGGATCGCTGCCTGAGGCCCCACTGCACAACAGCTCCAGGCAGCGTGACGAGAGCAGCATCCAAAACACTGCATTCCTCTATTTGACAATTTAGGAATGCCAAGACCCACAGCCCACCCAGCCAGGGGCCAGAGCTGGGGGTTTGGGTAAAACCATGTCTGGTATTTAGTACCTTGCTTTTCCTAGCAGGAACTATACTCAACTGCAGTGAGGTGTCAAAAGCCTCCTCCTGAAGACTGGTGCTCAGTCTGAGCAATTTGTGGTCAGCTAAACCAGTGAGGCTTTACACAAATTCAACAAGTAACTCGGCATGGATTTATCACAATGGGATGGAGATAAGGCCCAAGCTCACCTTGGACGTCTTCTTCTCCACCATCACCATCCTCTTCCTCATTGTAAGCCAGCTCAGCCTGTTTGTCTGCCTCATACTCACCCACGTTCCCATCATCCCCATTATAATCTGCCAGTTTAGAACCCTGCTGCGGGTCCACAGGGGATTCATTCTCATCAAAGAACCGGCCTGTGGAGTAGGAAAGGAGTGAGTCAGCAGCAGAGAGGAAAGAAACAGGGAGATTCTACACGAGAGCAGGTCACAGGTGGAGGCAGTTGGGGTCTGGGGTAGTTCCAGTTGGAGAGAGAGGAGGGAGAAGGAAGAGGGCTTGGACAGGGGGATAACAAGCCTAATGGAGCACCCCCGTGTGGAAAGGACACGCTCTGTCACCCAGCACTTGGACCTCCTGGAAGCTGACTGTCCCAAGCTCCTGTGCATGGAGAAGGGCTGCAGTGAGCCCCCAAACAACCACCTTGGATTGCCTATAGACACTAACACAGGTTTTCTCCGAATGCTGAAGACCTTCACTCAGTGGAAGGTTTAGTATCCATTTTTCCTGACGCCTGGCATTTTCCACACACTGGAGCCATGCCCTGCTGATGTGGTGCCTGCAGGGTGTGCCCAGCTGGCACAGGGGAACCCAGTAGAGACCTGCCCTGCAGTCTGACCTCCGCTTGTAACTACCTCCTTCATTTTGGCTTTACACTCTGCTTTCCTGTTGAGCTTTAACAGGGTTCAAAATGTCCCCCAAATCCAGTAGCTTTGTCTCCCAACAAAAAATTAAGACTAGTTCCGCATCCTGAAACGATGCACAAGAAAAACAGGAATCAGCCAGAACTACGGAATGAGCAGAACAGTCAGCCAGGCACACAGGGAGAGACCACTGGTGTGATGTCCAGCTCAGAGCTGGTGTTGAAGGGGATGCAGCTGTTCCAGCCCAGCACAGGGCAGTCTGCTTGCCCGCTGCTTGAAGGGAGCAGCGCTGAGTCCGCCGGGGCCACAGGCCTGGAGGACTGGGTATAAATGAAAAAAATGGCCTAAAGTGTGATACAATCTTTACAGACTGGGCACCCAGGCTGCTGGGGCAGGTGGTGAGGGATTTGCAGTGGCAGTAATTAACAGAGAAGTAAAATGGGAGGATGATTTCAACCTCAGGATTAAAAGGGGACAGATATGAAAATGATTTCTGAAAACAATGAAAACTTTCCTATGTGGCAGAATATAAATATCAGGACAAAAGCAGTACTATGGTTCTTCTCTGGATGGGGAGAAAAGCAGCAGAATCACACCTGGTGCAGCTCAAATGGACAGAAACAGCAGTTTCAGGTATTTTCACAGAACAAGCAAGAAGAAACCATGATCTGTTTAGAAATCCCAAGTTCCATACATTATTCATTCCCTGTTCATGTCTAATTGAGTGATCCTGGCTTTTACTGTTGGTATTTTGACACTGCATTATATACAAAACCCAGACACGACAGGAGGATTTGCACATGTTAAACCTAAACCGAGTCATGAAACACAACGGAACGTACCCAACTTCCAGCACAACCAGCCTGTGGATGCGCCACAGGTACTGTGACACACAAGCACTGAATGAACTGAAGCTGACAGCAGGAAAGATTAAAATCATGAGGAGATCCCAGGAAATGCAGCAGGTCCACATAGGCTGTGAGCTGAGCTCAGTGAGCCCCTGGTGAGCAGGACCCCCCATGAGCCCAAATCCTCCCCATCCCACCCCCTGCCATGGGCAGGGACACCTCCCATTAGCCCAGGTTGCTCCAAGCCCCGTCCAACCTGGCCTTGGACACTTCCAGGGATCCAGGGGCAGCCACAGCTTCTCTGGGCAACCTGGGCCAGGGCCTCCCCACCCTCACAGGGAAGAATTTCTTCCCCAAATCCCATCTAACCCAAATATGAAGGAGCAAAGAGAACAGACTAATCGGTGACAATTCCTGACTCCCACATATCCCCTCACAGCCTACAATGGAGACATTTCCTTCACAGCTCCTGCCTACACAGCTAGACCCCCCATCATTTAATATACGGCCAGGGCAAACAGATAACTCATTAAAAACCCCAGAGCTTCAATATGAAGGTCTCTCATTCCTGAAGCTTCCCTTGATAAAACTAAGCAGCCTGGAAGACCTCAGGGTGCAGAGGGGATGCCAAGACTGCCCAGGTTCTGTGCCAACTTAATACACCTACCCCTGCTGCATCACAAAGATCCACGAGTCATGTTAGAACAACCCAAGTCTTCCCAAAAGATCTGTTTCTTCACAAAAATCTTATTCGGCTAAAAAAACCCCAAGAGGAGATGTTTCAGCAGTAAGTTTTTCCTCCCAAACACCCCTTTCCCACCCAAGTGCTAAACCATTAGAACTGGGTCTTCAAAAATAGCATCACCCACAACACACACACCTGTGTGCACCTGTCTGGAGGCTCCTACCTTGAGCAGACACGGAAGAGAAGGGTTCTGGAACCACGTTCTGTCCAACACACATTCCCCCCACCACAAAGACCCCTGGTGTAAGGGCTGAATTCTTACAATACTGTCCAAAACACAGCCTTTAAGCCAAGTAATACAGTAACTCAGTATCCTGTGTGTATCAACGTCCTGTCTTAATCTATTTAAATGTGCAGTCATTTCCAAAAGCATTCTAAATTCCAATAAGGAAATAATTTTTTTAAATAGCTGAATATGCATGTGAAAAATTAACATTAAAGCACATCTTTTACCCAGGAACACATTACAATCCTTCCCAGGCTCCCTCTCCGAAGCCACCCTCTGCAATGGTCCCTGTTTTCCAGACAGGCACTATCACAGACAGAGAATGAAGGGATTTTTTTAATATACTGAAATGTGTGATATTGGCCAACTTACTTTGCTTAATTTTCTGCAAGTCGCTCACTCGGCTCTTTGGGATTTTTATCTGGTCTGTTTCAATCTTGTGCTCTTTCTGGGCTTCCACCTTTTCTTCAAAACTCAGGTGTTGGAGAGAATTTGGAGGGATCTGCTTCGCAACGTCGGCGTTTCCATTGCTGTCACTGGGCAAACCTGCAGTGAGGAGGTGTCAGTGTCTGCAGGTCTTACACGGCTCCAAAGAAGGCAGAGGATAATTGGTCACATTTTAATTCCTAATCAATCCCACACCGTCACCTTCCCAGCTGACTTTCCACACGTGCTTCAGCTCTCGATGGAGCTCAGAACAGTAATAGATTTATGTATTTCTTTTATCCTCCTGCTGATTCTGCTTTTCAAGCCTACCAAGCATCATTTATTGTATCAAGAGCTCCGATCTGAGGACAAGGGTGTGGCAGGGCACAGAAGTTATGCTAAAAACAATAACCAGAATCACAGGACTCTATAGCCAAGGAGCCAAGAACACTCTGATTCCCCTGAAATTCCCATCAAACTCCTGTCGATAAACTCCAGGCTCAACAAAGCAAGCTTTTCACTTGTTCATCTTATGCTTTCTCATTAACAGAAGTGAAAACGAAGGACTACCTTCAAAGTATCAAACTGTTTAAAAGATTTGGCATTTGGAAACAACAATCTTTAAATGTGTGTGCAGGCTTTGAGCTCCCTCATTTTGGAATTCTGCTCACACATCCACAGCAAAAGGAAAGAAATAAAGAAAAACTTCTGTTGTCTTTTTCCAAAAGAACCAATAATGGGCAGAACAAAAACTTGGAGCTGTTTCGTTATCTTGAGAACTTTGTATTTAATTTATTAATATTAAAGTTATATCACTGCAGGACTTTCAGTTCTCATGTCCTAAACCTCCCCCATGTCATTCTCACGTGAGCTGTTCCCAAGGACAGGAGGACTGAACAAGAGACAAAATGCTGGTTTATCTCTGACTGTGGCCACCAAAAGATCGACAACCAACCCCTGAGGTGCAGCCCTAATTAGTTTGATTACTCTGTCCACTGGAGGACTCCCCAAGCACTTATCTCTGAAACTTCTAACTCAGATCGGCTGAAATTGGCCAGAAGGCTCAGGAATTCCTGGTGTGGAGAGTACAGACAGAGATCCTACAACAGGCAGCCCGAGTGCCTCAGTCAGCCAGGTAAGAACACAGCCTTGGATCCTACAGAAATGTGTCTTTGGTTTTCTGCCAAAATACTGCCTTGTCACCTCTAACAGGAATTTTACCTGGTGCCAGGTTCGGAGCATGGGGCTGTTCAGTTGGAAGGTTCATAACAGGTGGATGACCTTCACTTTTAGGAGCTGAAATAAGTGGCTTTTTTAAAGCTAAAACAAAACACAGGGACAAAAGCATTAACAGGAAACAAACAAGACAGTATTTACCTGGTCTAACTCTTAACAGTCCCGTAAAGTCTTTGGTTTCCTTGTTTTCTTGGTTTTTAACCACAGACGAAAATAAAAAAAATACAATAATATTTCGGGAGGGGGATTATCTGAAACATTCAGTTTTGAGCATTCCAACCTCTAAAGCACAGCAGAAATGATCTATTTTACATTGCACTTGAATTTTATTACCACAGAGAGATTTCAAAGTCCTGCATTCACTGTGAACCACACGGTGTTCACACACAATATATACGTCACCAAGACCCCAAACATGAAAGAATTAAGAGTATTTCTTCTCACCAGTGGGAGTATCTTCAGCTTTTCCTGGGTCATTATCTTCTATTTCAGGCATGCCTGCATCTCCTCCTGCTTTGATTTTCTCTGCAAGACAAGAACAGGATATTCTGCCTTAGTAACCTTTCAGTCTGAACCGTGAATTTCCCCCTTGTGGGAGGCTCTAACTTAGTAAAATCACTGCAGCTAATCAAGTTATCTGAGCCAAACAATTCCTTGTTCTACTTCAGAGAAATGCACAGTTCTGGAGGACAGCAAAGGGTCCAACACAACCGGTCCATTCTGTCAGAAATGCCAAAAAAGAAAATACCTTTGTCATTTACAACATGCTCTGAAGGCTCCTCGTTCTTCTCTGTGTCTTTACCTTCCTCCTCTGCAACCATCTCGGGTACTGCCTGGCCATCATTGCTGGGACTGACTTCAGTGTCTTTACTGGACTGAATTTTTTGTGTGGCCTGTTAGAACAAATTCACAAGGAGCCAATATTAAGCACATCCCTGGAAATTACAAAACAAATGCCCACAAATTCAAGATTACTTCAGGTAAGCAAAACTGCATTTATGACTTCACTGATGAGCAAAGCAATGAGCAGAGTCCCCTCTGCACAAAGCTGTGTCCTGGGGGTATGGACACAGCACTGAACAGACAACGCACCAAACTGCACAGCTGCAGGACATTTCTATTGCCACACCAGCTGTTAAGGACAACACAAACAGGTTAAGGCGTGGTTGGCCTTAAGCCTCAGGTCAGATCCCTGAAGGAATTCCAGACTGTAAGAAAAGATCTGTCAGAAATCTGCTCTCAGTCTGCCTTATTATTTGAAATGTTTATAGACAGACAAAGTAAGAAAACAAAATTTTAAGCAAAGCAGGTTATTTCAGCAGTTTGCAGGAAAGAGGCCCAAATTCTACTGGCAGCTCCACGTAATTGCAGCCTTGATACCGTTCCAGCACCGTTATTTCCATCCCATTAGCACCCAGAGGCCTCAGCAGAGCTCAGGTTCCCTCTGCAGTGACCCAGGCAAGGCTGTGGGAACACAGATCCCACCCGGAGAGCTGAACAGCAATACCCACAGGAGTGGGTACCTACAGGAAGAACTGAAATCCTCAGCAATGATGTCATGGAGGAAGGTTGGAGCAAAGCAAAGAATCTGGCCTCATCTTCCAGCTCAGTCCACTGGCTGAGCAAACAGGCACATTTCCTACATTAACACTCATTTAGGGCTGCTCAGGGGGATGTTTAACACAAGGTTAGGAGAGAAATGTCCCAGGCCTCCACATCCCTGAGGCAACCAGCAGATTTTGGGCTCTTCTCACTCAACACAAAATTCCCTGCCATTACCTTTTGTTCCCGTGCAACCTGGTCCATTAATTTCTTGATGTTCTCTTCATGCTGCAGCCTCATTTCCTTGATCTGCTGCCCACACTGCAGGCTTGAGGAGAAACATACCATTAGATATACTTCATTTGTTGTGTCTGCTCTCCCACAAATCAAATAAGGGGGAAAATATGAAGTGGCACAAAAAGCCAAACCTGAGATATAACTAGAATAGACTGTCCAAAATGCCTGGTCCTGGCATGTGTATGGAGTGGGAATGGACTGAATACAGAAAGAAAGCAGAACTGGAAAAAATAGGGACAGAGCAGAAAAAACAGTAAAATAAACAGAATGGTCTTGAATATATTTCCTCCAAAAGCTGGAATGCAACCAAAAAGTCAAGCTCCACAGTTAATCTGTCAGCAAATATTAATTCTACCGGGAAAGCAACGCGTCTTTTTGGCTGTCAACAGAGAAGATACACAACCACCACTATCAGTTACTGCTCCCAACTCAAATAACACGATCTGAATACATAGCCACGTGTCCCAACTTCCCTAAGAAGCCACAGACATCAGCCTGAGCAGCAGATTTCCCATCTCCCACAAACCCTCAACAGCACAGAAAGCACATTTTGTGTGTGTGAAAGCTTCAAACACTTTCTCAAGTGTTAAACCTCCCTCACTCCTCAACACTGCAGGAGTAGTGTGTTTGTTTCTCCATCATCAACTTAAAAGGCTGAGGTCAACTTAAAATTTCAATCTACGCAATGCTGCTTTCAGCTTCAGTTAAAACAAATGAAATTATACCGTTAGAAAGGCAGCAATAAGCAACTAGTGACACAGGACCATGTCCATTAAACACTGCCATGTGTTTGTTAATTAAATCTCCATGTCATAAAAAATGCATTGACTTAAAAATGCTGAGCAATTCCAGAGTAAGCCAAGATTCCCCTTCACTCCTATCTCACTTTGAGGGAGGAGTAGCACACCACCAAGAAACACAACTTGAAAGTCAAACAGCTACTACCATGCATCGCCAAGTGAGCACACTCCAGCTGGAGGATTAGCAGACACAGGATTAATCAGCACTTTTTAGTAAATACAGACCCCCATCACACGCACAAACGTGCAGTTACCACCGCTCCTGAGGACATACCTGTCATATTCCAGCCTCCTTGTAAGGTAGGTGTTGTTCTTCTTGTACTCGTGCAGCTGATCCTCCTGGCGGATGAACTCCTGCCGTAACTCTGCCAGTTGTTCTAGGCCAGAAAGCAAACACCAACGTGAACTGAGAAATATAACCAAAAATGCCCTGTGGCAGATACAACTTTCAGTATTGCTAAATAAGTAAAAAATTGCTTGAGTTTTATGTTAGTTCATCTAGATATAAGGATTCTTAAACTAATTTGAAGAAGATGCCACTTCACTCATGTAAAGACAAGCAGCATGAATCGGAGAAATTCTTCTGAAATTCTTCTTATGGTAAACCCCCTAAATTTTTCTTTACCTTAGCATTGTGTAAGGCTTCTGAATGCAATTTCACTGTCTGTCAGGAAATGCAATTTCCTGAAAGATTCTGCGACTCTGAGGAACACAAAAGCCCTACCAGGTTACTTCGGGCACGATGCTCAAACAATGTCTGTAGTGACTGTAGAAAAGGAAGCACCTTCCCGCTATCCATAAAATCAACACGTATTTCCTGTCTCCACAACTGGTCTGGAAGCTCTCCCCACTCCTCAGGCTACAAGTAATTAAGCTTTCTGCTGTTTTAAGTTGCAGTTGCACAGATACAGGCAGAAACCACATGTGTTGTTGTGGGCAGGCATGTTCATGTTTGGGCACTCGCTGCTCCAGCTCCCTCTGCAATACTCCAGACACAGTAAGATCACAGGTGTTATAATCATATAGATCAGCCTTAAGAGATGTTTACTGGGGGTTTTCTAACCCAGCATAACCATCACAGTGTTTCTGATCAAACCTGTGTACTTGGCCATGAAAATGATTCTAAAACCTTGGAAGTCGGCAGTGCCAGAGCACACATTCCTTCTGCAGACAGCAACGTCCACAAGAGCCAACCCTGCACTTACCCACACCAGGAACAAACAAATACAATGAGATTGCACATTATGGGATGTTCCAGCATCACCTGATCCTTCCTTTAAACTGCATTCTGCAGCACCTGGGCAGTTAAAGTGCACAGCTCCAGCCTGCCAAGTGAGTTTGGCCCAGAATCCCTCACCCTTTAGCCGATGTATGTCCGCCATCTGATACGAGATGTTGTTCTGCAGCTTCATCTGGAAGGAAGAAAAGGCTGGATAAATACAGGTAACCAGGGGGTTGGCAAGGGTTTGGGCTGCAAACACTCAGGTGTGTCTGTTTGCTTTGTAAAGCCAATGTATGGAGAGGATTATGGGAATGACAAAGTTCCGGGAAATCCAAGTCCTGTGTATTTAGTGACATCACCAAACTAACACTGTGTTCAGGCTTTGCTAACAAGGGCTTAAATTTAATTCCAGAACACATTTCTATCAAAAAAGTAGATTGTCAGGACTAAAATAAACACGCTGCATCCTGATAGTGCAGGAGGGACAGTGAATGGCCAATGTCAAAGCACAGGTGGGTAAAACTAAACACGCAGCCTCAACAACAAAACCAACTGTTATCTAAGGTGTATCATATAACAGAATTGTTATATTTAAATAAATCTTTTATGTGTTGCTACTTAATATTCCTAACACAAATTTTATTTTAAGAGGGATAAATTCCACAACAGCTTTTAATTTGATATTTTCAGTAAGGAAAAGAATAGCAATTAGAGTAAGTAAGAAATGCATGTACACAAAGTCTTGAAGTAAAGATGCTTTTTCTTGTTACATAGAGACAAAACCCAGCAGGAACGAAGAGGAAGATGCATGAACAGACTACGCCAAGAAAGTGTGGAAAATCCCCACCTGCCATCAAGCACCTCAGAGGCTGAGGTTATTCTGCTTGCAGTTCCATGATGATAGAAAGGGTAACTCTAGGAAGGTGCTGAGTGGGGCTGTCACTCAAGGGGGACAAGGTCAGCACCACCTCTGGGGATGGCAGTGCCAGCACAGCCACTCGGCTGGCACACCCAGACACAGGGGCTGTTTCAGTTCCCCCCAGCCCCTGCAGTGTCTGGGTCAGTCATCTCCATTTCCTGTCAAAACAAACCCCAGACACACCTGCCCTGTAGGATTTCCTGCCCCCACCTCCGCCTTCCCTTTTGTCATATCATTCATTCATTTCAAACTCTTTCCTGTTGTTACCAGAGGCACCCGGACTGGGCTGGTCCGTTTGTCCCCTGTGGTACGATCAGGCATCCTGACTTGGGACTCCAGCCCTAGAGGAACTGCTGAGGTGGCGCTTTGTGCAGCACACAGTGCACACAGAACACGAGTCCGGCAGCTCCTGGCACACAGCAGAGCTGCCTCGGGGTGCAGAGTGCTCCAGCCAGAGCCTCTGTGCCAGCCTGCAGGATCCTGGCTCAGCCCTGGCAGCAGGACACACAGGGGGGCTGCAGGCAGTAGACCCTGTACCACGCCCAGAACAAAAGTCAAAAGAGTTCTGGAGTGTGGAGAGGCACTACCACAGCTCCCACCTAGGAGGGGACACAGAGCTGCTTCACAAGGCTTTTCCCAAAAAAAGGAAAGCAAGTGGAATTGAAAAATTAGGGACAGAGCAGAAAGAACAGTAAAATAAACAGAACAGCCTTGAACGTACTTCCTTCAAACCCCAGAACGTAACTGAAAAGTCCAGCTCCACAGTGAATCTGTCAGCATTTATTAATTCCACTAGGAATGTGATCTTTGGGTAACCTGAGCCCCCTGATCACACTGCTCTGGAACACGGACAAAATGTCCCCCTCCCCTCCTCCCACCAGGGACTCTCAAGGAGCCTCCTGCCACGTCAGAGCCGTATTTTCCACGTGCTCTGCCCACCAAGGCATTCAAGGCCCTGTCTTTACAAGATGCCCAAAGCAACACCCCACCCAGGGACAGCCTGGCTTCGACTTGCAGAGCTTCACTTCAAAAGCGCAGGTAGCCCTGGGGTGGGGATTTCCCAGGGAAGGAGGAGACACAAGTCACCACCAAGCCTTTCCATGCCCCAGGTACACACCACACCAGCTCCCTCCCTCCTACAGACCCAGGACACGGGGGCAGGCGCACACAGTGATTTGTTGAGTGCTAATGAAAAAGCATCTTGCCCTATTTT
Source organism: Oxyruncus cristatus (assembly GCA_013399855.1). Taxonomy (NCBI): domain Eukaryota; kingdom Metazoa; phylum Chordata; class Aves; order Passeriformes; family Cotingidae; genus Oxyruncus; species Oxyruncus cristatus. Next base: position 333,806 of record VXAY01002246.1, read on the forward strand.
GCAAAACCACTGACAATAATCACCACAATTTTCTGTTTTCCACTCTAATGCAGCTGTTTCCCAGAACCCAGTAAGTCTACAAAAAAAAAAGAGACCCTAGGAAGAAGTGGGGTCTGTTTTCAAATCCTCATCTATCAGAATTCTTCACACACAACCCTTCCCACTGGCTCCTGCTCATCCCATAACCATGTGGCCTGGCCTGTGAGCAGGAGCTGGATGGGAAAGTGCAACAGTTTTATCACACAATCTTTCATTTTGGTGATTCTGAGTTTCAGAGAGGAGTGACAGAATTTATATCCAGCTCAGCTGACAGCAAATGTCCCTCATCTGAAGGATAGAAAGGGAAGAAGCTTTTTTATGATTCAGGGGATCTGTTCCACCTACACATGCAAATCCCAAGAGCCATGGCACAGGTCCAGCTCTTCCTGAGCCACGTCCTCCTTCAGTCTAGACCTGTTTGTAGTGCTTAGAGTTCTCAAGGGCTCCTCAGGGCCTGTCCAAGCACTTGGGATGGAGAAAATGAGCGCTCTGCAGCCCAATGAGCCCTGCACAGCAAAAACCACCAGAAATGCTGTGCATGGACACGTGACAACGCCCCAGCGCTGTCTGAGTTTTAAGTCTTGTCATACAACAACTCCACTTTGCTGCTGTGAAGCTGCAGCTTTGCAGTCTGGGGAGTTATCAGGGAGTTTTGGCAACAAACACACCCAGCTGCTCCCAGGGGTGTTTGACCCAACAGCTTCATCCCAAGCACTGCTGGGCAGCAGGGAAGGGCAAGGCTGTGCTCCTCACCTGGCCTGGCCAGCAGAAGGTGTGGAACGAGAGGTCCCCACAGCCGGGACCCTGCTGCCTGCAATCTCTCCACACCGATTCCTGCCAGTCACACCTTTTACTGACCTTCTTGCAAACGGATGTGGGAAGCCATGGAAAAAAAATATATCCTAACGGTATGCCACAAAACCCCATGGAATACTCAGGAAGCTGATGCTACCTGTGCATGCAGCACCGGCCCAAACTCCAAGCAGGCACTACCCCTGTCTGCCTCTCAGAGGGAGCTCCAAAAGAGAACTCCTGTTCCAAGACCCCAGAGACCATCAAGAAGGCCATCACAGGGTGACAGAGCAGAATTCCCAAGAACTCTAGTTTTTTCTCTTTTTAAACACAAGACACCAAGGTCATGAGCCCACATTTGCTCCTAAGAGCAAACATATCCCAGCTCATTCCACACCCAGGGGAGGGAGGGGAGAGCCAAGAGTTTGGGCTTGACTCCAGAGATCCCTGAGCCAGAGGACTCCAGAGATCCCCGAGCCAAGGGAAAGCTGCTGCAGAAACTGGAGTTGCCTCAGCACTGGGAAAGGCATTTGATTTATGTGACCACAAGGCAAAGAACCTCAGCTAAGGACAAAGGAGTACAAAGCAGAACTGACACTGAGAACCACCAGAGCAGCATCTTTCAAACGAGTTTTCCATGAAATAAGCCTGGAGCTGTTGTGATCACTTGATACCCTGGGAATACCAGTGCTGGTGTTTTATTTGAGCTCCTGCATTTCATAAATGGACTACAATCACTGGTAAAAAGCAGTTTAGTCAAAAAGACTAAGTTCTGTTTTGAGACAAAATTATTCAAGTCTTTTTTGGTTAGACACTGCATATCTGCTACTAATTTTTGGTGACAGATCTTTATTCTCTAAAACAAAGCTTTATTCTCTCAGAGAAGTACAGTCACTTAAACACAGTCACTTAAAAGCGGGTTTTTTAAGGAAAAGGTTAGAATTGTTGCCCCGAGAAAAGACAGTGGCTCCCATGGGAGGAAAAAGGCCAGTGACTGCTTTTTGATAAAATCCTACTATTTTGGCCTCTTAGGGCACAACAAACATTTCAAACACAAGAGAGGGGACGGTCAAAAGCCACGAGCTCACAGGGCCTTAACTGGCAGCCTCTGGAACAAAGGAAGACACAGGGCACACACTACAGGCACTGAACAGTAAATTTAATCTGTGGGGTCTCCCTGGCTCCTCCCTCCTGCTGCCCTCCCGCTCTGCCCTGTGCGATGCCACACTCCCAGAGCACCCAAACCCCAGGCAGGTTTAGGAAAACACCCAGTGCTCAGCAGGCAGACCTTGTTTGTATCCTGTGCATCCAGGGGGCCCTGGCTCCCAGGAAACCATCCTACACTCCCAACTTAGCACCTGCACCTTCTGTCCCGGCGTCCTACAGTAACACATCCCAGATTTCCACAAAAACACAGACGTCTTGCACTGAAAGCACCCCTTGCCACGGAGCCCAGAAACTGGAGCACAGAATCCCTGAAGCTGGAAAAGCCCTCCCAGCCCATGGATCCCCCCTGTGCCCCATCCCCACCTTGTCCCCCAGCCCAGAGCACTGAGTGCCACGGCCAGGCCTTCCTTGGGCACCTCCAGGGCTGGGCACTCCAAACCTCCCCGGGCAGCCCCTGCCAAGGCCTGACCACCCTTTCCAGGAAGAAATTCTTCCTGAATTCTTCCCGATAGCTTACCTGAACCGCACCAGGGCAGTTCTACACCTGCAGGCAGTTACACTAACACACCCAGCAAGCTGATTGCCCTTCTGCAGACAGAAGGGGAAATATCTTGGCTAAAACCCAACTGCCTTAGAATCACTAAATCATTGAGGTTGGAAAACACCTTTAAGATCATGGAGTCCCTTCCATATCTAACTGGGCTTTTTATTCCAATCTCAGGAAAAATAAAAAAAAAATTTGCTGAACACGCAAATGGCTTAATTTTAATGGTTCTGTAGGAAACTTTAATACAAACTTAATAATTTCGAGGGAGTCTAACTCTGGAATGGGGCAGCTTTTTCTGACAATTAAATGCATTTTTTATGCTGCTCATCCTCTGTGTGATATAAAGGGCCAAAGAAACAGACCCAGCCAGCACTGTTCTGAGACTGTGGCATTTCCATAAACTCCACTGTGAGAACAGTGTTCAAGAAGCAGAGTGATGACCTGCATGCAAATACACCCCACGCTCACCCTGAGCAGGAGAACTTGTGTGCTGTGCCCTGGGAAGCTCCCGGGACGCTTATGAAAGAGGAACAGTGAAAGTCGAGGCACTCACTCATCTTCCACAACAAAGAAATCCCCAGGCCACCCCCACTGAAAGGACCAGTTCAGTTTTGTATGAGCTTGGCTGCTCCAAGCAAAGCAAAATGACACGTTATGTCAGCAGCAGGATTTTTTTTCCCCAAGTACACGCTGGCAGCATAAAAATCAGAGTGTGCTGTGCCAGGCATTCCGAGAAGCAAGCTTAGGGTGCCACCGAACACGGGTTTCATTCCCCTTGAAACTGTAGCTTTATGGCTCTGGCTGGGTTCTTCTGAGTGATCACAAAAGATCAAATAACCTCAGCAGAGTCAGCTCAAAAAATAACAAGCAAACTTAAAACCGCCTTACGGAAAAGAGCGAGCTCGGGGGGTGTTCATTGTTCGCACACACACTGGACGTTTTCAGCCGGCTCTGGGGGTGTTTTCAGAAACCCGAGCGCACAGCAGTTGTCCCACAGCACCAGCCCAGCGCCTCGGGGCCGTTTCACCCCTGAGGAGCAGAGGCTGCGGGGACACCTTGGGCGGGCGAGGACCGACAGAGCCGCCGGCAGGGCAGCGGGGACCCCCCCTTACCTTACCGTCCTCGCAGCGCTTCACCTGGCCGTCCCTGGCCTGCAGCTGGCTGCTCAGGTGGCTGTAGTCCGCCTCCTTCTGCTCCAGCTGCTTCCTGTGCGAGTCCACCTTGCCCAGCAGGTCGGAGTTGCGGCGCTCCAGGCGGCCCCGCGCCACCTCGGTGCGCTGGGCCTGGCTCTGCAGCTCGGCCAGCTCCTCCCGCAGCAGGGCCTGGCGGGACGCCGCGTTCCAGCAGTGGAAGGCGAGCACGGCGATCACGGCCAGCAGCGCCACCAGCACCAGCGAGGGCAGGCGGCCGCCCCGGCGGTTCGCCCCGAACCCCACCATGGGGGAGGCCGAGGAGGTGGCGGCGTCCGGGCACCGGGGGGGCCGCGCGGGGGCCCTGAGGGGACCGGGGGCGAGGGG
>VXAY01002246.1:337872-370802 GCA_013399855.1 Oxyruncus cristatus
CGGGAGGGACCGAGCGCAGGCTCCGAGCACGGCCCGCCCGGCTCAGCCGCCACCGCGGCGCCCCGCCCGCCGCTCTCGCGAGAGGAGCCCGCGCAGCTCTCGCGAGAGCTTGGCCCCGCCGTGCCCTGGGGGCGGGTCCGGCTGTGGGGGCGTCACGGCCCGGGGCGGAGGGGACGTGGGGACAGTGAGGAACAGTGCGGGACGTTAAAGGACATTAAAGCTCATCCAGTGCCACCCCCTGCCATGGGCAGGGACACCTCCCACTAGCCCAGGTTGCTCTAAGCCCCGTCCAACCTGGCCTTGGACACTTCCAGGGATCCAGGGGCAGCCACAGCTTCTCTGGGCACCCTGTGCCAGGGACTCCCCACCCTCCCAGGGGAGAATTCCTTCCCAACATCCCATCTCTCCCTGCCCTCTGGCAGTGGGAAGCCATTCCCTGTGTCCTGTCCCTCCCTCCCTTGTCCCCAGTCCCTCTGCAGCTCTCCTGGAGCCCCTTTAGGCCCTGCAAGGGGCTCTCAGCTCTCCCTGGAGCCTTCTCTTCTCCAGGGGAATCCCCCCAGCTCTCCCAGCCTGGCTCCAGAGCAGAGGGGCTCCAGCCCTGGCAGCAGCTCCGGGGCCTCCTCCGGACTCGCTCCAACAGCTCCACGTCCATGTGTTGGGATACTGGGGCAGAAACAGGGTGGGCTGTTCACTCCTCACCTGGAATGTGTTTCTGGAGGGAACACAGCATGTCCTGGGAATGAAGTGAGGGAATGAGTCTTTTGTTTTATAAGAAACACTCAGATAAATCATTTATTGCTGATCATGTTGCCTCACGGGGGAAAAGGTGCACAGAGCTGGGCTGAAACATGGAACCAGCTCCAAGGCTCGAGACATGCTGCAGCCGCTCCCTCAGTGTGAGGGGAGATAAACCACAGCAAAGTCATCCTGCGAGTGCTCACTGACACAATCACCTTGGGATCTGTTGGTTTTATTCCCTGTGATGGTATTTAGCAGCAGTTCTGCGGCACTGGTGTGGCCAAGCCCCTCGACAGCAGAGGTTTTCAGGGAGCTCCTGGGCACAGCACATGCACAGCACAATCCGGGTGTCTCCAGCTGCAAATGGTGTGGGGAGGATGCGGGAGGAACAGAAGGGCTTCAGTTTTCCTCCTAAAAGAACAAAACCCAGCATTTAAGAAACAGAGTATAAAATCCATTCCTGAGACACATCATACACTGTGCAGAACGTCAGCTGTGACAAAGGTGTCATGGCATGTACGTCCCTTCCTCTTTCCCCCCGATTCCAACCTTACATCCCCCTATTTGCACTTTGGCGTTTTAATTGGTGCTACACTGATGACCCATTAATTTGCCATCCTGCTCTCTGCAGATGGCAGTGCAGATTCACATTCCAAATCCAGCGTCGCAAATATTACCTCCTTGTGAAGCTGGACAGTTCCAGGGTTTGAGTCTGCCTTGTTCCATTTGTTCTTTCTGGCTGCACTTACCCTGTGCCATCCTGAACAATCTGAGCCAGGAAATGTTTGTCTAAATAACAATGTCAACACAATATAACCGTGACGGGTTTGAGTTCAGAATTATACCTGGGTTTATTTTATGTAACTTATGCCTGGGTTTCACATGCTTTGGTTTTGTACCAACCCGTAAGCCTGCTCAGAAATCTCCTGTTTTCATGTAGTGCTCAGTGATGTTTCCCACCCTCTCATTTCAGCCATTTCTCTCGAAATTTATGTGATTTCTCAGCTCCTCGAAGTTCAGGGTCAGAACTGGCCCCTGCACATTTGTTGTGGTTTCCTTTGCACATCTGGGAGCTGAGGCAGTACCAGGGAGTTTTCTTTTTGCAATTAATTTGCCATTTAATTTCAGCTGTGTTCCAGGCCCCATGATCCTGTCCTAGTCTGTTCTTTTCCTGGTTGGAAAGGTACTCCTGTTCCCTCTTCCTGGCTGTAATCTTGCATTGTATTTTGGAATAACATATCCATGGCATCTCCAGCTCAACCTCTGACCAGGATCTTGGCTGGTCCTTGGTTTCTCTGGCTTGTGACCTCTCCACATTATGGTGGGAATGGGGATATCCTCTCCCTGCAGCACTCAGTGTCTCATCCTGAAACACAGTGGAAGCACAAGAATTAAGTTTTAATCCTTGGACCTCTCATGGAGAAGGTGAAGGATGCAAAGAAGAACATGTATTTGGGATTGTATCAAAATCTTACAGATTTTTCTATGTGTCTTTTCCATTTGTCTGCTGCTGATAATATAGTCAATGGCTATTTGACAGAAGAATAGTAATAAAATAGCAAACTCTTATATTCATTAAGATAATCAAGAAGAAATAATGCAGTCAGTATTTATGGATTTTTTTTTACATCACAGAGAAGAAAAACTGATTTAATGGAATTAATTTTCTGTTACCATTACAAGGATGTCATAAAAATGTGCAGAGGTTTGACAATATAAAATTATAGTGGTTCTGGAAGGTGTTAACATTACCCAAGGAAGAATGGTTAGAAGTGGTAATAACTGCAGAGGGGTGTAAACAGCAGCGTGAGAGCCTTTGTCAAGGGAGAAAACGCACAAAACTGCCTCAAAAACTGAGAACCTGCTGCTTCAAGCCTGGTGCCATTACAGCCCAGGACAGGGCAGCCTCCTTGCTTGGTTTGCTGGTGAAATCCGTAATACGCATTTGATTTTCTTCTTCCCTTCAGACATTGCACTTTGCAAAGAAGTTGCTGATTATTTACTTCCTTTTTTTTCCCCTGCTGTAAAGATGGAAAGTTTAGGAGCCTCACATGTGGTATTTTTAGAACCAGTGTTGTATTGTTGCTGCCCTGGCACTTTTATCACTTAAAGCAATGAAACATTGGAGTTGTTGTTCTAGTCAAGTATTTTGATCCCTTCAGAATCTGAAGCAGGTTTCTAAATGAAAGATAAATTTAGCTATGTTTATTTTTCATGCCTAATTTAATTCAAATATAAGAAGACAGTCTGATTTAATAATCTATTCAGCATTACAGAAAACTGGTGATTTTAAAAGTATCTAATCAAATATTCTAAGATCCTGTTTCCTTCCACTGCATCAGAATTAACCTTTTTTTTTTTTATGTATTACAAGTTTGTGTTTTTTGCAAACATTCTGAACACAGAACTCAAATTATCCCAGACTTTTAGCATATCCTTAAAAACTGATTAACATACTCCATCTGTTGGTACGCCGAGCAACTGTCCAAATGAGCAACATTTCCATGGAGATTTGTAAAACTACAGTTAAAGTAGGAAAACAGCTCTAGGAGGGGAGTGCTGGGATGTTTTATTTCAATATGATTGTTGCAGCTGGAGATTGTCTAGCAGAGTGGCCACCACGTCCCCACTTCAGAGTAGTGTCTGTTCACATTTTGGGTCTGTAAAAATAGTTCATTTCCCAGTCAGCACATTCCATGCGTGCCCAGGGCTGGTCATTTCTCAGGGAACAAGGGACAGGAGGAGAGGAAATGGCCTCCAGCTGTGCCAGGGGGGGTCAGGTTGGACATCAGGAGGAATTTCCTCATGGAAAGGGTGGTCAGGCCTTGGCAGGGGCTGCCCAGGGAGGTTTGGAGTGCCCAGCCCTGGAGGTGTCCAGGGAAGGCCTGGCCGTGGCACTCAGTGCTCTGGCTGGCTCAGAAGCATCTCTTTCCCATTTCTAGTGAAGTGTAGCTTTGGCTGCAGAAGTCAATTAAGGCCTGTTGACTCCCAAGGCAAATGTTTGCTGTGTTTCTGAAGGGTGAAGGTGGCACTGGAGCAGCTGGAGGAGGAGTTGAATGGAATCGGTTCTGGGTTTTAGAGCTGAAATGGGGTTATGTTTATTTATGGCCACCTGAGGTTTGGAAATCTTTCTGAGAATAAGTGCTTTGGAGTGAGATATCAGAATCAATCTCTTAGAACATGTTGCTTTATGAAAACAGAACAGGGAACATCTGGGATTGGCTCACCAAATGCCAGCCCAAAGAGCAGACCTGTATCCAGGGAATTGTGATTGGCTTGAAGCTGCATCCTAGGCGGGGAGCAGGGAGCACATGTGTTCCTGGGGAGCAGCTGGGGAGGCGCAGTGCAGAGTTTGGCATTTTGGAAAAAGGTGCTTTCTCTCAATAGTGTTTCACAGAAGAAAGTTTGTTTTCTCTTTTAATGGCAGCTCCAAGGGGATGCTGGGATTCCTGAAACAGCAAGTGACATTTCCAGCAGGGATAAACCCACAGCTGTTGGCAGGAGCTCCCGTAGGTTATTGTGGATAATCACTGAAAAGGCAAAGCATTGATTTTGGTTTCCTTTTGCAGGGAACTGTCCGAGTGGGAATGAAGAGTGAACGGTGCACTGGGAATGGCTTTGTGCTGAGCTTCCGAGAGGAGCTGATGGTTCAGAGCTCCCGGAGCTCCCGGGGATGCAAATCAGGCTGGGCATGCCCAGAGCAGAGGTGGGGGGATCCAAATGCCCCTTTTCCCTCGAGCAGGAGTGGTTGCAGGAAGGGGAAAGCACTGCTGTGGATTTCCCTGGAAAGAGGTGAGCTCCAGAGGAGCAGAGCTGCAGCCAGGTCACTGGAGCAGCTGTTGAAGGAGGTGGCCTGAGGAGCACAATGTGAGGCAGAAAGAAGAATGTCCTTGGAGATGGGGTAGCATGGCCCCGGAATGGGTGCAGGAAGCCTGTGGGCATTCCCTGCTCCTGGAGGGAAAGGTTCTGTGTGCTGGGAAGAAGCTCAGCTGGAGTGCAGACAAGTATTTTAACACAGTGGGTTGTGGTTCTGTTGTCTCACGTTGTGGTTTCACAAAACATTTACCCTCAATTACTGTTTCTTTGTTGCTGGGGAGCAGAAGCAGAGGAGGAAAATAATAATTTAAATTTAACTCTGCTAAATATACATGAGATTTCCTGGGACAAAGAAAAGACTTCTGTAGCTTGAGGGGGTGTTGCTGTGCCAGATTTCAGAGGCTCTACTACAGCCAATAACATTCTTAGAGCAGCTTAGTTAGAAGCATTTTTATAACATTTTTTTAGGCAACACAAATACAGCCATTGCCTCCAGGAGTGTATGGTATTCCTCTGGAAGTCACAGCAAATATATCTGTGTGGTGCTGCTTGTTACTGGATTTATTTATGGGAATTAGAGAGAGACCAGGATGACACAAGTTTAAGATCATGCCCTTAAATTTTAAAGAAAATGTATTAAAATGTATGAAAAGATATTCCTGGCCTTGCTTGCCCCAGATGATTATGGTCACAGTACATACATTTAGATATTCCAAGGGCAGGTACTCTGTGTTTTCCCTTTCCCCAGGATAATGAAGCCCTTCCTTAACTGTGGTTGCTGGAATTGCCTTGTAATAAAGACTCCAGCTGCCAAATGATGCCAGCTGCAGTAGACTCAATTTCTCTGCGTTTCATGGGTCAAACAGGTAGTAGACAATTCTGCAATAAACATGTCCTATTAAAAAAATCTTCTGTCTGGTGCTTTGAGTTGTACTGAAGCCCTTTCTGATAAATGGGTGTTGGCTTCATGGAGCATCTTGTTTTAAAGCTTAATTTGATAATAGGAGTGCTGCTAAAATAATTGATTTCTGAAGTGGTTGGGATGGTGGCAGCTTTCTGTTTGTTGCTGCCTGCACTAAATTTGATAACAGCTTGAGGCCAACATTTTAAGGCATTTAAGCATCCCCATCTTCATCAGGGAATCTTCTGCTCTCTACACCAAAAAACAACAGTTTTGCCATAAAATGTAAAGGTTCATGTAAAGGTTCACAGAACAAAGTCTCACCCTGTCCTGGTTATGCTCTGCACTCACAGCTGGGAACTGATGTTTCTGCTTTAACGTTAAATATCCCCAAACTCATGTTAGAGTAACAAGTGGAAGCTCATCAGCTGCTGGGGCACTCTGCTCCTCGGGGGTGAAAGGTTTCCACGAGGGAGGGGGGGATGTTTTAGGGGTCAGAGCTCAGACCAGTGGGCTGGTTGGGAAATGCCACTGCACCCAGTCAGCCTTTCCTCGGAGGAGAGGTGCTCCATGGCCGAGTCCTCAGGAAACATGCAGGAGTTGAGAATATTCTGGATTTTACGCCCTAAACCTCTTCTTGTCAAGCTCAAGTTGAAGTTTTCCTGGCCCTTCCCCAAATCCCTGCCTCCCAGGGGCTCCGTGCTGTACCAGGGCAGTTTGACCAGGACTTTTGAGAAGATTTCTCACTCCAGCTCCTGAGAGCTCTGGTCTGACCAGCAGCAGCTGCTTCCTACAGGGATGATTTAGGAGTTGGGTTCGATGGTCCCTGTGGGTCCCTTCCACCTCAGGATGTTCCGTGATCCCATGATCCGAGGTCTGGGTGCCCAGCACTGTGCCCCAGCCTGGCATCCCAGCACTAGATGGTGCCAGGCACCGCCACGCCACGCGTGAGGAAGGGAGATCCAATTCCACAGGCACTGGAGCGAGGCAGAGCTATAAAACTGCGCTGCAAACAATGCTCATCAATTATGGCCTAAGTACCGGGCTGCGATAAAATCAGCAATTAAGGCCAAATGCTTATTAAGGACTGGGAGACGCAAGGAGAGCTCAGTGGGCCGTGAGCAGCGGGGCTGGAGCCCGGCTCGTTCCTCTGCTTCCCCCGGCTCAGCACAAATGGCTGCTGCGATTCCCCGCTCCGGGAGACAACTGGAAATGGCAATTCCGAGGGAAGAGCTCTCAAACGCGAGTAATTTGCTGCAAGCAGGAGAAGATGATTCCTGTGTGCAGAGACACCCTTGCCTCAGTAGCCCACCTCCTTGTGCAGTGTGTGCTCCCTGGTTAGCCCACGGCCATGATTCTCCTAGTTTGGGTGGGCTTGGATTTTTTCCTGTAGACTGAGAAAGCTTCAAACTGAACATCAGAGACTGTTGGTGTGTGTTAAACCCCGACCCGAGCTGGAAACACGCTTTCTTATTCCCAAGTATATTTCAGGGACTCTTTCCTTTGTCCCAAACAAAATAAAAAGAAAATTAATTATTATTGCAACACCTGGATTTAAAAACTCTTTTTGTCATACTTGGGAATCTCCTGCATTTGTTTCTTCCTTCACAGTAGAACCCCAGGATTTGAATGATAAACTCCTGGTCAGAATTTGGGCAGATTTCCTTTATTGCTCTAAGAGGAATTGGCATTTCAGAGTAGGAAAAGCAGCAGTTGATGGAGCTGAGGCCTAGGAGAGCTGTCCGTGTGCATTATGCACTAGCACAGTTCCAATTACATATAAAGTGTGCATTTCGAAGTTGCTGTAGGTGTCAGTGAAACAGCAGCCCTTGAACAGGAGCATATTTAGGGCCTCTCCCCACTCCCATTATGCTCCTCACATATACAGGAATCATCTTCCCTGGGACTTCTCTGGGAACCTTCCAGAGAGTGCTGAGAGCTCAGACAGCCTCTGCAGGGAAGAGGAGGGACGAAAGGACACCCTGGGCAGTCTCCCAGCCCACTGGCACACCTGATCGGGGGACTGGTTTACAGAAGCCAGAAAACCTGGACATGCTGAGTCCTTCCTCAGTGAGACAGTGTGCAGGGTACGTGCTTTAATGTGGGCTAGGTGAATTCCAAAGTCTCTTCCAGGTCTGTTAACCACAAATCACTGCAGTGACATCCTGGGCACTGATCTTAAAGGGAGTGAAAGCAGACATTGTGTGGATGTTCCCCCAAAGGCAAAAGGAATATTGAGCCAGGATTGGGAAAAGCTGACATAGGGCAGTAATGGGATACATTTTCAAGAGGAAATGATTCCATTAAGTCCAGGGAAGTGCTTGTGTCCTTGGAAATCAGAGCTGGCCTGAAGTACTGTGTCCATCCAGGACACTCAAAAACTGAACAGTCCTGGATGTGCTAAATTAGGTTACAAATCATTTGAAGAAAATTTCCAGAGAAAATTCATATTCCTTGCCCCTCTGACTGTGGTTCTCCCCATTCTCGCCTTTGCTCCTTGTCCTCTGCCGTGCTCCCACTACAGAATCTGTGTTTCTCTCTAAGTGCCAAATTGTTCCCTCCAGTCAGTGGATTTTTTTTAATGTTCAGTCTAATTAAGGCCTTGGAGCCAAGACACGCAGAACAAGGGGGTCAATTGTGCTCCCACTTCCATGGTGCGAGCCCACAGTAACTCCGTGGAATGCGCTGCAGTAAATTTCCATGAGCCTCACAGAGCTGCTCCGGCCGGGCGGGGGGTGCCCCAAACCTCCCAGAGCATCAGAAGGGCTCTGAAGACAATCCATTACCACGGGGAGCTTCTCTCAGGGAGCTGTTACACGGCATGGGAACGAGAAGAGGAACTACTTGGGAGGCAGCCAGGCTGCCCCCTTGCCGGGGTGTTCCGGGGAGCACTGCTGGGGGGGGCTCCGGGAGAGGGAAAAGGAGGGTGGGTGGGCATAGGGAACATCCTGACAGCTTTCCCTCTCTGGGAGATCACAGGGTCACAGAATCACGGAAACGTTGAGGTTGGAAAAGCCCTCCCAGCCCATCGAGTCCCCCCTGTGCCTGATGCCCTCCTTGTCCCCCAGCCCAGAGCACTGAGTGCCACGGCCAGGCCTTCCTTGGGCACCTCCAGGGATGGGGACTCCACCACCTCCCTGGGCAGCCCCTTCCAAAGCCTGGCCACCCTTTCCATTAAGAAATTCCTCCTGATGTCCCACCTGCCCCTCCCGTGGCCCAGCTGGAGGCCGTTCCCTCTCCTCCTGTCCCTGTTCCCTGGGAGCAGGGCCCGACCCCCCCTGGCTCCCCCCTCCTGTCAGGGAGTTGCAGAGCCAGAAGGTCCCCCCTGAGCCTCCTTTGCTCCAGGCTGAGCCCCCCCAGCTCCCTCAGCTGCTCCTCATGTGACCAAATGCTCTTTGCCAAATACGACACAAACCTTCACCTGTGTCCTCTCGCCTGCCCTGGCAGTACCTGCTGCACACACAGAACATTCCATCACAGCAGTTGCTGACTGGGAGAGACACGAGAGATTTCTTCCAAACTCAGCTTCTCTATCCCTAGGAGCAGAGTGGGGCTGGTGCCCCTAACCCCACTCCTCCTTCTTGCAGGGTGTGTTAGGAGTTCATTTCTTGTTCCTCTGAGGAGGAAAAGTGATGGAGCTTTTCACAGCAGTTGGTTTCCTTTTCTGCCTTGTAAATACTTTTTCTACTGGACAGCAGTTGGCATCAAGAGCATTCCTGGGGGAACAGAGAGATCAGGAAGAGGAATGATTGTCAGGCCTGCTTCAGCAATGGGCCCAGTTTAATGAGATGGCTGCGACCCGGGTTGGAGGTTGAGTAGTGAAGTGATGCAAGTCGGGGAAGAGAAGATAGGTCACGTAAATAACATCACGGGAGTGTTTGCTGTGAGCAAGCAGAATGTGAGTCGGGAGACATCTGTCTTTGTCAGGGAGTCCTGCCGATCCATTTCTCCATGGATCAGCCACACGTACACTTAATCTGCTTATGCAGCACGGAGCGACTGAGATGCCCTCAATGCCCTCATCTCATCCCTGCGTCCAGAGAGAGCCTCCAAATCCCAGGGAAGCGCAAATTTCGCTGTGTTTGGGGTGTGCCCACCCCTCATGCCTCTCCTTTCCTCTTCTCCTCTGCAAGGTGTTGGGTGGGACAGGATTGAGGGGCAGTGAAGTCCCGTCTGAGGACACTTCTAGTGGAAGGTGCCTCTGAGCTTTAAAGTCCCTTCCAACCCAAACCAGTCTGGGGTTCTGGGTTTCTATGATCTGGGCTGGAAGCCTGTGGCCTTAGAGCCTCAGTGTCACTTCAGGTTGTCTGGACCTCTGCCCCAGGCGGCCAAGGGAGTCACACATACGTGTGTCCTCCAAGCCTTGGTCTGGGCTCCATGGGTGGCTCGTTGTCCTCGCCAGCAGGGACAGCGTCAGCCAGGCTGCTTCAGGGATGTGCTCTGAGCAGCAGCTCTCTGTGACCCCAGGTGCAGCCACAGGAGCTCAAATGCCACAACAAGGAAAAGGGGAAAACCTCTACTTTGCCCTAGTTTAAAATCAGCCGAAGTGTGTAGGTTGTGAGATTCAGTTCATGTTTGTAAACATTGGTAAAAAATGTGTAACTTCATCTGCATCCCAGTTTTATTTATTTCATTTAGAGTATCATTCATAATACCTCATCCTTTATTTTATAGAAACATTTATCGTCACATTGCAAGGGCCAGTCAGAATTAATCCATGATGCTTCCCTGCGGTTCATTTCTAGATAGAAACCTGGGGAGATAATTTACATTAAATACGGTTGTTCTTTACCACCTTGGGCCCATGTTCCTTATCACATTGCCTGATGGGCCAGCACCATTACTTCCCTTTGGTATGTAGTGCTGCCTCCAGGGCCACGACAAGATCCGAGGGCTGCTGGACTCTCAGGGAGCTCCTCAAGGTCTGCACTCCTGTAATTTCCCGTAACAAATGTGTGCAAGGTCATTGCTGTGGGGATGATTCACTCTGAGCTCCCAGGACACTGCTTCCTGCTCCTGCAGAGCTCTGCAGCACCGAGCTGCACGCTGGGCACGTTCCAGTTCAGTCTGGAATACCCATGTGAGCAAAACAGCCCATGGTCAGGACACTCCTCTTGTGCTTCATCACAGCAAAGCAGGGAGACCTTTGAGGGAACCCTGTATTTCCATGGGGAAACATTTGGGATGGGGAAGGGCTGGGATCAGCCTGCGCACGTGTCTGTGCATCCCTGGCTTCCCTGTTTCATCTGGATTTCTGAGATCCCAGTCACATGCACCCCCTCATTTAGCTTTTCTCTCTGGAGGAGCCCACGGCCAGTGCATTCTGAAGGTGTTTCTTCCTGACTGCTCTCCCTTCCCAGCTGCATTTCAGCAGCACAGCAGGTCAGCCAGGGAGGCCTCCCGGCCTTTGAACTGCCGTGTCCTCAGAGACCGTTTTTCCAAGGCCCCTCATCCTCACAGGGAGTTCTCTCCTTGCTCAGCACCGCACGCAGCAACATCCCATTCTCATCACCTGAGTGCCTTCAACAGATTCTCAGACTCAACAAGTTAATTAGATTAAAGTGTTTAAAAAAATTACTTTCACCGTGAGACATGAGCAGAAAGCAAGATGCTTCTCCTCATCTAAGAGAGCAAGAGCCATGTATTATATCAGTTAATTGGTTCCACTAAAACCTGGGTAATTCAGTTACTCCAGAGTGAGTGGAATCTAATAACAAACCCTTCAGTGGATAGCAGCCCAGTGCTGGGGGTGTGTGAAGATGTGTAGTAGGGCTCTGTGCAGGCAGGGCTGTGCAGGGCCCTGTGTGGTGCTGCAGGTGTCTTCAGCCAAAAACCAGCCACCAAGGGCATGATCCTGCCTGGATAAATGGAGAAGCAAACAGCAGGCACCCAGAGAGGAGTAATTATTCCGGGGGACCTTTTCACAAAGGTCATCCTCAGATGGTTTTAGTGCAGCCTCTCAAGCCTGTGCCTGAAGACTGTCTCTGTTACAGTGATCTACATTTCTAGCCCAGTTTTTCCCAGAATGAAGTGTTTCAGTCACACCATCTGGATGTCTGTACAGCTCCCTCCCAGAGCCTTTGTGCTTCCTGGAGCATGCAGGGCTGGAAAAACTGGATCCCAATCCCCAGAAAGGGATGATGGTTGTGAGAGAGGCACAGGATAATTGTTCCATCGAGCTGAAGGGTGAGGGAGGACTGGGGACCCATCAGAAGGTATGTGCAGGGCAGGACATGTCACTTTGGAAATCAGGTGTCTTTGCTTCTGCTCTTCACTGAATTGCTGTTCTTCCTCCCCAAAGAGACACTCTCAGCTGTTTATTTAGGGATTTTTTTGCATGTAGGTAGGACTGACCCTGTAATGTAGGGATTTCAGCCTTTCTGAGCCTGAATCCTGCCTCCCAGGTTTCCACAACCCCCTGTGCTGGGACCTGCTGTGCTCTGAGCCCGGGTCAGCCCATGGGCACTTCCCCTGCTGAAGAACCACAGCTTGGTCCTGGCTGTGCCCTGTACCCCATGATCCACCCCACAGCCACCCCACAGCCCCCTCGGGCCCTCTCGGTTGTACCTTCACCTCAGGTGAAGGGCACCGTGAATCCCTTTCTCCTCACAAGCAGGTTGTGTGAGTAATGTCTCTCCAAGGCTGGATGGAATTGCAGGGAGCCCTCGGGAGCAGGGTCGGGTGGCTCTGACCTTGCCATGTTTGCTGAAAATGAGCTTCCAAGGTGTCCCAGCACCCCGGGCTCAGAGGAGCTGGGCTCTCTGCTGGGTGGAACACTGCTGACAGATTTATTTCTCTTCCCTGCAAGGTTTTTATTCTGCCCATTGCACATTGTTCTTTCAGTGTCTTTGTGCCAAGTTTGTTCTTGAGGCCTCTCTTTAATTTGGGCCACATAGTCAAATTCCTGGTAGAAGTCCCAAGTTACACCAACCAATCTCTCTGTCTAAATTAGATTTGTGTGTGATTTCAAAGCAAAGATCAGGTGTTCCACAGTGCTTGGGAGGACTGTTTATTCAGATGTACAAAAAGATTCATTTTTAACACTAAACAATCCACTTCTTGTTTATCAGTTTTCTATGGAGAAAAAATAAGACAATCACCCTCTCGTCCCACCCCTTGCATTAACACAAAATCCAGCATCTACAAGACTGGAAAATGCTTTGAAATGTAGTACTGTGGGGGAGGGTGTTAACAAATTGGTTTTGATGCATTTCAATATTTTTCAAAAATTAGTACTACTGAAATTTGCTTTTAAAAACATTTACCCCAAAGGCAGTGGGGGAATAGAACTGCATGGGAATAGGCTCCTGAGATACCCCCAAAGTGGAACCGAGCATATGAGATTAGGCAGAAAAAGGCTGTGATTTCTCAGTGAGGACTTTTACATCCACTGAGTTACGGTCACAGTGTAGTTGTGTTCCTCTCACAAGTGAATACTCACCTTCAGTTCCTACCCATGGGACGGCTAAAGCTTAATAATTGCTGGCCGCAAACATTAGCGAGGACTGAAATTAGATGATCTTTGAGGTCCCTTCCAACCCAAACCATTCCACGTTCATTCTACACGTGACCGTGACATGCGGGGATCGGTGGATTTGGGTTTATTTGTCTTCTTCCCTCTTTTGTCCTGGTTCAGAGTAAGGTGAAGGCACTTGGAGAGGGCTCTGTCCATCCACCCCGTTGCCCCTGGGGAGGGTCGGTGTGCAGAGAAGCTGAACAGCTCCCTTGGCTCGCACTCGGCTCCGTGCCCGGGCTGCCGGGCAGCAGGAACATCAGTGCTGTCGGAGCCATGGCTCCGAGCCACGGGTGTGTTTCCTCCCAGCAGGACTGAAGTGCTTCCCTCTGTCTAGACGATTTCATGTCCTTTTCAGTGCCTTTTTTATGCTGGGAGTTTTGTGGCAGCAGCCTGGGAGCACAATTCCCTTGCCCTGGAGAAACAGCCATCAAGACAAGAGAAGTGTTGAGGTTGTTTATGCTCTCATGCAACGTCGGACAACTCCTGCTTTTCTTAATGGCATCTGTCTCATGCAGAGTTCATGTAAATATCCTGAAAGCTTTTATATCTAACTGCTGGTGAACCTACTGGAAGTAGATGCGCTCACTTGCCTTCTGCAGTTCTGGAACCCAGAATCAGAAGAGTTAAGTTCTTTGCCTGGTAGAGGACATGCTAGGAACTGCTGGTTCGAAAAGATTAGGCACAGTAATTAAAGCATAATTGCTATTAATAGTTGTCTTCCTAATCAGACTTATCTCTCTATTGCTCCTTACCTCAGAGGATTTTTCCTTCTTTGTATTTTTCTGGAGGTGTGGTTGGGGACTATCCTCAAATCAAACCGGGGCTCTCCTTGGCTGCATCCGGGCCCAGCCCTGGGCTCAGGACAAGGCCCTCTGCTCACCCCAAGGAACCAAACTGCTTTTAGCACTGTCTCTTACTCTCTCATGCCTTTCCAAGCTGCTCTCAAGCAGTGACTTGAGAGGTCACTGTGGTTTGGGTGACTCTTCCCTCGGTGTTTGTGTGGTTCACCTGGTTGGAGGTGTCTGCTCTGACCGGAGCGTTCCCATTGCGGGAGCCAGAGCAGGAGCTACTCCTTCCTGATGCACTTGTGTCCTCTGCCAGCAAGGCTGGGGGGAGGACAGCTCAAGATCTACAAATTCCAGCCCTCGACACAGCATTTGGGAAGGCTTTAGAGTCCAGCACAACCCCGTCTCTGCCAGCTCTGTTGCTCTGAACTGTGTTGGCTGAGGGCAGGGTCGGGTGTGCTCACTCAGTCCCTTCTCTGCGTCACTTTGTGCAAAGAGAAGAGATTTTCTTTGTCTTGCTTTTATCTCTCCTGCACGCTGTCTCTACCCCCCTCCTCTGTGCTTCCTCACTTTCTGTCATTCCCATCTCTACTTGCTTCCTTTCCCTTTTTTCTTTTCCAATATTCATATTGCCCCCGAGTGCAGCCGTGCAGCTACAGGAGAAATCCCCAAACAATCTGCCAGCCCTTTGAAGAAGGGTTGTGTTCTTCCATGTCAGCTTAATTACTATGTCCCACTGAGGACACCCAGGCCTTCTGGGAAGGGAGAGCAGAGGCAGCTCTGAACACTGGATTCAGGCTGGGACTGTGCCCGGGGCACTGCAGGGCTCCCGTGGGACACTGCCTGTCACCTGCCCTCTTGTCACCCTGTCTGTGCCTCCAGCATCTTATTGTCTCGTGTTTGTTATGGGTTGGGTTCTCACAGATCTGTCCTTCAAGTGCCGAGCTCTTCACCTGTGATCTGGAGAAGGGCTGAGCAGAGAGCTCAGAAATGAGCACCTTCCTCAGTGCTTGGCTGAAGTGGGTCAGCGCTGGCCGTGCCTGGCGGGGGCAGCTGCTCTGCACAGCCCCCGGGGGACAGTCCCTGGCAACAAGTCCTGCCTGGGTTAGCTCCCTGCACCCGTGCAGTCCTGGCTCTGCCTCTCTTACCTGGCCACTGCCAAAATTGACAAACAACTTCTCAGAGCTTGAGTTTTGCGGGAAAATTTGTGTTTTTCACGGCTGAACACTTTTCCTGCCCAAACACTGCAATTTCCTGGAAATTGCATAAAGTTGTTGTTAATGGGCCTGACCCTGTGAGAAACTGAGCTCACCTCATTCCCACTGATTTCCTTGGCAAGTGAATATATTCATTTATATTCATATAAAATACAGTAAATATAAAATAATATACAACATTATTACTATAAAATGATTATATTAATTTATATTAAATACTGTAGCTATAATACATTAATAAATATTCATATATTCATTTTACTTTCACAGCCTACCATCACATCTGCCCTTGTTATGAGGGCTTGCTTTAGTGATGGAGAGAGGCAGGGGAAGTGATACACAGGCTCGGGCCAGGCTTAGCTCACTCCCCATCCCAGTCAGGCCAAACCAGAGCATCACCTGCCCCTCTGGAAGCAGAGCCCACAGCCCTTCAGGTGCCTCAGGAGAAAACCTGCAGCTCTGCTAACACTGAGCTGGAAATCACAGTTCTTTATTAAAGACAGTGTTTTGGGCTGGCCTGTGGATGCTGTGTGCATCAACCCAGCGTGTTTCTGGAGCAGACAGGGTCACATCAGCTCCATGCTTTTACAGAAATAGCTCCCAGATGTAACCATTGTGTCACAGCACATTTAGGAAATTTGGCAGAATTGCAGGATGTGTGGGGTTTGTGTGCGTGAGGGTAAATCTGTGCTTCAGCCTCCTCTCTGACCTGCAGACGTGGTTTGTCCCAGCCTCGTGGGCTTGGTGTCCTTGCATGGTTTGGGACCACAATAAACAGCCCTGGGTGGTGATGAGACAAAGTCAGGGCTTGAGTTTTTCTCTGCTGGCGTAGACAGGGCATGGAAACAGAGTCAAGGCATTTGAAGCCCCCCAAACACATGAAGAAGGGTTTTTAGCAGCCAGCATCTCCTCAGCCAGCCACTTGAAAGTCCAAGAAACACAGAATTCCAGCTGGGCTTCAGCAATATCCATCAGAGAATGCTGGTGGTGGAGCAGCATCACCTCCAGTGCTGGGTGGGCCACGGTGCTCCGTGTGCTGCACCATCCCCAGCACCAGGGAGGTTCAGCTCTGCTCAGCCCGGCTTCTGTCCCCACTGAGCCCCTCTCGTGTGCTATGTGGGGCTCTGGCAGGGGTCAAACATCAACTGGGCAGTTACCTGTCCACACACAGAACTACTGCAGAAGCACATCAGTCTGCTCTACCATTTACCTGGGATTTCCAATCTCAGGGGGAAAATGAGAACAAAATTACTTCCCCTTTTGAAACTATCGGACATTTTTTCATGGCCTTCTAGTGCTGGTAGATGGTGCCACAAAAATCCAAGCACACATTAGAGCAGGTCTGGTAAGTGCTTTCATTCCTTCAGCTGATGGGCACCAAACATCTCTCACTGTCTGTTTCTGTGATTGGAGTTAGCGGTTTGATGCAGAAGTTCTCCCAGAGTTGTCCCGAGCCGTGGGCAGCACGCTGCCCTGTCCCCTTCTGGTGTCAGCCCCGTGGGGCAGGATGACAGCAGTGACAACAGCAGTGACAACCAGCCTCCTCTGCAGCGGGAGCTCGGCCATGACAAGACATCAGGGGAATTCACTGCTCTCCTGGATGTCAAACCTGCCAACCCTCTAAAAGTGGGGGAAAATAATCCCTCTGCCCTAAGCCTTTGCCAAGAGCTTTCTTTTCTCAAAAAAAAAAAAAAAAAAAAAAGAAGAAGAAGAAGAAGAAAGCCACACAAGAAAAAGGGCACCTCAGGTTTTTTCCTGGCCACGCGCGTTTCCAGCCGTCGGATCACGTGGTGAGTTATGAGCAGTGACACGTCGGAGCTCCGTTCCATCCCGTGTCGTGGGAGGCAGCCTCTGAGGGGGGTTCATCGTACAATTGTGTTCAGAAAGGTTTCTCTGCTCCTGGGAGTAAATAACCCAGCTCGCAGAGTCTTGGGAAGCGGTTTCCAGTGGGGATCCCTGGAGCCCTCTCATGGGTCACCAGACGGCTTTCCAGCTCATCAGAGCTCATCCCAGCGTGCACAGTGAGAGGCAAAGGCCAGAGCTGGTGGGGACACCGTGCCCTGAGCTCTGCCACCAGCCAGGGTCACCTTTGTTGGCTGTGGCAGGAGCAGAGCAGGTCCCTTGCACCGTGGGCTCTGTCCCGGGGACTGGGTGCTCATGTTCCTGCCTCCCAGCTTATGTCAGAGAACAGAGGTGAGGCTGGGTCATCCAAACCCCAGGAGATGTTGGTCTCCACGTCTTGCCTTGCTTTGGAAGGAACAGATGTAACCTATTTGTTGGATGTCTGAAGGGCATTAGGAAAAGGTCAGTGGTTAGAATACGGATGACGTGCTCCAGAAGTGCACTAAAGTAGCACAGTTCATTAAACTATGAGGAGCAGAATGTTTGGAGTTAAGGGGGAATTGCCTTTATAACCCCCTTCCTGGCCCGTTTTGTGAGAAGGAATTTGAGATGGTTTGATACAGGTTTGCGTGGGGATTTTTTGGCCTTGTTATAAAATATTCACACTGTAGTTAAGGGGACTGAAGTCAGCACTTGTAGTCTGCTCCTGTGACTGACAAGTGTCCATGCCCTGTCTCTATTCCTCTTTTTCCAAAACACAGGCAATGGTGGAGCAAACACCACCAGTGACAAGCAGAGTCTGTCAGCACGTCTTCAGAGCCCTGTGTTTGGGAAGCCATCCTTGGAAAGAACAGATTGTCTTCAACAATTTGTCTTCAACAGATTGTCCTCAGCCTCCTGAAGGAGACAGGAGTGGATTTGCTTCTCCAACTCCAGACTGGAAACTCTGCCCCTGAGCCATGAAAGCAATGGCAGAAAACAGCTCCCTGTGTTCTTCTGAAAATAAAAGAGGGTTGTAGCCTAAGCCAGTCAGACAAATAGGACCAAATAGGGCCAATAAGACCAAATAAGACTTGTAGTTTAACAAGAGTGGTGGGGAAGCAGCCAAGAGACTCTCCCTCCAGGAACACTGCAGGGTAGAAGCCCCTGCTCAGCCTATATTGGAGTCCGAAGGATGAAGACAAAAGAACTGATCCAGTCTCCTCCAGCGCAATCAACAGAGACAGCAAATGCATGGCAACCATTTCCTTTGGCCCCGCTGGAGATCTGGTGCTCCAGGCACCTGCCCGTCCCAAGGCGAGCCCTGAGCAGCACCGTGGCAGGAGCTGCAGGAGGTTTCACGTCCTTCTGTCTCTGACACATGGAGGAGTGGGATGGGAACTCCCTCACCTGGAAGTGTCTGGATGTCAGGACTGTCAGTAATTCTTCCCAAAGACAGCCACAAACTGCTGTGCTGCGGGGTGGTCAGTGCTGAGTGTCGAGGGGCAGGACACTGCTCGGTGCAGGCCGTACCCACAGGTGGTTCTGCACGGAGTCTCCTCGGCTGTGTTATCCCAAAATGAACAGGGCAGTTCTGGAGCTCCTTGCCCTGTGTTCCATCAGAGTGCTACCAGCAGTGGACTTGAAATGGGCAGGAGGGGCTTTACCATCACTCTTTATGCTGCTGAACTCCCTGAGGTACTGCAAGCGCAGCATTTGCTGTCCTGTTTGCCCCTTCCCCGTGGGACACAGGTCAGCTCTCTCCACGGAGGCCAGGGTGCCGGTGCCCCGGGATGAGCCAGTGCCTCCCGGCAGGGCCGCTGCCCAGTCCATGACTCACTGTGCCTTCCTGGGAACTGCATCCACGCAAATGCTGCGGAGGATCCAGGTGTCCCGTGGGTGCTGCTGCGGGGGCCCTGCTGGGGAGAGGCTGCCGCGCTGCAGGTGCTCTTTGGGGTGGCTGCGGGGGTCTGTGTCCGTGGGTCTGCAGAGCCCCCGGGCCGGCTGCCCTCGGGAGCACCCACCGAGGGCCCTCCTGCCCGCGGGGACACGGGGGGCGGGCTGTGGGTCGCCCCCCTCCGATGCTTTTTTTAGGAGCAGCTTCGCACGGCATCACCGAACCTGCGGCTGTCATTTAGCAGTCACGAAGCCAGACAGAGCCGGGAAGGCAGCGCGGGTGGGAGCGAGGCATGAGCTGCTTTAGCAATCAGCTCCGCAGCAGCCGGGGCTGCACGGCCCTGCCTGAGCTCGGCAGTGCTCGGGTACCCCAGTGGCCCTGCTCCGGTCAGAGCTGCGCTCACCTGCCCGGCAGCAGCGCGTCCCAGCTGCCACCCAGAGGCTGCCGAGCCTTTGCCAACACACCGTGGAGGAGTAATTTGCACCCCCCCCTACATCTCCCACTTCAGTGCCGCTGCTGGAGAGGGTCCCGGAGCCTCTCCACGAGGAGGATGAGGAGGAAGGGCCTTGCTCTCACCTGGATACTGTTGCTTGGGAAAACACTCCCTCCACATTTGCTTATTCACTACAGTGGTTCTGCCTTCCAAAAAGGCACTGTGGTGATGGGGCGGCCTCAAACCCAGCACAGGTGCAAGAAAAAGCACAGGGAAGGGCTGCAAATATTCTTGAATGTTTTGTGAGAACAAGTCCCTAAAAATATTGATGCTTTTATGTGCATTGTAATTGTGTGTGTGTGTGCTCCAGGCTGGAGTCTGCTCCAGCTGGAGTCTGTTGGGCTCTGGAGATGAAATTCTGACCCCACAGAAATGAGTGGTGAACTTCCACTGACCTCCCAGGAGCAGGGTTTTGCAGGGGACCAGGAGGAGCACTGGGAGGGCTTATCCAGGCTCTGCTCCTCACCCTCCCACTGCTCCCACATGGATCCTCCAGGCACATTTATACCTGGGAGATTTTAACTGATGGGTTTGTGAGAACAGGTGGCTCCAGAGTGAGGTTAAAGGGAGGATGCCATGTGCTGGGAAGATGAGAAAAGGTGGGGGCCACGGAGGGGTCCCTGGCTCCACTCTGTGTGCAAGGGAGAGGGGTGAGGAGAGCTGCCCCCTCCCACGGTGCTGGGGGGACCCCTCCTGCAGCCCACCAGAGCATCTGCTCTGGCAGCGGGATGAGGGACTTGCATTTCCACATCAAACTTCCTAGAAGGGCTCCCTCCTGCTGGAGCAGAGCTGGACAGCCTGTGGCACTCTCTGTCATTACAGAAACCTGTTCTACCAGGAGAGAAATCCAGACTTCCTTTAAAAATTCATGATTCTCTCTTCGTAAAAGTTCAGGAGGAGTAAGTGCCTCTCTCAGTGGGCTCAGAGAAGCGGTCTGTGTGTGATTCATCGGGGCTTCCCTGGAAGCTGCTCCCTGTGACGTGCGGCTCGTGGCTGCCAACGGGAGAGCCAGGAAGGCTGGGAAGGAGCTTGTCCCGGGGTTGGGTGTTTGGGATGGCGGGTGGGAGTCTGGACACCTGTGCGCTCCAGGGAAGCTTTGCTGAGCACCAGACTCTCTCCTGTCCAGCAGCTGGATCCCGTCCTGGAGGGGCTGCAGGGGATGGAAGGATGATCCCCCCGGCTCCAGCACTTGGCTCTTGGGGTCAGGAGGAGATGGAGAGCCTGTGGGTGCCCACAGGACTGATTTGGCCTGGGGACCACACACCAGTAGACGTCTCCAGGCTTGCTGGGCTGGGCACAGGGGACCTGGACCACGCTGCATCTGTTCCAGTGCACCAGCCCTTGTGCTCTGAGGGCAGCAGCTGCAGCTTCCTTGTAGGGTGTGGGGCTTTATTTTCCAGAAAACCCATCATTTTATCCATTCTTTTATCCATATGAGCTCAAGGACACTCTTGGTTTTCTATCTTCAGAAAAATTGGACTATTCAGTCAAATTTTCTTTGCCTTTTCCTGGGAGATCCCCTTCTGGTCCCTGGGGAACTAGATGTGGCTTTTTACAATATTCAGATTTTCAAATGGGAAAAGTGGCAGTTCATTGTGGGAGCCCTTGGGTCCTGCAGGTCACCCTTCCCGCTGGCAGCACAACCTTCCCTCCAAAATCATTCCCCGATCACGAAAATCGGCACCTTCTGATATTTCTAAAGGATGACATTAATAATTTGCTATTTTTGTTCACTCCGTCAAAAACATTTGGTAAAGTCTTTTTGTTCCTCTTCCCTTCCTCAGGCTGCTTTCCAGGCACTCACAATCCCCTCTCCTGAGCTAGAAGCATCCTCCCTGTCCTCCCAAACTCCACGCTGTGGGATGGACTGGAGTAAGTGAACAACCAACATCTTCATCAGCTTCTCTTCTTGATTCTGCAAAAAACAGGTTTTAAATGGCAAAGCTGTGCTGTAGAGAAGAGCTGGGATGGCAGCACCTCTTCCAGCCTGTCAGGGACCGGCTGCATCCCGGGCAGCTCCGTGCCCGTCTGCTGGAGAAATGGGTGTCCAACGTCAGCATCTCCACTGAGTCCCATCCAGCACTAACGTCACTTCGATCTGACAGAGGGAGAAACATCTCTCGGAGCTGCAGATCTTCCCATCCGAACTCCAGGACACGTAATTACCACGCAGCCAGTACATTTCATGTTGCCATTACAAGTAATTTTGCTACAACGATATGGCAGTTTAATTTGCCTTATTTATCTCAATCATTTTGCATGAGGGAGATAAATGCCCCGGCAGGATTCCACGGGGATGCTGCATTTCCTTTAATGTGGTTTCAGGTAAAGGCTGCACAATACATCCCTGCACAATTATTCATCTTGCAGGCAATTGGCCTGAATTTAAACACCCAGAGCAGGTAAAGAGAACTTTGCCTCGTGGCTCTGAACTGAGCCAGGGCTCTGATGTGAGGAGGTTTAGAAGCATCTTACCTTTGAGCCCAGGAGAGGGGAAAGGCAATGCAGATCCCCCCACGTCCGTGGCCACGTCGTCCTGCTGAGCACGTACTTTGCTGCTTCTTTCTTTTTTTAGTTTGGAAATGTCAGCACTTCCCGTTCCCATGGGAACCCTGCCTTTTCCCTTGGCACGCCACTGCACTGAAAGCTGCTGGGACTGGAGGGGCTGTGGTCGCTCTGGAAGGCTGTGCCAGCCATTCCTGGCTCCTGCCCAGCAGGGATGGATGAGACACCCCAGGCCTTTCCTGGGGTCCTGCCCCTCCGACTGCCCCGGGGGCTCTGGGCTTCCAGGGGCAGCTGCAGCCACGGTGTAAGTGGGAGAAGGGACCAGAAGCTGATGGAAAACTCCAAGGGGCCTGACTTTAATCTCTTATTACAGTTATTCTAATTGCTCTAGTTCTCTGAAGCAAGGTGGGGGTCGGGCTCTTCTCCCAGGCAACAGGTGACAGGACAAGAGTAAGTGGCTTCAAGCTGTGCCAGGGGAGGTTCAGGTTGGACACCAGGAGGAATTTCTTCACAGAAAGGGTTGTCAGACCTTTGACAGGAACCTTAATAATTCTGTGATTCTTCGAAGTACCCAGGGACCTCATGGGAGAGTATGGGATCTTCCCAGCACAGGGGGAGCATGGTGGCAACATAAGCACTGTGGTGAAATCCCTTTCTGACGCTGAAACTCACATTCTTAGAGTGATTTTGCCACTGTTACAAATCTCCAAGTTACGGGGGATCCATTTGCTACTGAAATAATTAGTGATGTGACAAAACATCGGCAACAGGCTTTGTGTGGCTCAGCAGTCAGTGCTCCCAGGGAGTCGTGTTCTGAACCTATGGAGCCAATATAGGTCACCAAACACACCGAGCTCGCTGGTTTACAGGTGCCACGACAGTTTTCTTCATTGCTCAGTTCTCAAATGCTGCTGCTTAAAAAAGCTCCTTTCAGAGCAGTGGGACGTGTGAAACAATGTGGAGCTGCTGACAGGTACCATGGCAATGGCTCTGCCAGGAGCTGCTGCTCTGCTATTCACTGAGCTCATTTCCACTCCATATTTATGAGTATTCCCACTCCTGAAGGATGCTGACAGCTCTTCCATGTCTCAGGCTGATGTCTCAGGCTGGGGGGTGCACAGGGAATCTGGCCACAGGTCTGTCTGTGCCTGGAGGGCAGGTCAGGGATGGTGGGAGCTGGGACAGGCTGAGGGACAGCCTGGGAAGTGACCCTGGGATCGGGGTTCCACCAGCAGTGCGCTGGGATCGCCCTCACATCCCGCTGTTCCCAGCTGCCTTCGTGCCCCAGCCTGTCCCCAGACCCTGTCCCCAGACCCTGCCAGCTGCCCTTGCTCACTGCTTGTGCAGGGAACCTTTACCTTCTGCTCTCTGTCTCTCCTGGGCTCTCAGCTCCCTTTGCTTTACCCAGGTCCTGTCTGGGGCTCAAGCTGTGCCACCCTGCCCCAGCCCAGGTGCTTTGTGCCAGGAAGGCACAGGGGAAAAGCCTCCCCCTCCTCCTCCTCCTCAGCTCCATGGAGCAGGGACATGGACCACTGTGCCCTGTTCCCAGTGCCACCGTGGGAATGGGGGTGACATCCCTCCCCGGGACACTCGTGGCAGTGCCCATGGTGGCAGCAGAGCCAGCTGGGCTGTGCCATCCGTGGTGCCCATCCAGCCCATCCCAGCAGGGCTGTGCCATCCATGGTGCCCATCCAGCCCATCCCACAGGGCTGTGCCATCCGTGGGTCCATCCAGCCCATCCCACAGGGCTGTGCCATCCATGGTGCCCATCCAGCCCATCCCACAGGGCTGTGCTGCAGAGGGGCAGGTGCTGCTCCCTCCCTGGAGCAATGTGCTGAGCTCTGGGAAAACAGGCTTTCAGAGCAGGGAGGTTAATTGCTGTTTGCTTTCCAAGCCTTTATCTCATTTTTAAGTCCTCTCCCTTTCATCTTCCCTCTCTGCTTTTTGAAGAACCATGTTCAGAAATGTGTTTCCAGGGCCCAAAGCAGCTGCAGGTTCAGGGCCAGGGAGAATTAGCAGAGGAGGCTTCTCTGTGAGTAGGAATCTGAGCTCCAGTGAGACAGA
The DNA here is from genome assembly GCA_013399855.1 of Oxyruncus cristatus. Taxonomy (NCBI): domain Eukaryota; kingdom Metazoa; phylum Chordata; class Aves; order Passeriformes; family Cotingidae; genus Oxyruncus; species Oxyruncus cristatus. Next base: position 361,626 of record VXAY01002246.1, read on the forward strand.
TTTTGTAGGAATGGGCTTTAGGGGTGGGGGGATCACCAAGCCCAGCTCCCAGGAGTGGCCCGGCCTTGTGAGCCCTGGGTGCTTCCTCTCTCCTCTCAGCTTCTCTGCTTTGACTCCCACCCATCGGCACCATCTCTGCCTTTCTGTGAAATAAAAGCACCTTTAACCATCAGGTACCTGCCTTACAATAAAGATATTTATACACTGTAATAAAGGCAGCTCCCTGGATCCCATGTAAGTTAAGCAGATGGAGCTCATGGGGAGTTTTTGCAGCCTCTCAGGGATTTCACTCCTTCTCTCTGTGCTCTCTGCACATCTCTGTTAAGCACTCAAACACCAACCTGAATGTAGATCTCCAGTGTTGGTCTAAACACTGAGTAATTGAATTTTCCATGGACAAATTCACTGCCCTGCTCTTCTGGCTAGTGGTTTTGTTTGCCAGGAAGCATTCTGGATGCTTCTGGTGCATTTTTTTACCCCCATGCCCTCCCAGGGCTTTCCAGGAGAATCTCCATCATCCTCACCATGGCCCAGTGCCTGGGCACAGCCAGGGTCTTGCCCCCACATTACCAGTTTTATTCCCAGCCATTTTCAAAGACTCTCTGTGTGGATGAGTAGAGCATTTTGGAGCACTGTTTGCCTCAGCTGCTCTTCCTTGTTAGTTACTCTCCTGCCAGGCTCTTAATCATCCATATGTTTTATCAGCAGTGATCTTGCATTTGCTGACAATTTGCTGATTAGAAAAACCTTATCCCCAGTCCCTGGTGAGCCACTCCCCAGGCTGGGCTGTGCCTGGTGGTGCAGCCCTGGTGCCAGCTGCCAGTGCCACCTCACTGGGACCTCGAGGGGACCTTGTCCTCACACCCCCACCTTAGGGCACATCTGCACAACAAGGTGCCAGAGGGCAGGGGTGGAAGGGATACTGGGAAGCAATCCTTCCCTGTGAGGATGGGGAGGCCCTGGCACAGGCTGCCCAGAGAAGCTGTGGCTGCCCCTGGATCCCTGGAAGTGTCCAAGACCAGGTTGGACGGGGCTTGGGGCAACCTGGGCTGGTGGGAGGTGTCCCTGCCCATGGCAGGGGTGGGACAAAATGGGCTTTGAGGTTCCTCCCAACCCAAACCATTCCAGGATTCTATAATTCCATGATTCTATGAATGTCACTGAACTGCCCAAAGGGGCAGAATGACAAGTGTCCCGGTGCTGGCAGAGCTGGGTGGGCCCATCACCCCACCCTCAGCCCGTGACCCCAACATGCCAAGCCCTGGGTTTGTTTTCCCGGCCTTGAAATGCTCAAACGCGTCTGAGTCATCCAAGGGATGACATCCAAGGGCACAGGAGTGTCCCAGTGCCTCCGCTGCCCTTCCAGGTGTTCCTTGCACAGCCCTCACACATCACTTGCCTCTTCCCACCCAAAATGTGCAGTGACTGCTCATCCCTCCGAAATGCCAGGGATTATCCGCTCCCTGCTGGCAGCCTCGTGACGTGTCTGAAAATGCCCAAATTATTGTCTTTGCTGGTCTCTCATGGCTGCAATTGCCCAAAAGCCTGGATACAGAATGAGGATAATACGGCAGTAAATATCCAACCCAAGCACTGGAAGCTGTAGCTGTAGCAGCACCCTGGGAGTCCATTTTCTCCAGACAACAGGATTCTACTTGAAGCATTTTGAAGAAAGTAATTTTACACATATTTAAGAGAAAAATTAAAGCAAGTTAAGGAAAGCAATGCCCATTGCCTGGAATACGCACCAGGCAAATGCATTTTCCTTGCTGAACACTGGAGGTTTAGGAGGATGTCTGAGGGTGATGGCTTTCCCCTCCTCTTGGCAAATGCTGCTTTAGCATCCCTTGGATTTGTGCAGTGTGAGTCTTTCCTTTGGAAAAGTATGGACTGAGTGTGTGATTCTCCTGCAGGTTGGTGGGATAGAGCTGTCCTTGGCACAGCATCTGTCGGAATCGTGCGGTGGGGATGGCAGCATGGGATCCATGGGCTGGGAGAGTGCCAGGGAGGCACCTGCCATGCCATGTTTATCAGTGGAACCATCACCTCCGGTAGCACACGGGGCTGTGGGAGCAGGTGGCCTCTTCCCACCACACCAAGAGGGTGTTTACAAGTGGAAAGGAAGAGTTTCCAGCTCATGCCAGAGCCACAGAAATACTTCTGCAGCCAAGGGGGTGTGGTGACATCCGTCCTCCCGACTGTCCCTGGCTCTGTCCTGCCCTGCCCAGGGGCAGCTTCATGTGCCCAGGAACTGGGGGTCTCTCACCCCTACGGGGAGGCTCTACAGGAGCCAAAGTGACAGCCCCCCAACCACCACGGGAAGAATCAGGCAGAGTCCAAAGCTGAAATGCCAGGAGTAGTTTAGATTAAATCCAGGTTAAATCCAAGGCTTGTCAAACCTTCTGCTGTTACGGGAGCAGCAGGAGCTCTGTGCCGTGAGCAGGGCCAGGCTGTGCTGGGTGGGCTCACACCCCTTGGGGCAGCAAATCTGCCTTTCCCAAGGACACAGGTGTTTCAGGAGGGTTCCCAAGGGCCTGGACCTTGCTGTCCCCCAGGGAGCAAGCTTGAATTATCACTGAAGCTGTGGTTTGTTCCATGGGAAATGTGCCAGCTTGGCTGCACTCTGTGCACAGCCTGGAGCCGGGGTTAGCTCGGAACATGGCCAGCGGCCCGTGGGCAGCTGGGCCTGTGGCTGCTCCTCTGCCATTTGGAAAAGCACAAAATTCAGGCTGGTTTTTTTCACAAGGGCTCATCAACAGTCTCACCAAGGGGTGGCCTCTCTGGTTAAGGTGAGAATCACAGAATCCCAGAATCACTGGCGTTGGAAAAGCCCTCCCAGCCCATGGATCCCCCTGTGCCCATCCCCACCTTGTCCCCAGCCCAGAGCACTGAGTGCCACGGCCAGGCCTTCCTTGGACACCTCCAGGGCTGGGCACTCCAAACCTCCCTGGGCAGCCCCTGCCAAGGCCTGACCACCCTTTCCAGGGAGAAATTCCTCCTGATATCCGACCTAACCTTCCCCTGGCACAGCTTGAAGCCATGTCCTCTTGCCCTATCAATAGAGAAGTCACACCTCAGCCCCTGTCCCACCTCCCAGTGCCATCCTCCCTGGCCGACATCCCACCACCACCTCCTGTGCAGCAGGACCTGGAACATGTGCTCAGCTTCTCCTGCTCACCTGGACTCCAGTTCCAGACCTGCAGTAGGACAGTCCCCACACACACCCCCAGCAGCCACTGTCACTTGTTGCCGTCTTCTCCTGCATGACATGCCACCTGTATTCCTGCAGTGCCTGAGGGCTCCCATCACCCTCCCACTTGTTTTGGTCTGGCTTTAGCTGGGAAGGCTTTTCTGCTGCCCCCCAGTGCCAGCTGATGCCCGGGGAGCCAAGTCCCAGGGAGGCAGCAGGATGGGAACTTCACACACATGAGGGTTCCCAGGGGCACTTAAAGGCTGGGGCTTCAGCAGAGCCGAGCAGAACTGGGCACCCCAAGTATTGTAGGATTATGTGCCCAACTCCTTCAGGCATCCTTGAAAATTAAGTATTGACTTACAGTGAGATTCTTGCACGCACATTAGGGGCAGCATTAACAAATCCAAGCCCTTATGCCTGAAAATCAGGAGCCAGGGGTGCAAGACCTGGGATGGAGAGTGAAAACCCCAGGGCTGCCTCTCCTGCTGTTGTATCTGTGACCCCCACTGAGCACTCTCTGGGCCATCTGCCTCTCACATTTTCCAGCCTTCTTTGGCAATCAGGAGCAATAAATTATGTTTTTGACTGAGTCTGTGATTACTTCTCAGTCTTGGAGAAGAAATGGGACTTTCAGGAAAACACCACTAAATATCACAAGAATGGTAAAAGAAACACAAGTGCTGGTTGTGGTGCACAGTGGTGGGTCATGGCAAAGTTTCACTGGGTCTGTTGGGGGGACACACGACCCCAGTAATGCATTTGTATGACTCCCCCAGTTCACAGTAGAGTCCCCAGAAATAGAGATGGAGATCCACAGAGATCCCCTCCTGTCTGCCTCTTACAACATTTACAGAAACAGTCTGTAAATAGAACTATAGGAATGTTTTAAATGGATTTCTGGGCTGGATTCAGAACTATTCCCTATTTGCATTCCCTAAATATAAACCAGAGTGTATCTTGCAGGCACAGAACTGCCTAGAGTGTTTTGCAGTGTTACCTCTGCGAGTACCCAGGAGGCTGGAAGTTGTATTTGCACTTCCAGGGACTGGGGATGCTCCTCTGCCAAACCACTGACCCAGGGAGAGGAGGAGACCCTGCGTGTCCCAGCCAGCCAGACACAGGCTGAGCTTCCAGTCTGGCATCTCTGTGCAAGCACACAGAGCAGAGCTTTTCCTGACACACTTCTGATCAGCTCTGCGAGCAGGGAAAGGGGTTGGAGTGATGGTTTGCTGGGAATTACTGACTTGAACAGTTGCACAGGCAGAGTTAAGTATCTCTGTGGTATTTCAAAGTAAAACCAGACAGTTACTTTAAAGTTCTTTGGTGCAATAAAGGAATCATAAAATCCTGGAATGGTTTGGGTTAGGAAGAACCTCAAAGCCCATTCAGTCCCACCCCCTGCCATGGGCAGGGACGCCTCCCACCAGCCCAGGTTGCCCCAAGCCCCGTCCAACCTGGCCTTGGACACTTCCAGGGATCCAGGGGCAGCCACAGCTTCTCTGGGCAACCTGTGCCAGGCCCTCCCCATCCTCACAGGGAAGGATTGCTTCCCAAATCCCATAACCCATCCCAATAACCCATCTAACCCTGCCTTCTGGCAGTGGGAGGTCATTCCCCCCTTCCCTCCAGGCCCTGAGCTTTGCCCCTGCTGCTTGCTGGGCTCTTCCCAGCCCCTTCCCCGTCCCGAGAGCCTCTCCGAGCGCTGAAGCCGGAGGAGGAGTGATGAGGTGGATGTGGCCAGCTCCTCTGACCTGCCCAGCAGCACAGGCTCTATAATTACTCTCTGAAATACCTGCCTCGAGCCAGGAGCTGTGTGCTGGAACTGGAGGAGACCTCTGTCTAATGAGCCTGTCCCTGGATGTCAGCAGTAATTAATGTGCATCGCCCTGCAGGTTCCCACCTCCTCTTAATAAGCTGAAATTTTATCCTCTGGTTATAATTGCAAATTATGGTTAAAATTTCACATGCCTGGCAGTCGGGGAGCAGGATGCTCCAGCCTGTTCCCCCATGGGTACACGTGGGGAGGTTGCGGACATCGTTCCAGCCCCTCCTTTCACTCCTGGTCCTCTTACAGTTAACTTCCATCCTCACCATCCTCTTCTCCCTTTTCTTCTCTTTCTCCCTCTGTCTCCTACTTTCTTCACCTTTGCCTCCTTTTCTTCTCTTCAGGTTGGCATGACAAACCCTCCAGGGCTGTGGTGGGAGATGATCATCCCTTGTGGCACATGAAGCCACCTCTGGCACAGCAGCCCCTTCCCATCAGCTCTTGCTGCTAGAAATCATACTGGGATACATAGAAATAATAAAGGGACCAAAGGCACACATAGAAATACCTGTGGAGCACAACATCCTCCTTCCCCTCAAGCTGGGAGAAATCTTGGGAGAAATGAGACTCGTGGGATTCTCGTTGGCACAGCAAGTCCCTTTCCTGGGCTGATGAGCTGTGTCTGAGGGAAGTGTCTGAGCCCAAACTACTGCAACTTATTGACCTCATTTTGCTGGACGAGACAACTCGGCTGCTGGTCCAAATGTTTCCCATGGCCATCAGTGCTCAGGTGAGGGTGGAAGATGCACAAACACTCACTAAAGGGCTTCCACACTCCCCGAACATGAACTGATGGCTCAGCTCCAGAGTGGAGGGTTGCAACAGCCAGGTGAGCCTCTTTCTTCTTTTCCACACGTTTTCATTAAAAAGTAATTAAGGGATAACAGAGAATTTGGGCTTTGTTCCTGTCAGTTCTCAGTGAACAGGGAGCTGAGAGCAGACGTGAGGTGGGGAATCACGCGCAGGCAGCCGGGAGAGCTGCCCAGGGATGAGTCCAGCTGATCTGGGATGGGAATGCCGAGAGCTCTGTTGACCACTTGAATTATGGGCCCCACTGTGACATCTCTGCTGGTGCTGGGCTGTGTGGGAGCCGGGGTGGGCAGAGCCGGGGTTTGTGTCATCCCAGCTGCAGGTACCTGTGGAAAGGCAAGCGGAGCTGAGGGCCAGGGACACGCCAGACAGACCCAAACACAGCAGGCTGCACTGCAAGGAGGGAGAGCAGAGGGCTGGATTTTGGTCATTTGGGCACAATAAGTAGTTCTTGCTTACATGCATTAACATAATTTAAAGATGAGCAGCCATCCTTTCCCACTGTGGCTCAACAGAGGTCTCCAGCTGGACCCTCTGACCCAGGCCCTTCGCTCTGCTCCAGCTTTACCTGGGCAACAGCCAGGTCTTGTTCTCTACACCTCCCATACACCTGCATCTGCTCTCAAAGTTCCAGCCAGCTGTGGGTGATAAATTATGATGGATGATAAATAGATTATATAGACAATGCATGGCATTTTCTATTGAAATCATAGAATCCCAGAACCCCTGGATGGTTTGGGTTGGAACCTCATCTTGTTCCACCCCCTGCCATGGACAGGGACACTAGCCCAGGTTGCTCCAAGCCCTGTCCTACCTGGCCTTGAACACTTCCAGGGATCCAGGGGCAGCCACAGCTTCTCTGGGCAAGCTGTGCAACACTCTTAGTGAAATATAACCTGCTGGAAAACACACACAGTGAAGAACTCACTTTGCATTTGGAAAGCTGCATTTTGAATTTTTTAACTCAAAACTGCAAGTGACAGAAAATCCAAATAGGGAGAATTTGTAGGATTTGCTCTATTAATTATTAAAAAGGTAAGAAAAAGACATTGCTCATGAAAAGCACATTCTTGTCGATCAAAGCTGGGAAGCAGAGAGTACTTTTATAAAGTCATCTGCCAGCCTTTGATATGCTCAGTGGAAACCTTGTCAGGTATTTGGAGTGTGGAGTGTGGAGCTGTCTGGCTTTGACAACGTTCCCTGTCCTGAGGACGAGTCGAAGGCAGCGAGGGGGATGAACTCAGCCAAGGGGCTCCTGTGCTGCCTCAGCGAGGGGCTCTAGAAAAAAAAACCCCAGAAAACTAGAACCTGAACCAAACTGTTCCCCGGGTGGAGGAGCAGAGTTGAGGCGGCGCCGCGGGCCGGGCGAGAGGCTCCGGCACAGCCGGCTCTGAATGCGCCGCTCATTGAGCCGCTCAGCTGGCGCAGCCACTGCTGCTCTGGCTGAAAGCAGCACCTGCCAGGGCCGAGCATCCCATTCTTCAGCAACAGCTCAGCTGGTTCAGAAGGGGAGCTCGGAGGCAGATGAACAATTTATGCAGAGTGGGATCCATGACAAAGTAGCAGCTACTTTGGTGAATACAAGCATCTTTGTACAAGTGCCCAGATGGCTCAGGAGCGGGGCCGTGGCTGTGAAAAGCGCCGTTGTTGTTCCGGGCTCGGCATCACGCCTCCTGACAACGTGCCGGGCACAGCCCCTGCTCCTGGGAGCTGCAGGCTTCAGGCTCCTGACAGACATCCCACACAGGCCAAGTCCCTGGCTTTGCTGACATTTTTTCCTGCAGGATAATGTCCCCTCCAAGATGTTCCCCACTGTCTCTGCCCCACTGCTGCAGAACCACTGCCTGCAACGCTGTGTTCCCGAATGATTTGGACATTTGGATTAATTGGACTTGGACATGAGATAACCAAGGCCAGCCTTCCTTGGCGGTCCCTCCACGGGACACGTCCAGCCTGACAGACAGCCTGGCTGGGGTGGGGGGACGGGCTGGAAGACACTCATCTCTTATCACCCATCACAGGACAACCCCTGAACTGTAGGATCCCCAAGGATCCCAGCCCCACACACCAGGGTGTGGGCTCCCCACATCAGGGACTGTGGGTCAGGGATATGAGAGCCTGAGAGCCTGGAGAGCCACTGGCCTTGGAGCAGTTCTCCTTCCTAGAGGAGCTGGGAAGAGGTGCAGGGAAAGATGCTGCCCTGCAGCCAGGAGAGGCCTGGAAGGGATGGGGGATGGTGGGAAGAGAGCTTGCACTACTTTGGGAAAGACAGCTTTGTAAACCACCTTTCTGGCTGGGAAGGCAGGGAATGAGAAAGCCTGGAGCAGAGAGAGTACGGGGAGCAGCTGGACAGCTGGATTCCATGGAGGCTGGGGCTCCTGGGGGAGGATGGGAGCAGCACTGCAGCCTGGAAATGCAGCTGGAGTGGGTGAAGGTGAGTCTCCAGGCAAAGATGAGCTGAGCCAGGAAGGTGCAGCAGGAACGGGGCCTGTGCTGCAGTGGGATGGACTGGGGGCAGCTTAACACGGATCCTTCCTGTGGCCTGCTTGATTTGGGTACTTGCCAGAGTGTGTGAGCCAGGGTGGTGATGGGAGCAGCGCTGAACTCCTTGGTGGGGCCTTGGGGGGTGGCTGTGGGCAGTGTGACACCCAAGCAGGGAATGGGCAGGGCCGGAGGCAGAGATCTGCAGCAGAGCTGGCTGGATTCCCATCCCCCTGGTCACTGCTGATGCTGCCACCACCTATTTCACTTTCCCAGAGCAGCACCAGCTGTATCCAGTAACACTGATGGCTCTTAGAGTCCATTTTGTCCAAGAACCAGGGATTTAGAAGTTTCCTTCCATAGCAAACGAACACTAAGGGAGAAGCTCATGCCCTGGGGGCCACCTTGGCTGGTGCTCAGCTCTGCTCGAAGGGCCACAGCAGCTGCTGACCCTCCATGGCAACACCAGCCTCGTAATTGGGTTGGGCTCCAGTGAGAGAGCTGGGCACAGCTCGGTGCTTTGGCAGTGACCTGCGGGCTGATGGGTCGTGTCTGGTCACCCGCTGCCCTTGGAGTCACAGAGTCCCAGGTGCAGCCCCTCACCTCTCTGATCTGGGGGTCTGGGGTGCCAATACCCCCGGCCACGTGTCCGACCTGCTCGACATCGCTCACAAGGTTCAGTGTCACCACGGTGCACCAGCTGGGGGGTGCTCCCACGGACCGGGGGCTGCCCCCTGCCCTGCCCCGCTGCCCCCCGATATGGGGGAGTCCCTCGGTGGTCGCCAAGCTGAGGGGAGCGGGCGGGAGGTGCGGACACGTGGGTGCCCCCGCTCCCCCCCGCCGTGCAGCGCCGCGCTCGCAGCCCCCC